>JAWNKZ010000041.1:11802500-12382500 GCA_035041615.1 Drosophila anomalipes | reverse complement strand
CAGCATCATCATCAACTACCCCAATGATATAAGCTACCGGGCAAGCTGAAGGCGCGCGATTATACGCTGCCTTGGCAGAATTACTGAGAAACTTCATCCAATTAAAAAAAAGCATTCATGTATATTATGAGTTTACATTTTATTAGCTTATATACATACACTACAATCTATGCATCGTAATATTGCACAGTATATATTGATAGATTATTTGTAATACATTAAACAAACCAACAAAATAAAGGAAGGAAACATGCAGCTCTTATTGTCCACATGCAATACACATAAAACATATAAAATAAAATTTTATATATTGGTAAGCACAGTTTGAGTCTTTCAATGCCAATTCCTAAGCTCACACATAGGTTGGATTTTGAAAGCAAGTTAGAAGACTCGCTCTGCTACTAAACCAATCGAACTTAAACTCTTTTTGACACCAGACGAATACTTTTTTTGATTAGAGCTATTTTTAGAGGATTGGAATTGTACTGTTCTTGGTCATTTCTGCTGTTGTCGCTGTTTAGATTGCAATAGGGCGGACAATACAAGCGCAGTGTCTAGTTCCTGTTGGGTGCCGGGCTCGTTGTCCAGCGAGATTTCAGCAGCACGCTCGTGGAAACGCGCTAAGACACGTGGACGATAATCTGCAAGAAATGGAGACAAATTAGATTCACTTAGGATGGCTTTAGATTGTTAAGAAAAACTTACCGACACTGCCTGCAAGGGGATTACCAGTGAGTCGCAGAGTTTCTAGGAGCGGCAGATTGGCAACAAAATCGACTTCATCCAGCTGCTCAATGAGATTGCAGCTCAAATCCAAGTTGACCAAGGAGAGCAACTTGCGCAGTCCACTCAGCGTTTTGATCTTGTTCTGTGCCAGCTTCAGGGTCACCAGATTGCCCATGCTTAGATGCCAGTCCACACATTCGGCAATCAAGTTACTCGACAACGACAGCAACTGCAGATGCGGCAGCTCCGCCAGATTGTCCACGTTGCGTATGCGATTCTGTTCGAGGATCAAGCGACGCAGTTTGGGTGCAGTGCGTACGCTGCCATCGATTTGGGTTAACAGATTGCCGGTCAAGTCCAGTTCGTTGAGCTCACTCCATGCATCTGTGGTAAGCAGGGCATCGTCACCATTTTCGGCTATCGTCTCCGGCACCAGGCTGGGCACATCGCACGATTTATGCAGATTATCGCAGAGCAGCACCTGATTGATGTGTGTAATTGTTGTGTTGTGCACACAGATCGTTTGCAGAGTTGGCTTCAACGGCTCAATGTCCACAATGTTTTCCGTGGACAGTGCTGAGAATTTGAGAGTTTTGAGATTACGGAATGCATTCAAATTGAAACTTAAGCGATTCGGAATGATATTGCTGCGTTCAATTGGCACATCCACCGTATTGTAGTCCTGCACAAAACTGGTGTTGTCCTTAACTGGCGTCACCACCAACGCCGCCAGCTGCATGCTAAAGTCCAGCACATGTGAGAAGTCAAATTTGCCGCCCAGTTCACTCGGTGGGCAGGGCAGCGCGAGGCGCTCACTGATGGCATAAACCTGCGAAATTCAAACCACAAAGATTTACGAAGGGAATGATAAATATTTTTTTAAGCTACACCGTTATTATTAAAATTAAAGAGTCTAATTAGTCATACACTTCTAATGGATTTGGACAACACTCTCGGGCTGTAGTTCACGCTCTTCATGCCTCAGGTAGAGCGAAAGCAGCCTGTAGAGCAATACGACTCCAAGCAACCTGCGCTGCTGCATTGTGAATTTTCTGCGCGCCACACCAAAGTAGATACCCACTCGCCTGTTGGTCAAATGATTCATGCCCAGGGCATCGATCATTGCGGCCTCGCGGGTGTGTGCATCATGCGAGGAGATTCCGTGAAAACAACGCAGCAATTGAACGCCACGCTTCTGCTGCCACAGATGCACAATGAGGGCGATCTTTGGATCTTTTGCCAGCGCATGACGATCAACTGATTGCATCACCTTATGCGCCTGCCGCAAATGGACATAGGGACGCGATGACTGCCCCTTGCCCACATAGAAAATGGAGCGCAGAAAGGTCAGCCATACATCGAGCTGGTGCATGCCACTTGCCCGTCTATTCAGTCCATTGGTTATGCGCGGATCCAAAAGCAAGTAGTTAAAGAAATGCCGCTTGCTCGGATCATGCCGGTAGTGCCACCTTCTATGCCTGCGGACTAGGCTTGCGTGTGTTTTGATGATGCTCGCAAAGCTATGCTCCGATTGGAGCGTATTCTGCAGCTCCGCTGAGAAATTTGTTCTGGGCATATGCAGTACACCCAGAGAATACTTAAGGCCGCGAAATTGGGACAGTGGCCGGCCGCTGAACATGGTCAGGGCTAGCACAAACAATTTGGACATGGAAAACGCGTGTCTTGTATTAAAAATAAGTAAAACTAAACTTTAATATTGAATATCAAGCACATAACTCACATTAAACTGACTTTTTCGTCGCAGAGGTAAAAATTAAATTAAAATGGGATCAAAGCGGATCTTACTTACCTCTAGAGCCGAGAGGCTGTACTCCTTTTTGGCACTCAGGAGTGCATCGCCGGTCTCGTTGAAGATACTGGCCAGATCTTGCAGCAGATAGATGATGTCATACTTGTTGAAATCCAAGAATTCGGCCAGCAAACGTGGCAGCTCGTTGCGAAAATATATGAGCAGCTCCCTTAAATAGGTTTCCAGTTGCTCGCGACGTTGTTCCAGGAACGCGGGCTGCTTGTTGCCCACTAGCTGCAACGAGTGAAATTTGAGTGTGGTTTTAATCTTTAATCCCGGACTCAAGGTTAGATTTCGGTGGGCGTACCTTCTTTGGCGGCAGCAGCTTTTTGCTGATTGATATCTCCTCGACGAGCTTTTCGTGCAGTTGAGCGAAATCGCGATAGCGTCGCTCCACAAACCATTCCACGTTCGCCACCTGAACCTATTTGCGAATATTATTGGATTTACCATAAAGTAGTGTGTGTATTGTATTGTCATTCATATAATTAATTAATACCTTGATGTCATAATATGTGATCCCCGCTGAGTTTTCGACGGAATATCTGGGAATTGTGACCGTTGTTTCTTCATATTGTCGATAATAACACGACATTGTTGCCTGTGTGTGTTCTTGGACTTGTCAACGAACGTTACATTTAGCGTTTAATTTATGTCTAAAATTAACAGCATTTACAAAATTACACTGAAGTGGTTATTGCACAGCTGATTCCCGTGCCGTAACTAGAGATGGACTAATTGCACGGATCGTGATGAGATGGCAACAGCACTGAATTTATTAGCTTATATCATTTGCAGATATTATGAAATTTGAATTTATTATCGTGATGATTTCATATTTATTTGCTCGACTTGATCCTGGAAATATTTCAAATATTTGTTATAATCATTTAATAATGTTACTTGTGATATT
Organism: Drosophila anomalipes; assembly: GCA_035041615.1. Classification (NCBI taxonomy): domain Eukaryota; kingdom Metazoa; phylum Arthropoda; class Insecta; order Diptera; family Drosophilidae; genus Drosophila; species Drosophila anomalipes. Next base: position 12,379,051 of record JAWNKZ010000041.1, on the reverse strand, counting down.
GTGACTTCGATATGTGATTAGTCCCGCAGTCTGGCAACGCTGCGTGGGCATATCGGCGTTTTTGTTTATATTGCTTGTTGGCAATTTCGATTCAATGAATGTGAAGAACAATAGAATTAAAACGATTTCTAACTAAGCAATGTCACTACCTATGCACCCAAGCAGAGCAATATTAACAACCAAAACGTAACAACTTGTCACACAACCGAAAATGGCTTTTCTCGCCGACTGTGTAATTGTGTTCGTTTCCCAGGCAAGTGGCTTTAAATATTTACATCTGGATTCGAATTACAATTGGCACTATTCCCTTTGTTCCAGATGCTGTTCTTTGCCGGCGGCTGGCTATTTTTTAACAAGCAGCTCTTCAAGCACTATGAGATACGCCACATCTCCGTGCAGTTGATATTCTCCTCAACATTTGCCCTTTCCATCACAATGTTTGAGCTGATCATCTTCGAAATCATTGGCGTACTGGAGTCTAGCTCCCGGTATTTCCACTGGCGTCTCGGATTGACGCTGCTGCTGTTCATGGTGACAGCGGTGATACCCGTCTACATCTGTTACTCTGTGATACACAGCATTTCCTTCTGTATGTGACAATTTGCTTATTGAAATTTAGTTGGAGTATTTATTTTGCGTTTATTTCTTCGGCAGTTTCTGACAAATGGGTGCGCATTTTGACCACTCTCTGTTGGTTTATCTTCCTCTACGGTCTCTGGCGCATTGGTGAACCGTTCCCACTGCTTAGCGCCTCGCATGGCATATTCACCATCGAGCAGGGAGTGTCACGGATCAGTGTTATTGGCGTCACAGTCATGGCCATACTATCCGGCTTCGGTGCTGTTAATTATCCATACACCAGCATGACATATTTCATTAAGTAAGCGTCCATAAAACACACAACCCAAAAATGATTTCTTATCACTTACGGCTAACGCGTGTGTTGTTTTTTGACTGCAGGCCCGTTTCGCGCAATGACATCATTTGCTTTGAGCGACGTCTCGCTCTGACTGTGGACATGCTGACGGCCAAAAAGCGACGCATTGCAATGGCCGTCTATAATCATAATAAACAGCATCCTGCCAAGCCAAGAATTTGGGATATGTTGACATCAGCAGTACACCGCACAACTAGCGGTGGGGAGGGTGAGTGAAGGCGTCTTTATTGTATAGCTATCCATTTTAGATCAACTATTTCCCTGCAGACATCAATCAGTTGAAGCAAGAAGTCTACGGTTTGGAGGAGCTGCAACGCTCGGTGTTCCTTGAGCTGAGCTCACTCAAAAATATGGAGGAGCGCCAACGTTGGTCACAAACGCTGCAGGGCAAATACTTTAATGTTATCGGACATTTCTTCAGTGTCTACTGCGTTTATAAGATAATTATGGTTAGTATAAATTCTTGTTAAATAATTTCAACAATTTCTGTTTAATCTGTGCAATTTGCAGTGTTGCATTAATATTATCTTCGATCGCGTTGGTCGCAAGGATCCAGTGACGCGTGGCTTGGAAATTGCCGTGCACTGGTGCGGCTTTGATATTGATTTGGCATTCTGGAATCAACACATTTCCTTTCTGCTCGTCGGCTGCATTGTGGTCACCTCCATTCGCGGCCTATTGCTCACACTCACAAAGGTTGGTTTTTGAGGACTCAAAGATGATTTGTTTAATGTATATGTTTCTTGCAGTTCTTCTATCGCATTTCATCGAGCAAATCGAGCAACATTATTGTGTTGATTTTGGGTCAAATTATGGGCATGTACTTCTGCTCATCAGTTCTGCTGATGCGAATGAATATGCCGGCTGAGTATCGTGTGATCATCACTGAGGTGCTTGGAAATTTGCACTTCAATTTCTATCATCGTTGGTTCGATGTTATATTCCTGGTCAGCGCCCTGACTACCATTATCGTATTGTATTTGTCCCGCAAGCCAGTTCGTGTCGAGGATACTGAGATACAAAAATGAGAGAATAGAGATCATAACAGTGTATGATAGATAATCTAGGCACAATTGATTAAGAATCGGTTAAAAATCACAATTAATGCAAGCTTTAAGTTATACAGATCATATAGATATATATTAATGCGTGTATACGATAGTGTGCGTGCGTATATTTAACTTATTATCTATTATATATATATATATATAGCACCAAAATCAAAGTAATGTCAGCTTAAGCAACGAACTGTTTAAAATCATGTAAAATAACTGTTTGTTCTTGAGGTTTTATTCCGTGATTAAAGCTTTCGAATAGCGTACCCAGTATTCTGATTACTCGGGTGTCAACAGTTGCAGAAAGCTTTCAGCGAAACTGATGAAGAAAGCTTTTTCTTTCTTTTATGTTGCTAGGTTAAAATGGTGCTTCTTATGTTCAAGGTTGACTCAAACTTGAGTTTATTTTAGCCCACTTTCACACATGTCGCAACTGTTTCAGTTATATTCCATTCCATTACAAACTGGGCTTAACAGGGCTCTGTTAACGTTTGAGGTAAACTGTTGGGTAACTTATCGGCTCCGTCAGGATTAAGTGATGCGGCATATGAGGCCAGGGAAATTCCAGGAGGCGTGCCAGGAAACATTTGACTTTTTGAACAAATTTCTATCAAATTTTTTTAGACTGGAAAATAATGCATTTGCTTGTGGATTGTATTGCTTTTTAAATGCTTTATGTGTCACAGATTTTTTTTATTTATTTTTTGAACACAAAAAAATGATATCCCTTTTTATCACGTTTTAATTTAACTTGTTAGCCTACCCTTGGGAGCCGTTTGAATAATAGGCGCGAATTTTGCGCATTAAAAAACGCAATTTTGGTTAAAGCTGCAAAGAATTTTAAATTTGTAAAAGTACCCAAAAATGGCAGAGACCGAAAAAATTAATGGAAATTTTGCAATGCGTGTCAATTGGCACGGCCTGTTAGCTGTCCATTTATAGATAAAATGCCATTAAATCTTTGCGACAGATAAAACTGAGCCAAAACCTTTTTCAGTGTCTGTACGAATAAATCATAAAATAAATCTGATTGAAGGGTCTCCAAAAACAGGCAGTTACCCCTCAGAAATGTGGGACAAAAGTACAAGCCACTGGCAACTGGAACGGCTTAATCAGCTGTAAATTCGATTAGCCGTTAACAATACATGAGATAGACCACTGGGCTGGATTGACTTTGATGACTAGATATGTGTGATATGCGATATGAAATTAGCTAAGAGCAAACCAGTAAAACAAAGGCCAACAGTCTCTAGATATGTGCGGAAACTTTGTTCTTACCTTGTTGCACATGTGTTCGGGATTAGCTATTTCTCTTTTTGCAACAATTTAAATTTACCTTGCACGTTGCCATCTCTAAGTGTTAGGAAGGAAGGGGGGTGGGGGGAGTGTGGCGATGTGGAATTTCTGGGCATGCATCGCCATGTTTGTTTGCCTTATCGATTTCATCGATTAGTGATTGATAATGTGTTTGGCCTGCTTTCAGTCGGTTGCTGCTGCTGCTGCTGCTGCTGCAGTTGTTGTTGCTGTTATTGGTATTGTTGTTCTTTCAGCTCACGGCCATTATGCTAATTTTGTAAAACATTTGATTTGAATTTAATTTGTGCTACGTTACGTATACGCACCATATGCCATGTGACATAATTAATGGCTTGCGCCTCAGCTGGCCAATTAGCATAAACTTAATTAATTTGTGGAGATTGAACTTGGGGCATTGTTGCCACCCCAGCTGCTGATTGACAATTGCAAGCGTATGCCACAAATCTGAGTCAATTGTGCTTCTCTCTCTTTCTCTATTTTTGTGTATGTCTCTCTGTCTATTGAGACACTCCAAAATCTTGGCACTGGCACATTACTGGCGTGCGTATTTAGCATATTTCCTGTGCTGTGACATTCGACCTTTAGAATACACGTGTGCCTGTCAGATTCGCACCTGACTTAATATAATGCAGGCAACAACAGCAACAACAACAACACCTATAGCAACCGCAATTCTGTGTCTCGCTGCGGGACATGGAAACGTTATTAGCATATAGGAGAAGGACTCGCCGATTTCTGAAGAAGAATTTGTGACAGCCTTTGGGCCAATTATGCAGTAGACTTGTTTCGCGACATTGTTGAAATGGATATGCTAACGAAATTTGAGATAAGCCAGTGTTTGACATACAAAAAAATAACAAGAGTGATCCTAGCTTATCTGGCTGGCAGTGGAACAAGGACCAGAAAAACAGAATTCAATTGCTTAATATAAATCTTTGCCAAGCGTAAGCAAGTTATTTAAAGTCAGCTCATATAAATTCTGTTCAAGTCTGCAATGAGTTTTTATTCACTTGGCATATAAAACCATTTGATCAGCTAATGGTTTTTGTCTTTGTTTCTTCTTCGCCAAATTAACTATTTTGCTAGCTGCTCTAATGAGCATCGTTTGCCATCCATTAACCTTTAGCTTGCACTTTGGCCCCATTATAACAAACCTCATCGATTGGTATGTGCGGTACCTTAACTAATTAAGTTCTTACCTGCTCAGAGGAGGTCTGCAACGTCTCATTAGTGTAGTCTGCAGTCCATAATTAAAGCAACACAGACTGAATAGCAGAAAAAAAAAAAACGAAAGCAAATGCAACATCTAAGCAATCAAAGGCATTCGCAATTATTACATTGATTACAAGATGAAAGCAATAAATGCTTCGCAGTATATATCTATATTAATAATCCCAGTTCGTGGTCAATACACAAAGGAAATGAAAATGCCTAAAAGCGAGCTTCATTAGTCCTTATATAAGGTATAAACAAGAGGCAGCAATAAAGAGAGTGAGACGGAGAATGGAAGAATGAGATGAGGTCCAGTAGATGAGATTGCCACTTTAAGCAGCCACAATTATCACTTACAAAAATGGCCTGTCTGTCCGTTCGCACCGATCTCAGAGACTATAGACAAAGACAACAGTCACATAAGTTCAAATTGTGTTTTGGTGCTGAACAAATGTTGCTTGCCTATTTAGCTGTTGCTGCTGTGGTCGCAGATTTCAATTCTCATTGTCTCCTCACTCGCAAATGAGTATCGCAAATAGACACAGTGACGGAAGGACAACTGCTGGGAGCAGGTCCTTGCAGACATCTGATAGACCAAAATTTTGATCTGTGTTTTATATTTCTTACATGATGTGGCATTTAGAATCTTTTTCATAATTGCTTCCTTAGTTATTAGGAAAATGGTAAAGTTGAAAGTGAAAACAATGTGTAGTTGTTGCTAAGCTGAAAGGGAAGTGACGGAGACAATTAAGAAAGGATGATGATGTTGTTGTTGCTGCTGTCAGTGAATGAATTATTTGAAGTATTCTCTTAAATACGCAATGTTAAACCAATTTTATTTATAATTAAAATTCTCCACAAAGTCCGAGACAAACAGCAATTCCTTGCGCTGTCAGACAGGCTCAACTTCCGCATAACGTATGCGTAAGTGTGTGTAATAATAAAAATGGTATAGATGTCTGTGTCTGTGTGTGTGTGTGTGTGCTTGTGTTTGTGTGTGTTTTCAATGCAGATTGCCAATCAAATTATTTGAAATATAAAATATTTAAAAGCGCTGCAGCGAGGATGCTCTGGACAGATGCCAGGCTGCCTTGGCTATAAACAGGGTGTTCGGTTAAGTGAAACACCCACTTAGTATGATTGTACCCACACATCCGAGCACCCTGTATGTTTGTATACATAGCACAGCAATTTTACCTTTTCTGCTTGTTTGTGTGCGCTCACTTTAATATATGAGCATCCATATACAATAGAATGTTTGCATGTATGCGTGTTCAGATTCCCAGTTGGGGCCCAGCTGAATCGGAATCGTTGCTGTTAATATTGCTGATGATGAGGCTGCTGCTGCTGCTGCTGCTGCTGCTGCTGCTGCTGCTGCTGCTGCTGCTGATGTTGCTAATGCTGCTGCTGCTGATAGTGCTGTTGGGTAGGCGTTGTCCGTTATATTGATGAGAACTCAATAATTCAATGCAGCTGCTTGGCCAGTCATTAAAGGCTGGCCGGGGGGGACGAGGAAGTGGGCAAAGTGATTCAAGTGTGCTGCTGGGACATGCGAGTAACTACAACCACAATATCGAAAGGTCACTCATAATATCGTTATGCATGCTTTTAGGCGCACCAAGGACACGCCCATGAGCAAAACGGGCTGGTTGAAATGTTACTTGTTGGCTTTCCTATGTGCTATTAAATTTATCGTTGCCCAGCATCAGACACTCCAGCGACACGCCCACAAGCGCCCATAAACTGCAGTTGTTTATTATGCATGTCATGCTGCCACCATTCAACCCTCTTTGGTTGCACCTACCGTTTTTAAACAGTGCCAAGATTATTGCTCTATTTTGCGATTCAATGATTTTCTGCACCCGCTGTCAACTTGGCACACATTTGAACCTAGGTGTGAATACCTGTGTGTGTGTGTGTGTGTTTGTGTGTTTGAGAAAAGGCCTAATAAAACTGCCATAAATGTTGATAAGACATGTTTGTTAGGCGCCTTTGCCAGCACCTGCTAACCTGATTGTTCAAAGCGATGAGCTAAAGATATAAAGCGTACACTTGAAGAAAACTATTTTCTATTCTTCATCTTAATTCTCAGTAAGTGAATATTGGCAAATGGCATGATTTATCCTACTTTAAAAATTGTTAGCGTTTCTACTTATCAGAAGTAGGTTTCTCAAAATCGAAATCAAATATTTTTACTAATAGAAAATGAATTACGCAAAATTTGTAAATTATTTTTAAAATAAAATATGTGCGTCTTCTTTTCAAACACATTTCCAAAATTCGAGTACATATTTTTTCTAAAGTGTAGGCTAAACTTAGACTTTGCTGTCGATTGCCAATTTGTTTGGCTTGATGATAAATGCATAGCCATGCATTTAACAGATTGTTTTATTACCTTTAAGACGAGCGTACAAGCGGAAGCTAATATAAAATCGGATAGTTTCGCAAGGCTGCCATTTAAGTATTTGCCTTCCCGATTGAAATTGTAAGCACAAACAGCACAAATTGAGCTTGACATGAGATCACGACAAGAATTTATTTATTGTAGCGAAAGAAGGTTATTTAGTTGTCAGCTTCTGAATCTGCTCATTTAAGTCGCATTGTGAGAGTCATTTGCAACATGGCCCCCAAACACAGTTGATTGCGCACTGTCCAATGGCCATTTGTGTTGGGTTAACTCGTGTCTGTCGCTGTCATTGATGGCCTCAATCAAAGCTGTCATATGCAGCAGCGAGAGATGGCCTCTCAACGAAGCTGTTGAAACTGAGTGAAGTTTCTACCATTTCTCTTGATTCTGCTACGCATTGTCAACTAACGCATTATCAACTGCAGCTGACTGACTCTTTTGTTTTTTTTTTTGTTTTTTGGGCTCGATGTGATGCGGAAAATTATGCAAATTGACTTTTACCCCGGCTGGTCATATCCATTCAGTCTGTGGTATTCAAATGTTGCCAAGCAACCCCAAGGCATAAACAAAGAATTATTAAGAATTGTCATCGCACTGAATGTTGTCATTTAAATATTAAATTACCAAGATATGGCTGTGATTTACTGAAATCGACCATTGTTCATTGCATTCATTTACGATAATTGGCGCACACCAAATACAGCAAATAAAAATAAGATGATTAAATGACATCCTCTTACTAGCAGACATATATATGTATATATAAAACTTAGCTTGCTTAGCCCGGTGCAGATGTAATTGTCTTCATTTGCATATTAGTTATAAAAAAATAAAATTATATAATCGCCAAAACTGTGAGGATTGCGCAACTCTTTGTGCTTCTCCTCGGAGAACAGCTTGATAATGATGCAACAGCGAATACATCGATTAAGCGCATTGGCCACAACAAGCAGCTTAAACAACAAAGCCATTACCAACTTGCCGTAGAGCAACGGTTTTACTTCCGTCAATATAGCATTTTCCATGTTCGTCAGATTATTAACGATCGAAAGACAGCTACTAAGCCAGCACACGATGAAGAGCAGCAGGTATGGACCAAAGAACAGCACCAGGAGGCTATTGAATGGTATCCGATATTTATTGCGTGCATCGAATGCATTAACTGGACTGCAGAAGTTACAGCGACTGCATTGATAGATCCGAAATAGTAGCAGACACATCACCAAAATTACATACGATTGTGTGGGCACATCGTAGGGGAGTAGCGAAGAGTATTTTATCGAAAACTGATGCCAGAAGAACCAATTTGATTGCTTATTGATAACTGGCACCATTGCCGATGCATGCAGCAAAGTCCAGAGATATGCGATCGTTACCAGGCAATGGATTATCACCGTCAGAAATCGAGTAACTCTCCAGGGTCTGAACGCTGTAAGATTGGGCATTTTGAAGATGTGAATTATGGAAAATTCTTTAGTTATTAGTTGTATTTGAAAAGCGACAAGTGTGAATACATAAATAGACATCAAGTCAACAGCTACTTCGTTTTATTCGTGACTCACTCAAAGTTTGACATACAACTTTGTGAACCGACAATCAACTACTTCCATAACTGGAAGTTTGTTTACCGATTTAATATCAGATGAATGCTCGCAAGAGTATTCAAGATCCGCCAGAGGATAGGTTTGTTCAAACGAATAATTATGACAGCCCACACTTTTGTGTATGTACGAAAGTATGTAAGTGGCGGGGGTGGTGCGGTCGTGTTCACAACCCACTCATGCAAACATGAAAACATTGAGTATACGCGCTGTGTACACTTTTTCATTATGCTGTAAGAACATTTGATTCCACATGTTTCACTTGCAAGCTGCTGTTGCTCTTACCCTTGTTGAGATTTTTCTCTCTTTCATTTTTATTTATTTTTGCCGCAGGTGTTCCGCTGAAAAATCGCAGTCAGTCGTAAGATTTGTTCCTGTCATTATTCCACGTGCGAAATCGAAACCTTAAAGATTAAGTTATGAGCAATTTCGTTTGGGTGAAATTGAAAAATGAAATTGCCTTTAAAATATATTAGCAGTGTTTTGATACGTGAAATTGTGCAATTAGATATACTCAGAGCACAGCCAATCAATATATTATTATTATTAATATTATTATTATTATAAATTGCGAGTTTCGTAAAATCACAGTTAACAACTAAAAATGAAGCCGTTCAAGTTGGCTTTGTTCATCGTTTTAATTATAATACACAATAGTTTCAGGGGCAAATGTCCCAATGGTAAGGAGTGGAATAGCTCTGCAAAAAAATGTATAAAATATTATTTGGGTTCATAATCACATCCGCTACAAAATGATGATGTTAATAAAATATAATAAACACAAAAAACGCATTAATAACTGTAGAAAAAAAGGTGCGAGTCGACTATTAAGCAGAATGACAACTAATTTTTTGGGTTAAGCCACACAACAAAGCAATGCGGCACAACTCTCATTTATAACATTTAAAGACAAAGAATATAAATGCGAAAAAAAAGACAGAAAGCCCAACAAATCGGACAAGAAACATGAAAAATTAAATGCCATTTTGTGAAGCCAGCAAAAATGCGAAAGAGTTTTCATTGTACGCATTACACACACAATATATCAAATGATTTTCTCTGTGGGGTTAATAAAAAAGAAAACCTAAAAATATAAATGTTAGCCGCTTGTCAGCGCAGAGCAAATTCTTCGGTTTTGACCTTGCCATTTATCCTTGGTTAGGGACAATAAAGTGTTCGACACGCCGACGATTGCCGACGGTCTATAAATAGACCCTGAAGTTGAGTGGCAACTCTGGCAATCACTACTATCTTAATACCTCTGACAGCTCCAACATATCATCAGTTTATTAATATTATCTAAATACTTCCTTCCAAGTCAAGTGCAAATTGTATAATAGAGCGTGGCCAATAGCGGCAAGTAAAAAGTTACTGTGATTATTGTCGCACCAGCAAACAAACTCAATTCACCCACAACTTAGTCGATAAAGTCGAACAATTGCTGTTTGCTAGCCAAATATTTTAATGATAGTCCAACTGAGACTGGTGGCGACACATATTGTATTCATAGGGTGGCTAAATTAAATCACATTTATTATGATTACTATGAGGTGGTTACGGTGGCCCAGAAGTTGGTCTCTAAAAGTAGTGAGGCTAGTAAGGTCAGTTTGTAGGGGTAGGAAAAAGTTGACTAAACCTATTATTCGTTTGTCTAATTATATAGCCGATAACTATATCTAAAGCTATATCGCATGCATATTAAGTCTGTCATAGTTGAACTTCAGTTATAATAGCAGTCTTATCGAGAAAACTAGTTTATGTTAAAAACTTAATTGTTCTGTTCATTCTGGTCAAAAGCCAATCATTTGATAATCGATACTGTGGTCAGTGTAAAAAATGTGCCCGCAAGTAGAAAAATGTTAGTTAACTCAACAGCACAAACTGGCCAGAAGTTGTACGAGCAAATGAAAAGAGCGTTAAGTTCGATACAATTGCATTTGGGCTAACAAACGAAGAGTAGTCAACATGCCTGCCAGGTTTGCTGAGGACACAAAAGAGACAGTTAGGCGCCAGGAAACGCAGGAAAAGAGCGAACGACAAAACCACAAGCGATTTAATCTAAAGAAGGAATGTTGGCCAAAACAAAGGTGGAACAAAGAGCGAAAATTGATTGCGACTCAGCAGCAATAAATGAAAAAGTACTCTTTAGGTGAGAATATATATAATACTATGTTACAAAAATGTGGGTTATATTTTATTGTCCTGAAAGCTCGAATGCTTAAGATCTTAACTTGTCAAAAGACACAAAAAAATGTGTTGCAAGCTGTCTGCGATGCCAGCTTAGTTTACAAATACTACGACAAGAAATGTCCAAAACGTCAGCTAGCTTAAGGGTTATAGCGTGACTAAGACAAAATAATAATAAAAAATAAGAAAAAAAATAAGCAAAACTAAATCGAAATGCTTGAAATGTTTGTTCTTATTTAATTTAGCCAAGGGCACAATTCTCAAACGATCGACATAATGAACAAAACTGGGCGGAAGCAGGCGGATTGCTTGCGAGAGGAAGTGTCATGGCAGTTGGCCAACAAATTACGTATACGCCACGCTAGCCGCTGGCAGTGTGGCAGTATCAAGTGAGCTGCCACGAACACAACGAACAAAAGGACAGATACCGGACAGCTGTCGTCCAGGGCAGCCAAAACAAATAAAGTTGAATGGCAATTGCAGCGAGCCTGCAGTTCCAACTGCAGTTCTCACTATCATAATCACTTTAGCGCATTCCCCAAAACAGTTTCGACAGAAACACAACTAGGCTCACTAGACAAGTGCTTTAAAAACTTAAAAAAAAAAGGCTTACTCTTTCTCACTCAATATTACTTGGTGAGCTTCGAAAAATTGGAAATTCACCCTACTTATGAGAATATTGAGTACTTGCTTCGCTTAATCGTATTGATGAGAAGTTCGCAGTATCCACACTTGTAGCATTTAACATTTGTAATGCGCTCAAGTGCGCAGTTTACAGTTAAGCGCGTACTTTGCTCAAAAATTGTGTCCTTGTGAGCCTGCCTGTATGTGTGTGTGTGTGTGGGTGTGTGTGTTCGTGTCGGTTGGCATATTTTGCGGTTGAAATCCACACAAAAGGTGTGAAAAGCAGCAGCAGAAGGAAAAGCAGCAGCAGTCGGCGTGCGGCTCTTTTGATTGTATGCTGTTGCTTATTTGGCACGGATTTCATTTGCCTTCCGTTCACTCCCCCAACCTCCATCCCCCAACCCCTCTCCACCCCCATACTTCCAGCGAGGTTTTAGAAATTGAAAGTTGATGTGTGTTGCAACTGTAAATGTGCGATAAATGTTGAGTGCTGCGGCTGTAAGGCAGAGGAATACAAGAACCATGAGTGACATTGGTTTAGCCATGCACGCAAAGCCATTTAAAGTGCTAAATAGCTAATAAAGTGAACGTCAGACGCAAGACTGACAGAGTTATGTAACAAGCAGGATGTAACGATAGGAAAAATCATCACTAAAGAATATCGTCACTATTGTGAGTAACTTTTTATAGAATGCATATCTTTTGATTGTTTTATACTCCAATAAACATTTAAAGTGTTTTTCAATAATCAAAACGGAATAATAGTGTCAGCCGCTATTACTGTACAAACATTTGGAGGGTCCTAAGCGAATGTGAGAGGAAATGCATTGTTCACTAAGTCGTCGGCGTCGTGGTAGTTTTGTATGCTATGTGCACTTATACAGCGCTTTGTTTTTAGGGCCTCATAAATTGCGCATACGCCATGCTGCACACAGTCTACCCATGCCCAGATAGTAGATAGCTTACACGTTTTTTTTACCCGGTTTGTTTTGTTTGGTTCGCTTTTTGCACGTGGAGACGGAAGCGCATAAATTTACCGTTGCAATATTTGTGAGCCGTGAAAAAGTCAGCAGAAAAAAAATAAGACTTTACTGAATGCCAAACGCGCTCAGCTTCAAAGAGCTTTACTAAGCCCTCGGTGCCCCGTTCTCGGTATGCAATCGTCCTTATGCCCCTGGTGCATCTAGGTGTGCTGGGAATTCAAATTGACATGCAATTGCAATGGCATGCAAATTGCTATTACTTACCTCTCTTTCTCTTTTTTTTATCTCCCTCTCTCTCTCTCTCGCTGTTTATTTGCTTCGAATTTGGCAAGTTCAATTTGTCAGTCACACCTACGTCATGTGGCACTTGTCCAATTTTGACTGTACATACTCTCAGTGGGTATGTGTTTTTCATTTTATTTTCTTTTCACATTTATTTTATTTTTATTGCATCCCTGGAGCCGCTTTGCTCGCTCGAAACTTAAATATTTAAGAAAGTTGCAGTTATGGCTAAGGGCCAAGCAATTTTCTTAAAGCGCCTTCACTTTGACGTCTCAGTGGCTTGTTCTTTTCTGAAAAGTTACCTCCACAAAATGTACACAGCAGCTGCGTTTTTTTTTTTTTTTTGTAGGTCAAGCTCTGACATTGCTGTCATTCGCGTTATGCTGTTTAAAACTCCATTCCACCATTTCTACGAGCAACATAATCATCATCATCATCATCAGCATTGGCATCAACGTCAGCGTCATTATCGTAAGGCAAGCTGGTGCCAAAAGTGTCCGTGAAGTTACCATAGCAACCTGTAGTTGCTATCTATCCTCGTCCATCTTCTGGCTGTGTCTTCTTGCTGATGAAGGATGACACTTGTGTTGCCTCCAACACTGTTGCAACATCGCACTTAGCAGTGTCAAGCTGTGTCATATGTGCCATCAATCAAATTATGAAAGAAGCAGCTAATGGCACTTTTAGCTTTTTAATCCATATACTAACCAATTTTACCATATTTGTAGCATTTCAATGCAAGCGTAGAAATGTTTATTGGATTGATTGGCTGATTTTCTTATTTATAAAAGTCACAGTGCTGTTTTCAATGCAAATGTCAAATGCAACAAACGGCCTTGAGTCGAGTAGGCGAGAGTGGGCGAGAAGAGTGACAGCACTTTTCGGTCCACAGATGGAGGGGAGCAGGAGGACATCGAGCAGAAGGCGGAAGAGCTCAAGCAACCCAGTAAAAATCGTTAACTGTTGGCCATGTGCACGGAAGCGTTGAGGTATGGCTTCTACTTTCAGAGGTCTAAAATAAGTACTGCCATTGTGCGGCTGTCAAAGTTGGGTAAAGTTGTAGTTCTGGGAAAAAAATAATATGCGGTTTAGAATAAAGAAAAACTCTTCTTTTTTTTTTGCATTTTCTCAAGGTTTATTTATTTTTATTACTCAATTAAAATTTAGTTGGGACATTTGGTTTTTTTTTTGTTGTTTTGGATGTATTATGTATATGCTTTCTTTTGTTCACATTTACTCTCATTAATATTTTTGTCACTTATTGCTATTTACTTTGGTTTAATGTAGTTGTTATGCATTTTAGTATAATTTTACTTTGATCTCTAATATAATTTTAATGCTCTTCATTATTTCTTTTTTTTTTGTTAATTTAGTAGTAATTAATTTGAATTTTAAACAGTTTTTTTGTAGTTGCTTTCGTAACAATTTTCCTTGCTGCAATTTCGCTAGCATTTTAAATTAAGTTTTTAGTTTGTGTTATGCGAATTTTTATTTTAATTTTTTTTTTTCAATTTTCTATAATACTTGTACGTATATATATGTATATATATATTATTTTTTTGTTCTTTTCATTTTGTTTTTTGATAATATATATTTTCAAGTAGACAAACTTGTAGTACACTTGGTAGAAAAACATAAAATTGTGCCACCAGATTAGTTTTGAGTTCTTGTTTATCAGTTTAAGTAGCTCGCTGAAAAAATTTGTTGACGTTTCGTAGCTGTAGTCGCTTGAGTACCCCTAATGTGCCTTGTCGGCTTATTCAATTTATTTAACATTGAGTTAATCAGTTAAAAATTATGTTCTTTATGTGTATTATTATTATTATTATTTATTTTATTTTTTTTTTTGGGTTTTCCTATGTAGGTACAACAATACACTGCATTTGGTTTGGATTTTTGGCTTTGGCCAGACAAACCGGTTAAGTTTTAAAAATGTTTCAGCATTTCTCATGGGTTTGTCTTCATTGTTTTGCCCTACAATCAATTTTGGAACATCGTGCCTTTGTAATATGCTTTGCAAATTGCTTTTTAACACTGCGTTGCCATTAGTTTTAGGTTTTAAGTTATTAAGTTTGGGTTTATTATTAGCAAATTTAATAGAAAATTAAATTTACTGAATTAATGAATAATTTAAATTTCTATCAATTGTAAGAAATTTATAAGCAATTTGTATTATGCAAACTATGAAGATTATGTTAAAAAGCGTTAACGAATTTGTTTTGCATTTATTGCATAGTTCAATAATTCTTTATTGAAAGAAAAAGAAATAGATCTATAAAACAAGTATATCAATTTTGTTTATCAATCAAAATGTGTGAGAAAGATAAGGCTTTATTTTTAGTAATTGGCTCGGGTCGGGCTTACTTTTTGTTTTGAATGAAATTTATGCAGAAACTCCAGCAAATCATTTCAAACAACATAGATTCATTCTATAAATTAAGACGACATTGTCTTTATTCTAAGATCTTTAAAGCGTTTTTTTTTTCTTCAAAATTATCTGAACTGAGAAGAACTCAAAGGTTCGGTATAATAATTGCCATTTTATCAAGTTAATTATTGCTTAAAAATTAATGAATTAATATATATATATATATATATATATATTATTACAATGACAATTTTGCTCCGCTCATAAATATCATTTTCATTTATTAACATATTTACTAAAAAGTTTAGTGCAAGCATCTTTCTAGGCTTTGCACAGTTACATTTTACCAATTTCTTCTTGTTTTGTATTGTTTTGTTTATTTAATAAATTTTTATTTTGTTGACTGCTCTGCGGACAGTCGACAGCAACAAATTCAAAAAGGCTGCGCCTTGCTCAGCTTATTCGTTAGTGGTATCTTTGCGTGTCTTGTGGCCACGGAATGAAGCTTGAATTTTGGTGGCAGCCTTGTTCAGCTCCGGGTCGGTCAGATCAATGTCCAGCTCCTCGGCCACCTTTTTGGTTATCTCCTGAATGTCCTCATCCTCGGGCTCGTCCTTGTTGACCAGCTTGCGTGCCAAATGGCCACGGAAAGTCGACTGGATCTTCAGCGCGGCATGGCACAGCTCTGCCAGAGTCAAATAGAACGAAAAGAGAGAGAGAGAGAGAGAGAGAGTGGGTGAGTGTTAATTGCTGTAGCTGTTGCATTACTCCTAAGTGGCCACTTGGCCAACACCCCAAAACTAAATAAATTAGTTAATAGCAAAGTTTTGTGCACTCTTCCGCCATTTTAAGTGCTTTCTGTTGACCGTATTAAGTACAAAACTAGGATTTTTTCTGTTCTTTTCAATTTGAAACTTTACACTAAACAATGTACATATAAAACAATTTCAAACTATGTAGTTTTAATTAACTGATGTTCATGTGGCGTCATACTAGAACTAGTTATTGCCTTTTGGGTCACACAAGTTTTAGTTACACAGCAAATATTGACCATCACGTATCTTTGCGTTTGAACATCAGAACTAGTTAGTGAGTTGCCCAACAAGCTGCAATGGTTGAAAAAAATATATTTTGGTTTTTTTTTTACGATTTGAGAATTAAGATTGGCAGTCAAACTGCCAAACTATTTAAAGAGAGACCATATCGATAGTTTAGATAGTCATAATACTTGTACTGACAATGGCCTTAACAGTTTAGAGAGTCAACCATTGATTTTTATAGCAGATATATATGTACTTTAAATAGGACACAAGTCAATTTACATCTGATCACTCTCATCTGTCACTGAACACAATTTCGTATTAACAAAATTATCTACACAATCCATTCCCTGTGGAGACAACTTACAAGCCCTGACTGCGAGTTCTGTATGTAAAATCTGCGATGGCTGTAAATATTCCATTTGCTTGCATGTGAAATAATCAACATCAGAGCGAAATGCTCCCCAAACGCTCTTCACAAGCTCGCAACTAAATGGAGCCTGTCAAGATACTGGTGGGGCAGTTCCCATGATGGTCAGACTAATCACATTACGTATACGCAATATGTCCACTGCGGTTAGCCAGCGGGAAAAACGAGAGTGAAAATCCAGCACTTTGCAGCATGCTGATTGCATATTAAATGCATGAGGCAACCGCAAAAAGTCTGAAACAGAATTAAGCTCCATTTGTAATGTTCAGCTACGGATGTATGTGAATGTGGCCATCATTTTGGTCCACTCACAACTACGTGCTCCATAAAGTTGTTAATAAAAAATGAGCTCATTTTTTGCAGCGTCATCCAACGTAATTAGCAATTAATTGTATAATACTCAAAAGAAATTCTGCTAAGCGCAAGACATATGGGTCATCTAAATGGGGCTTTTGTAGGAGAGT
The DNA here is from genome assembly GCA_035041615.1 of Drosophila anomalipes. Lineage (NCBI taxonomy): Eukaryota > Metazoa > Arthropoda > Insecta > Diptera > Drosophilidae > Drosophila > Drosophila anomalipes. The sequence goes on along the minus strand of JAWNKZ010000041.1, from coordinate 12,362,144 downwards.
TAAATTTTTTGAAATTTCACTACTCGTTTCAAACAGAAATATTAAATTCCTTGCAATCTTCAGAAAGCTAGACTCCATTTGCTTTTACATGCATTCATTTATGGCTTAAGATTGTTGTTATTTTTTGTGGATAAATATGTGACATGCATTTGTGTAACTTTACTTTATGGCTGTGATTATTATTCGCCGTATGACACAATCTGGCTAATAATTCAAGAACAGATATTTGTGTCGTTATTCATGCATTCGTACGTTTCGTACAAATGTATTTAGCCTTCATACAATATTCATGTTGCCTCCCTTAAGATGAGAATCAGTCCTTTGCTTACCTTAACTGCAAGTTACGTTATGTAATGCAGTTGCCCGTTTTTTCTCTTATTTATTTTTAACCCTGTTTTTTTTTTTTGCACTGCACTGCGTTTTTATGCAAATGCTAAAAAATTCTTATTTGAAATTTTCTGATTACGCTTTACGCTTCCTGTTGGGACTTCGTTTAAAACTCACTGGTTCTCACTGGTGCTCCTTAAAGACCAGGTCAAACATACAAGGCAATTGGGCGTTCAAGTGAAATTGGCTTCGGTGGCTGCTGTCGAGATCGTATTTCATTTGTGTGTATTTCTATTTTTGCTTGTTCAACTAATTGTGGTTGACTCTTGTCCAGTAAATGCTATAAAATAACACATACGCCGCTTAAGCAACGTGACTGGGGTTTGGGTCACGTGCCGCGTTGGTCGTGCTGCATTTTTGTTTATTTATAAAATATTTAAAATAAGCTCAAGACGTGCAAATAGCTCGAAACTGCCAGCCTTAAGGCCTCACTGTAACATTAACGAGCCAAGTTGCAGGACGCACAAAATGGGCCAGTTGCAAAATGAAGAGCATCGTGTGTATTTTGCTACCTGGATATGCATGACTTTCACTTAGCTCAGGCATAAGGGGCATGCTCAAAAAGTTACTAAAACAGCGTCAACAAATACTTCTTGTAGTTAAAATAAAGAACTGAAATTGATAGATTGTATAAGTAAGCACTTTAATGTTGTGAAACTCTGATTAAACAATAAGCGCTTCGTTGCAAATCTGTGATTCAAAAATAAAGCTGGTAATTTACCACCGAAATTGAGGCGAAACTGATTATGAAAACTTTCTGGCAGAAGGAGTAGCATTTTCGTGCCTGTCACGCTTCGGCTAAGATTGTCTGGGCAATATAACAGATGTTCTCCATTCGCTCACGTCCTGAGCGTGTCCTGTCAAATCACATGGCCCAGGCCAGCTAACACTGCCTAAAAGCAGAGCAGGCACATGTGCTTAGCTCAGTTCAGCTCTGCTCAGATGTCCTGCCGCCTTCTGTTGGCTGGTGCATATAAATTGAGTTTGTAGATTGTAGCCGGGTTGACTTTGCGCCTAACGCAGTTGTACCTGTGCCCAGCGGCACGAACTGGCAGCTAACTCGATGTTTGGTAAGCGAATTGCATGTGAAACGCTCCCCGTCCAATCGATGTCTAGGCCTGATTGTCTGACTATCCTAACAAAGTTTTTGGGCTCGACATGCTCAGACTTGGTAGCCGTTGACGTTGTTGTTAGTCATGTTCGGCACTTGTCAGTGGCGAATTTTATTACATTTCAACTTTAAATTAAAAACGTATTAGAGCATGATATTGAAAAGTTTAAGCTTGACTTAATTATAAATAAATAGTTAAAGTTTGGCATGACTTAAGCGATTTGCCTTTTAATTCCTTGTAGCCTTAAAAGGGTTATGGGTTATCAGAATGTTTTACTATATTAGAGAGTGTTATTATATAGTAGAAGTGACTAAGATATAAGCCCTATTCTAAAAGCCAGATCATGCTCAGCAATGATTCAATCGCATCAGTTTTGAGTAAGGGGATTTTTATGGTAATATTTCTGAATGAATTCCATTTGAAAATTTGGCTAAAAACAGGTTCCATGCGTTTTTTTTATATAATTTTAACATGGATCTTGAGCTAGTATAGTAGTTTAAAAATTAAGAGCAGTTTAACCTAGGTGACGAAGAAATACCAATGCGCAAAGAATTAATTTATTCCCAAGTGAATTTTTCAGTATTTTAATCTAAATAGCCACCCAAAAATGATATCAATTTAGAATGCATTATTAATATAGGTGCCAAACCTTGACTTGAAAAAGTTATAGAAGTATAACTTTTCTTTTAACAAGAATCTTCAGTTTCCTTTCTTTCACTGAGTGCTTAACTCAGTATATAAGTAGTTTTATTTACCTATGTTATACATAATTGACCATCAATAACCAATACTTTAAATACAGCAGAAGGTATTATTGCATACTATCCACACTATCACTTTTTCTGTTACTTTTAATCCATCACCACTAGTTGCTAGTTTATCCGTGGATTACTTTTACCTATTCGACAACTTTGCGTTCATCTCTGATCCCTGACATCCATTGGATTTTGAAATCAGATAAAATAAACTGATGGCTTTGCTGACCTTGCAAAAACTTATTTTTCAGATTCCATCAGTGACTTCCCAATGCGCAAAGGTAATCAATCATGCGAGTGTGTGTTTGTGTATATTTTTGTGCATATATGCAGCGATATTCACTCAATTTTTCAACAACGTCTGCTGCTCTTCGGAGTGATGATTATTGGTATTATTGAGTGAGTGCTTACTGGACAACAATGCGGCAACAAGAACTACAACCCTTGGTCATGTGTTGCCACTTTTGTGTGGCATTCAACGTTCTTGACCCACATTCATCTCGCACTACACAAAAACAATGCAAATTTTATATTAAAAATAAAACAAAGCAAGGTGCACATGAGATGTTCACGACACTGTATAACTATGTGTGTATGTGTGTGTGTGTGTGTGTGTGTGTGTGTGTGTGTGTGTGTGTGTGTGTGTGTGGAAGTGTTGTTTTGGGTGTCATTAACAAGAGTGAAAAACCTGTGACGTGTGCTAAGTAATTGTGTCATATGCAGAGAGTAAGTGCAGACCCAGACACGGGCATAATGAGCACATAATGTTTTTAAAGAAGACAAGGATAGAAGATTTCACAACTACGACTAACGAACTATAAGTACTCTTACTTAAAGGCAATGAAGATCTCTTGACAAAAAACTTATATTAAATATATTTAGAAAACGTTTCAGTTGTTAGTTAACCAAATACTACTTGAGACTTTTGATCAAAGCTACTCTTGTCAGCATGAGTATTCATTCTCCAATCGCATCAAAAGGCATCAGATTTGGTATACCTTCTGTAAGGGAAAGTGGTAATGACAAGTTAAGTGGTTGTGTGGCTGTCTCTGTCTCTGTCAGGCATGTAATACTTAATATTCGTCAGCTTTTTCGCCTCTGCGTGGCTGTGTCTGTCATTCACAGGCAGCTGCCGTAATAACTTTGTTAAGTCTTTGTCATAAATCTGAATTTTAATTACTTTTGCGTTACACGCGCACAGTAAAAACAACAAGCATACCTAACTATATAGCCAAGAACCGAATTGTGGCAATATATAAATGGTCATCTTGTTGGCACTTCCTTTCCAAATGGATTAAAATTAGTTCTTTGTAAATTTGCAACTGATGTACAAGTTTATCGCTTCTCCATAATTGTGCACTTCATTCTTGTAATGGCAACGCAAAAATGTGTTATAAGTAATCGACTCTTCTAATGGCACTTCAATTATTCGATTGGAAAGATTTATCATATATTACATTTTACAGGTAAAAGAAATTTGTTTTCTTTAAGTTTTCTTGAATATACCATTTCTATCTGTTGTACAGGGTAAGAGGACGACAATCTGTGAAAAATGGGCAACGATAATAGGCTCGCTCAAAGAAGATGAAAAACAAATGATTTGCCAAAGCTGTCAAGCTCGGAAACAGGCCATCAAAAACGAAAAAAAAATGTGTCGGGTATTTTGAGTCTTACCTTTTCCGTTTCCTCATTCAATCTAGGACTTGCGGTGACCCAGGGAGCTAGCTCTGGTCCAGCACCAAAAAGCTAAGAACATTTTTCAATTTCCGCTCACTAAGTCTAGTGGTTAACCAAAGAGGTTTGATTTTCATTTCGTTGGCATTCTTGGTTGTCGGTTTGTTTGGCCGCAAATAAATCTTCTTTGGCAGTTTGCTTAGGTTACTACAGATAATTACGCACTCGCTGTGGTATCGCAATTAAAATGATAGATTGAAGATGTTACTGTTGGACAGTTTTCATTATGAATATGTATAATTGTTGGTCCCTTTGCCCACATTAAGTCATAATTTCCACTCAAATATTCAACGCATAAATATCGAGATTGTGTTGCTAATTAAGCTTCAAACACGTATAAATTCTCTTGTGGTAATCGTGCTTAAGCCAACCGAATAATGTCGGTCGACGGTCCCATTGGTAATTTGTGAACATAACTGTGTGCTGCATTTACCCACACCCAAATCCACGCCCACAACCAACACACACGAACACACCGTCAACAGCAACACATGAATGAGACCACGACAAATCAAACAAAAAACTTTAATTAATATAAAGCCCGGCACAAAATCAGCTTATGGCTTATTGTGCTTTTTGGTAGGGGTTGCAATGGAGTTTTTACGGCTAGTTGGCGCTGCTTAAACTCTACAAACTAATTAAACATCAACGGTGCTTCAAGCTAATCCCAGGTATAATTTACTACTGGCTTAAAGATTAACTACAATTAATTGCAGGTGTGCAGTAGATTAACAAAATAAAAGTAATTTATTTAATGCGTAAATTTAGTCTTTTTTTGTGTTGGGCAAAACAAACCCAAGATTTTAATTGGAATTTGAATTAATTATCAAACGGTTTACAAATAAATTTGTTAATCAAATAATTCAATATGTACTTTCATACTTATTTGCTTAATATTTTAGAAATGAATTTATACCGGGTTATTAGCTTACACTTAGAAAGGGTAAACCAGAATCAACAGACCATTAAATGACTTGGGGTCAAACTTCAGCTATTGACGAATAATGCAGAAGGTAAACAAACCCAGTATACATTTTGGGCAGGCAGCTAAACAAAATTAAGTATTGAAACCACCAATTAAATATTTACAAAGAGGAATTCTTAAGCAACAATAAACATATTTATTTATATATAAGCGAAGGGTGTTCCAGTTGTGTATTGGCATTTCAGCACAAGCAAAAGAAGAAGAAAAATGCGTAAAAGGTGCCAAGTTGCTAAAATATTTAAAATGACCAAAACGTTTAGCAGCATGCTTAATAAATACAAGACCAGCTGTCTTACCAACAGACCCAAAAGACACACACACACACACACACACAGACACACTCGGACACACAGAGACACAAACACTGTGACATACTGTCACAGTGGTAATCTATGGCAGTTTTTTCATTTTGGCCACTGTGCATTATAAATTAAGCGACCGGCACTGGAATGTTGTCGCCTGTTTTATTTTTCAAGGGGCCGCTGAGGAGTTTACTTTTGTGTTGCCTACATTCCGGAACACCTGAGCTCAAGCCTAGAGGTGAAAGTGTGTGTGTGTATTTGTGTGTGGGTGTGTGTGTGGGTGTGTACGCATTAGTGTGGACGTGTTTGCAAAAAGCGCCAATTCAGCGTCCGAAACATTTTTAGTTCATGCTGCTTTTTGTGTGTTTCATGTCGCTTATGTTCGTTGTACGTTTCGTGTTTTCTCTCTCTGCTTTTGTTTTTTTTTGTGCTGTTTTAATACGGCCGCATTACCGCGCGTGTTTGCCGGATCCGCCTTTTTGTTTGTTTTTTTTGTTTTTTTTTTGCTTGTGGCACAGCTGTGAATATAAGCAAGAAGACTAACAACAACACAGTTAACATTGTACTTAAATGTATCGCCCAGCGGCTGTGCTTTGTTGTGGTGTAAATGAAATTACAGCTGCGCTTAAAACCGAAAATCCAATTAGAAAAAAACGTTGCGTCTGCTTTATCGCAGATATTATTGTTACTCTCAACATCCGGCTGACACGCACCGAGCCAATAAACCCTCTCCATCCGCTTGGACTTAGTGAAGACTTATAAGTAATCTCTTTTCGACTCTCACAATCTTACTCAACGTTCCTCTGTGCGTAATTAAAGCTGCAAAAGTGTTGGAAGTTATTATTATGGCAGTGATGATGTGTTTTGGCTTTGTCACCATCAACAGCGCAAATACTAATCTGCTTTAAAAGATGAACTTACATAACACCCACTATATCTGTTTAAGCTGCAATGCGCAAGAAAACAGAAATCTCAACTCCAAAATAATTTGTTCTTAAAACGAATTTTATATGTAATTATAGCTTAGCTCAATTCTTGATTACACAATACGGTATTATAAGTAAGCCAATTAGTGGCTAAGAGTCTAAATCGTAAGCCTTTGCATATATTTGCATTTTAATGACCGACTCAATAATTGCAAGCAAATACTCGAATAATTCTCAAAGTTACCCACACAAAAGGCATTTTAACACAGGGCAAAATATTTTGCCTGCAGTAAACAACAATTAGTAAGAAAATGGTTATGCAAGTGAAATAAGGCCAAAATTGCAATCGACATGGCCGCAAAACAAATCGCCAGACAACTGGGCGACCTTCAATGGCATTAGGCATTATGTGTGTGCATTATAAGTGTGTGTTTGTGTGTAATGTGTGTATAATGTGTGTGTTTGTGTGTAATGTGTGTATAATGTGTGTGTTTGTGGACTCGTGTGAAATGATTGTACGTTATGCATAAAGTAAATGCTCGAAATGCAAGAACAGGAAACATGCCAAAGCCACATTGTTATGCCAAATTCGAATGCAACAAGAAAATATCCTTTAAAATCCTTTTGGTTTACCATTTTTGTCCAACACTCTCACGAACTGTGTGTGCACATGTGTATGTTGTGTATGTGCGTGTGTTTGTGTGTTTTTGTGTGTGTACTTTGTATTTTGGCTCATTTGCATGGCAAATGGGCGTTATTGCATTCGCGTAAGCCAAGCACTGACTAAATAATTTGCAACGGCCACGCAGCTGTTGTTGTGGTTTACTTGTTTGTTATCGCTATGTAGAATAGTGCAATATGTTGGGTACAAATTTTAAAACTAGGCCAACATCAGCTGCTCTTTGTCCAACGTTGTTGTGGCAGCCAACTTTGAATAATGATGAAGTTCTAAACGTCGGTTTGCTGGATAGCGGTTTCCAACGGCCAGGTGTGAGCCAGGTGTGAAATTATATTCCATAACAAAGAAAGTTTCTAGTGCAAACACGTTAGAAAACAATACAATAAACAATACTATAATAAACAAGCCAAAAAATATACAGAGATTCAAAGGGGTTTATAAAGTAAACTTTATGGAACTCAAATTGAAACTAAATAAATGAAAATAAATGACTTAAGGCCTTCCAGTTACTCATTTTTGAGTGAATTGATATCTTTACTATGTGATTTATGCTATCTTTCGGTCCAAATGAAGCTGAAATACTGTCGGAGTGTATTGATATCTTTAGTATTTGATACATGATATCCTTCACTCTATTTATAGCTACAATACTGACAAAAAAAGGCATAAGAACAATAAGTTTTTCAAGGTGACAAAGTATAACCTCGCAGCTGACAGATGAAATGTGGTCTGACTGATGTGTGGCCTTCAGAGAAGTGTTCTTATTCCGCTTGTCCTGCTGGAATTGAGTGCAGTGCAACAACAAGTCGGTGGGGTTTTCATGCATTTGCACATCGCTTTGACTTGTGAACCGCGTCTAATTAGCCTTTGCGGTCCATTGTCATACACATATACACAACTACATTTGTATATATGAAAGGTATATGTGAGACATAGTTGAGCATCATAATTAAGCAGTAGCAGCGACAGAGGCGAAGTCTGTCCACCTGTCTTGGGGATCCATGTGAGACTGACGTTGTCCTCGTTGGTTATGCGCCTTGATGACACGCTTTAAGTTTTTAATGAGCAGCTACGCCAGTCTGGCAGTCTGCCAGTCTACCAGCCTGACTATCTTCTACGAAATTATGGCTAAATATTGTCAGTGGCTGCTTATGGCTTAATAGGGTTAAACGTGCCAGAAGCAGATCCTCAGTCACTGTTCTCCCGGGGATAAATGCCGCTGTGTCGCTTGAAGTTTTTGCGTTATTTATAAGAGTTGCGGATCTGTCAGAGCCAAAATTAAATACCCATTGGGCGAAGAAAAGTGGGTGGACGGGGCCGGGGCCGGGGCGCGGTCTGCCTGAAAACTTTGCATATATATACCCATGCGGGACCGGCTGTCATTCGCAGGCAAGTCTAAGCCAACGCCGCAACGCAACCGATGTTGTTGTGACAAATTTTTCTTACACTCGGAAAATATATTGCGTAACGGTAACGCCAAAGTTTTCATTACATACAAGGGGAAGTTGTTGTGCAAACTGTAATTTCAGCATGGGTGTAAAGTTGCTGATTTGCCAACGATGTGAGAAGGCAAGCCCCGAGGACTATGCCAGAAAATGAAGTTATCGCATTAGGGAGAGGAGGAGTAGGACGAGGAGGGTGTAGAATGAGCTGACACCATGTGTCAAATAAATGTACATGAGAATTTCGGCAAGTGTAGGTCATGATTAATGTGCTTGCCATGAGCAAGCAGGTTAACAAGATAGCACTTAGTCAAGGCACTCGCAACTGTGTCACAACTTGAGCTAATAATGACCAAGTAGGATAACATATAAAATTCTCAACTTCTCAACATATCAAGTTCTCAAGTTGTCATATGTATGTGCATGTATACCTTTGACTGTACATACATAAAAAATTAAGATGTGGTTTTAATGAGACACATTTATTGAATCTAAGTGAATCAAGCTAGCAATGAGTTTCTTGTGAATTTTTCTTTGTACGAATTTTAGAATTGAGCAGCTCTTATGGATTTTTGTTGCAGCGACAACAAATACTTGATCCAATTTCTGCTATGAAATAAAATACAGCATGTTTCCAAGTACACCAACGTTGCTGTGTGTTTGAGTATTTTTCGAATTTTTCTTTAGATCTGCTTTAGCCATCTTCAGTTACCGGAGTGCATCATTCAACTCGTATATATTTGGACAATCTTTTGTAAGTCTTTGAGTTGGTCAAAGTAAATATTTGCTGACTGTAAACTAATACCATCCGTTCGTATGCTTCAATCTTGCTTAACACTTTTGAGTACTTTAATTCGGAATACACTTACCTTTGTCGTTCGGATCGAATTCAGCCTCGAGCTCCGCTTTGGTGGGCTCCGCAGATGAGGAGGCTGCCTCGGCGGCAGCAGCAGCGGCGGCGGCAGCGGCGGCGGCGGCGGCACCGGGGATGGCGTTGCCATTGTTGGTAGTGGTTTTGGTTTCTGATTTTTTCATGGTTTCTCTCACTTTGTGGCCTCGAAAGACGGCTTGAATTTTTGTTGCGGCTTTTGCTGTAATCAAATGTAAAAAAAAAAAGATGCAAAAGATATTATAACAAACGTGTCACTGTGTCTAAGTATCTATCAAAAGTTATGTAAAAACTTTGATTTTTAATAAGAAGCCGGTCATGCTTATGTAAAAACTCTGTGGCAGCTTTTTTTTTCTTTTCTTTTATTGATGTTTTTTATTTTTTGTCGTCTTTTAGATAACTTTTGTGCTGGCAAGTTTTGCAAAGCAATTAACTTCGATGAGCGGACAACCCTCTACAAAAATCGATCGATCACTGATTGAGTCCCACAAAATGTTGAAGAATTTTTGGCCTGCTGCCAAGAACTCAGGGCAAGAGCTTTGCTAATATACTTGAATCGTAACTTCTGTGCGTGTCTGAGTTTTTGGGCGGGGACCATCAATGGAATCAGTAACATTGCTACACTAGTTGTTGTTAGACTGCACGATACCCTGTGAAATGAGTTGTGTAGAAAGAGCACATTTTATATTTGGGTTTATGAACGAATAAGTATGATTACAATATGTTTGGGGAACTTTTAATTCTGAATTTACTCTCTGCACAATAAAACCCACATATTATTGTTTATATACATATGTATATGATGTATATAAAGTGCGGGACTGAGTAAGCTTTGCTTTGCATGTAAGGGCTGTCTTTCTGGTTGGGTCAGCGTTCATTTTTTATGGCATTTTCCACGCAGATACCAAAATGCTTTCCTTGAATAAGTTATAATAAATTGACACGTAAGGTCTTTTTTCCAACACTATCAGTAAAAGCAGCAGCAACAACAACAGCACAAACAACAACAAAGGAAACCGAAACAGAAACAGTTTTGTGGCTTGAAAAATGGTGTTGTATTGTGCATTTTTGCAAGGTTGTTTTGTTGAGCTGTGGCCACCGTGGGGGACGACAGACCGGGCAGGCAGTCATGTGAGACAGGCAACGGGATGTGGCCAGTGGGCGGTGACCAGTCAGGTGTGCAAGGCGTAAAAGCTGAAGCGGGGTTGGGCACATTTCGTTGATGGCTTTGCCAGTGTCAAGTGGTAACACTAGTCCCTTTGCTATTCAGACAGCTGCACAAAAGTGCTCTGGCAAAATCATTAAATCATTCGATGGCAGTAAATTCAAGTTTTTTCCGCATACTTCTGTATATATTGTGCTGGCAATTAATCACCAAGCAAATGTACAACTATATATATGCGGAAATTGTGGTCAACTAAATGACATTTAACAAAATTATTATGAAATGGTTTAACAGCTGTCGAAATAGATTTACTTTATTTAATATTTTATATGACGTTTTTAAATTTAAAATTCGATATTAATTAATTTCAAAATAAACTTGTGGAATTTTCAGCCAAGTCTTGGCTGAAATTGAATAACAATAACAATTTCCATCAAATGGGCATTATTTGAATTTTATTATTTATGAAAAGTTGGAATACTTGATAAGTGCCATTAATTTGAAATTTATGTGGTAGTCCACTAAAACTAATACCGGTGAATTTAAATAATTCCGACTCAAACATTCAAAAGGCCTGCTCGGGCTTGCCTCGCTTAATAGCCTCGATTTTAGTGCTGTCATAAAACGAACCAAATAATGCGTGGCAAAGTTATTAAATGAATTTTGCATGTGGCTCATTAAACATGACACAAACAAAAAAATGAGCCGTAGCCAAATGGCAGAAGCGCAGTGCACTCGAGTGGAAAATAAAATTAATAACCATACACAGAAAACACAGAAGCAGCGGTAACAAATTTACACCTATGCATCGACACGCAAGTGTTTGCCTAACAACAAAATCAGGCTAAAAAGGCCAAAGGTAGACTCTGGGCAAAGAAGAGAACACATCAGAACATGGCACATAAGGGAGGCAAGCATCCAATTAAATAACTGTTTATCGCTATATAACGGAGCGTATGAGCAATTTGCTGACTTTAGCAAAAGCTCATCAACGTCAAACTTGTTTAATACCTAATTAATGCATTATAAGCCATCTGCCATATTCTAGCAAGCTGGTAAGTTGTCTTTGGGCGGCCACCAGCGAAAATCATTTCCGTTTCCTGCCGTCGCAACAAAGAAAATTTGTCAAGCAGAGCCTTTTTTTTTTTGTTGCTCTCCTGAGCTGCTTGTTTATGATTGCTGTTCTTACTTATATTCTGTTCCTTTACTTAACCACCTAAAGGCATCAAGTGCGTTTAACTGGGGTGGCAGAAAAAACAAAAAAAACAACTGCTGTGAATTGGCAGCAACTGCCCAAGCGAACTTATTTACGTAATTAAAATTCATTAGCAACGGTTCGCATGGCATCTTTTCGTCTGGTGTTTTGTTGTTGTTTTTGCTGAAAACTGGGAAATGTCTAAAGCAGCAGCCTTGTAGTTGTTTGCCATCTTGTTGTTGCCAACAGTTTTCCTTTCATTAACGCATTCAACCAGCGGGGGGGCAGCAGATAGAAGGCGTGGCAATGGCATAAAACAGCATTATGCAAGCGAAATATTTGCTGCCTTCCAATCAAAAAATAAACCAAATGATTTAAGAGCAAACAACTGCTGATTAAAGTGCGGTTGCTTAATGAGATTCTGTACGAGTTTTTCGAATAGTTGGGTAAACAACTCAAATGCCAAACAGTAAAATGAATCAGATTGCAGCAAAAGCATATTGTAATGATGTAGTTTTCCTTAGTTTTGTTGGTATGGCATTATAGGGTAAGTCTGTAAGATTAAGACGTCTCACTTTTGCTGTTAGCTATAGCTGTATATCTGACACACACAAATCTAGTGATTGTCTCTGTATAAGAACAACTTTAAATATAAATCACTCTGGTATACATTGTATTTCATTCTTCTTCGCATTAACCTGCCTTAACAAAGAGTTTTCTTTGACATTTTGCAGATATTGATTTTTGTGCTTTGCCTTAACTGCTACTTAGAACATTATTTGTGATTTGTATGCCGGCCATTGGCCACAGACAGCTGTTCCTAGGCTGTCCTAAGACTAATCGCTTCAGCGCGATTGCACAAGAATTCACTTGAGTTTATATCCGCGGCGCAGGTAACACAAATGCCTCGAAATTTATGACTTTAATTAAATTGTAGAAGTCGGAGTTCGCGTTCCATTTTTATCGTGATTTTACGTACCTGTCAAAATGCCCACAGCCCGCTGCGATGGTTTATTTAAGCTCTATCTGTTCTATAGTCTCTTTCGAGCCAACGGGGGTGGCTTAAAATTGCCTGGAGAATATGAAAACGAATGAGTTATGCTAGAGACAGTTGCTGGGTCAGGAATATGGGCAGTGCTCAGTGGTAAACTTTAGCCAGCTGTTTTGTAACTGCTGCTCGGTTTCCATTCCAATTGGTAGTCGTTGCACTTGGCCATAAACTGTACGGTCGGTCGTGTATGCACTTTAATGACAGTCTTAAATAAATAAAAAGCGGCAACAGAAGTTTACGTCCTTAGCCGCAGCACAATCAGAGTTAATGTCCAGTTTCAAGAAAGGCAATTCGCATGACAACTTCAATTGAAATATGTTGAATAATTTATTTCGAAATGAGGCAGAGAGTGGTTGTGTTGCAAGTACTGCAATTGAGTTATTATTTTTTCTCAAATAAATACAGTTTGCTTTATTTGGAAATTCATTTGAATTGTTCTGCACAATGCGAAATCATTTCTGTTTGGATATATGCACTTTGATATCACACGCAATCTAAACTAGAGAAGAGAGCGTGCTTAAATATTATCACGGAAAGCACGAATTTTTCACTTTTTGACACTTATTTTAACCTTAAACGTACTCGCATGTTTACTTTCACTAAACTAACTTCTATCTCTGCTCTTTGCCACCTGACAAATATTGGCAAAATTGTTACAATGACAAACCTACTGATTCCTTAACAATTGATTGCATTCGTGCTGGAAGGTTGACGAAAGTGGCACGCACGTTGAGGGGCCAAGGGAAACGGAACGACAATATGAGAACAATTTCTTAGCCAGGTTTCACAAAGCCAGGCCATCAATTTAATAAGCCAAACTCGGAGTAGGCCCACTAGAATATTTTGGATGGCAATTCGCCAAAGTATGACAAGTTGGCCTCATAAATAAAAAGCTGGTTGGCTGGTTGGCTGGGTGGCTGGGTTATTAATTTTGCCAAAAATTAGTGCAATTTATACACATCTAAGCCACTTGAATGAACGTTCATTAAAGCCAACGAGGTGTGGCAAACTTTCGTTTCACAACACTACACAAAATACTTGCCACAGCCCTTGATGCCCCTAAGTGAATCTTAATGGCAGAAAGTTTTACTTTCTTTTTATTATTGGTTAGTTAAAAGAGCGATGGGATCCTAAATGAGACTAGAGGGAACAATTTATATTTTGATTTGATGGTATGTTAGCGAATGACCTAACGATGAGTAACTAAATAATAATAACGTATCCCCGAAAGCGGATTAAGTGTTTTATGTTGCATTTTTAAATAGCTTCAACTATACGAGATGTATTTACAACATGTCGTTGACTATTGATTTGGGTAAAAACTATCAGGGCCTTAAAATTATTCAAAATAGTTTTAAGTTTGCTATTCTGTACATATCTTTATTTCCTCTTCTCCTATTTTACATTATACAAATATATAAATAGCGCTGCTTATCATCTATAACAACGAAAAGCTAGAAAACGTTGCTGTTGTTCACAGCAATGACACAATTAATACAATTTATGTAGGGTAATTTGTATAGCCAGGCTCACTTAATTGTTCAGCTGGGGTCAGATCAAAATAAATGCACACATTTAATAGATAAGGCGTAATGAGACACACACACACACAAACTCACACAGACACACACACAAATACACACACTTGAACAGAAGTCAAATGCGTTCATAAATAACACAAAATTGGCTTTGTTTTTATGACTAGTAGAAATTGCTCATAACAGGCAAGGTTTGCAGAAGTTATTTCGATACGGGTTTTAGTTGAATGCGGGTTGAAAATGCAAACTGATAGCTTTATTTTGCTCAGACCGTTGACAATTGTTATTTTAAAATTATTTTCCAGGTAATTTAGCAATTCACAAGCATTCGTGCACTTAGCGATTTCATATTTTTTATGACAATGTGACAGTAGCTCCGCTATGAGAACGAGTAAGCGTATATATAGACTAGAAGATACTCTGTAGAATGATTGAGGTCATGTCAACTTCATAAGTACACATGGCTCAGGTTAACTTAAAAGGATCTGCCTATCAGTGATTTCATTAATTTACCCACTTAATTAAATATTATTTACCTATTTTTATACGTTTGAAAAAGACGTGTAAATTGTGCACACAATCAATTTCAATTAGACAGCAAGTTGAGCACTTAATTCGACAGTCAACACTCGATCGATGCGCTGATTGACAGCCCATACAAACTTTCGACAGCTGCTCGCAACACGTTAGCCTATGGCATTTAAGTGCGCATACGCTCCATATGCCAAACAAATCGGCCTGCCTTCCAGTCACTCATTCCAAAAGTTTCGAAAGGCAAACAAAACGACAAACTATTTTATATGCATTGCACATTGCTTTGGAAATTATGAAGATGCCGCTGCCAGCCCAAAAACCCAAAGGCCCAAAGCCCAAGGCAAGCCTCAAGTGGCTGTGCGAGCCTATTTTGCCTTTTGGGGCCATGGTCACGTTGGTCACGTGCCAGGCGAAAGAAATCCATTTGTTGACAATTTGATTACGTGTCGTGTCGCTAAGCTCTGGAAATTTGCTGTCGAAATTTTGCAGTCAAGTAAAGAAATCTTGTGCAAACTTTTAATTTAGCTCGATTTGTTAGAGTTGCTGGAATTATTTTAATTTCATCATGTAATTGCTTTGGGTACCTAGAAACTGAGCTGAACACAAGCATTGATTTAAAGTTCAGCTGTATGGCATGTTTCTTGAATTTAATTTCTTTAAAAATTGCCATTTACGAGTTTTAACTATTTTAACTACATTTCTCAAAGGTTTCTCCTCACCAGTAATATTTTCCACTTCCTCGGACGTCCGTCCATTACAACGTTTCCGGTCTATTTATGAACCCAAAATAAAGCAAAATGGCGCCCGTTTTCAGCTGGAATACATTTATTATTAAAATGTAACTCAAACCTGGCACGGACAAAGTTTCCAACCAAATTAAAAATGCCCACAAGCAATGCACAGCAGCACGAAAGTTTCCCAAAAATAATATCTGTAGAATTTATTTCCTTTTTTTAAACAACACGTTACACACTATATGTCTGAAAGAGCGCTTCGTTTTCGGTGGAAATGGAAATTAAATATAACAGCATACAATGGGCATACTACACTTGGAGATACTCTGTAGTCAATATAGCTGAGATGCAATCCTTAAATTGTTTTCAAAGTTTCACTGCCTGTTGATATATAGACATATCAAAGAGTGCTTGATAAACTTCATTAAACAATATTAATATTGTTATAGTTTTATACATTTTATAAATTGCTTAAATTTCAGAGGAAAACAATCATTTTTACGAAGATGTTTGGCAAACCCTTGCCCCCATTGTAGGGTACACAGAGCCAAAGAAAAAACATTCAGTTACTTGTGATTTTAGTAAAGAATGTACTCAAATGCAAAAAGGGAAGTGGTTATGGTTATGGTTTTTAGTTGGTAGTTGCTAGTTGCAAGTGCAGCAGGGACAAGTGCAATTTGCTACCGGTTTATGCTTTGTGCTCGTTGCTGCTGTCCTTTTTTTTTTTGCTGGCGTGTTAAGGACAATTGAAATTGAAACTTATTACGCTGATGACACCAAAAGGACCACATGAAAACAAAAAGCACTGAGCTTCGAGTTGCTTTTATATGCGACAGCATAAGGGCAAAGTTCAAGTGTGGGAAATGAGCAACTGGCATTGTGAAAATTCCATTTGCTGGGCAGTTAGAATGCTTTATAATATTTATAGGACTGCGAGAAAAAAGATCTTTGGTCAGCAATTAACAAACGGTTCTGGATATTACAATCTCGCAATAACTTCACGCAGAAAAATCGATGTGTTTGCTGCCTGGTGCCACATATTCAATAAAATACAATGTCGTAATTCCTGTGTCTTGGATAAAAGCATATATACAAATAACACCTGTTGCGGTTACTGTCAGTTCGTGCTATCTTCAAGGTTACTCATTACGCAATGAGAGATGGCAATGAAAAAGAAAAGGAAATAAATTTAACGCTGACATGCGAAAATTTAATTTTCACATCGTATAAAACTTAGGACACGTCACGCTTGCATTGAAAAATCTTTCACTTTTTTCCTCTTCCTTCGCTTTGCTGTTGTTCGACTTTCTCTTTCAATGCTCGGTGTACAACAGTTTCCGCTGCCTCATTTTTGTTTTTGCTTCGAGGCCATTATATAAAAGGCGCTTGTGCGTAAGCACATTATTATTGATATTGTTGTGGTTGTTGCTATTGCTATTGCTCTTTGTAATAGTTGTTGTTGCTGTTGTTGCTGTTGTTACTGCTGGTGTTACTGCTGGTGTTTTGTAGTTGACATTATTGTTGCCCGATGAGTTTATATTTATTGTGGCAATTTATACTTAAACTTGGGCCACGTGCACAGGTTTCCATTACATTGTTTTATATCGTCACTTTGTACCTTTGCCCATTTCTGTCAGTTTTATTAGCAGTAAATATATGTGTGTGTACCCGCTCGCTATATAACAATTTATATGTACTTAATTAAATGCCAGTCTAAATTAACAAAAGTGACATTTCAAAATTGGTAAGAAGAATTCGTGACTCCTAAATTGAGGTCATTAATTCGAAGTTAGAGAACGAAAGCAGCCAAGTGTGAGTAATAAAGTGTAATTAGCCAAAAACTTGCAGTTAACGAAGTACAGAAAAGCATGCAGAAGATGACAGCACAAGAAATAATAGAAATATTATAATTAGGGGAACAAGTCATAAAGGTTTCATAGGAAAGCCACTATAAATACCTTGGTGCATTTAAAGAATTAAAGATGGAACCTTTAAATCAAGTGCCACATTCCATTATTGTGTATCATGCTAAGCAAAACGTTCTTCAAACAAGATTATCCACATAAAGTGAAAATACATTAAGAATATAGTGCAAAAAGCCAAATACCCAATAAAAGCCATGTTAAGCTGCAGTAGGCCAGAACTTTTCAGCGGAACTAATTCCTAATCTAAACTTTTTCCGCTACATTTCCATTTCCTTCATACTCTAACACAACACAGCTAAGGCTTGACCAGCCACTCAATTAAGCAAGAACACAGAATTAAATTAACTTGCCGCTATTCTGGTATGCCCAAAAGAGTCATAACAAAGTGGCTACTCATTTATCCACCAGAGTCGTCGACGGATGTGGTGCAAAGCAAACATTCAAATGTAAACAAACATGGAGCATACAGAATAGAACGCAACGGGTCTCAAGTGTCGTTTTGTGGCGCATGCCATTACAATGGAAATGAAAGAACAACAGCTCATCAATAGCCCAAGACATCAAGTGTGGCAGAAACAATGGGAACTAGTTGGAGAGGAGAGCTCCACTCAAGAGTGCTCGACAAGCAGACACCAGTTATAAGCACTTAATAGAACCTAAATACTTACTTTGTATCAAACAAATTCACTTTTTGGTGCCCGAAATCAGTGAGTTTCTATAGTAAACCGGACGAACAAAGATGCCTTGTTCTATCTTTTTTAGTTATAGGGTATAAGCAGTCGCTAGACAGTCATAAAGCGGCAGAGCATTATTATCACAAACAACTATAGTGGGTGTATATGGGGGTGGTGCACATCGTTCCATTCTGATGACTTTAAAATGCGCGAATGCGGAAGAGCTTAATGGCACCGCCAACAAATTTCCGCACAAGCGTCACGAATAGTGGGCAACATAAGGTGGCAGGCACTAAAATTTGCAGCTTCTTAATTATGAGCAATGCGCGCAGTGCAAACTAATCTCACTCGTTTTTGTATTTGCGTTTATAATGTATGGGTTTACATAAAACTAGTTTGTATGTTTATTTTGCTGTTGCCGTTAGTGACAGTTGGCCAAGATTCAGAGAACCCATTTTGTGTGTCATTAAAATGTTTTGCCAACTGTTTGCTGCTCCATTTTGTGCAAATATTTGTTCAAATTCAATTTTCACCTTTATTTTGTTCAAAGCCACAACAAATTTCGAATCTTCTTGTTTTTTTTTTGTGTACTGCATTATGGGATTCGTTTTGTATTGTGCAAGATATTTAGCAATTAAACTATATAAATATTCTACAATTATTATGCTCATTTCCGATCACAGCTGTGCTGACTCTTCTTCCCAACCATGAATTATGATTTAGTTGCATTTTGATACTGTAATACTTGCAAATAGAATTCATGTTCGAAAATGCAGTCTCCATTTTAGATTTCCATTTCATTTTATTTGCGCAATTAAATATTTAATGCAATTTTCAACTGTTCCAAATTTCGTTCCGGTTTGTTTGCCGTATAAGGAGAAATTGCAGTTTGCAGCTATGCTTCAAAATATTAATGCCAAAGCCATTTTGTACAATCGGAATCGTCGATTAGATAAGCATGAAAAATAAATGCAGTCGTTTAAAATGGAGTGAATCAAACTGAGCTCGAAATATTCAGCAGATTTGTTTTGATTTATTTATCCAATTGAAATTGAAAGTGATACAAATCCAGTTAAGATTTAGTTTAAAGGTAAAACGCTTCCTAGATTTTTCGCCTTAACTTGTTTTCGCTACGATTGCATAACTTCAAATACATTTTTCAATCAGCTTAATGGCTTCATAAACCAATGCATACATTACGCACGCCATATTTATCATACATAGGATTCTCCTATACTACAAGTAATTGCCCAAACCACTTGACAACACAGTCTACCAAAATTCCATCCAATTAAAGCAGAATCCAAAGCAGACACAACAACATTTTTTGAATCTCTTTCCCAATCTTTGTCATAAATCAGTGCCCCAAAGCAGCCATAACCATACCGATAGTTATAGCTACAATGTGTGCTCTTCAGGCCCCTTTCCCCATTGATACTTCTAAAATGAAAGCCAGCGAGTTATAGTTCTTGTTTGTATTTGTATGAGATTTGCTATTTGTTCCCATAATAATTTGTAGTTGCAAAAGTCAAACTGACACAAAAAAATAATAAACAAAATGCCAAGCGTGGTGCCGAGTTGCTCGCGTTAAATTCAGCGTTCAAGTTTGGGGACAGCGGCATGCATTGAATGTGAGCCCCAAAGTTGTGGCACTAAGCATTCTCGGGAAGCTGGTTGATAAAGAAAAACCAAGCAAAAATTTATCAAATAACTAGCATAAGTCCGCTTAAAAATGTGCTTCAGATATTATGAATTCTTTGTGTAAATTTTTGGGTCTTGGGTTGAGCTAAACAAAATTAAAAACATACTTGAACTACTAAAGGAGTTTCTCCCTTTGACTGGGTAATATTCAGCTCAGTATGTTTAGAAATATATTCTCCCATTTATATTATCTTTAATAGATTAATAACAAAATTATTCTTCTAAAAAACATGTTATGCATAACGCTCAGCAATGTGTTTTAATAATAATTATACATTTTAAATTGTACTTTGACGACTGTGTTCCTTTAAGTTTTTTTTGTCGTGAGTCATAACAAGCACTCGCATCAACTGTTCATGTCCTTACGCCCTTTTGGCTTGGTTGAGGGGCACAAAAAACACACAGAGAAAATATGTATTTACCAAGTTTTGCTCCTTTCGTCCTACAATGCCTGCGCATTTTAAAACCGAATAAAAAAACGGATTTACAGTTATGAACGCAAACATGCTGTAAAGCAAATAAATGGGGAACGAAAGAAAAATCAAGAAAATGCCCCAAGGGCGATGGCACGGACCTGGAAAATAGTTGCCGTCGCATTTTCACTTAAGTAAAAGGGCAGGGCAGGGCAGGATTAGAGAGTTCGGCTCTTGGAGTTCAGGACTCTGTCAACACAGCCAGGTGTGGGTGCGTGACCGTGGCAAACATCTACGACCAACGACAATTCAAATCCAATTAAAGTAAAAGCAATTTGCTCGCCACATGAAAACTGCAGCCAAAAGAGATTTCGTTTAGTTAGCACGATTGTGAAATTAGAACGCCTTGAAACCTCTATTTAATTAGACACTTTTACGACCAACCCGGCAAGCAGGATATAATGGAATACTGCTGTCGAGGGTGCAGTGCAACAAAAGTTAAATAAAAATAAAAAAAACAAAAGGATACCTCTTTGTCACATTGTCCCGCTAAAGAGGCCGTGGACAACAGTTAGTTGCATTGCCAGGACATGCAACAATGACGACATTGACAGACGACAATGTGTGGATACGCCTCTCAAAAAGCTTAGAAAATTACACAATTATTGCCCTTACCATGGTAGAAAGACAACTATAAACCATTGATAGTGTAAATAAATAAAATAGAAAATATACAAACAAAAATGGTAAATATAAAGCAGATATTTTCAAACACTTTAATCGCATTATCTTGATTAATTATCAACTTTCGGTTAGAGTATTTAGTATTCAGCTTGTATCCAATATTTTTATGTTGGTTTTCTTGCCTCCCTTTTTATTGAGTTTATTTGAATTGCCGGCTTATCGAAACGGGGCCGTTCGGCATTATCAATGCTTGCATCTACGTCACTGCACATTAAAATTGCAAACGGTTTCGTCGAGTGGGCCGTGTGGGTCGAGTGGGTGTGGCATAGTCGCCCTTCAGTGTTGACAGTCGACGACGCCGACAGACAAGGGCCACATAAGTACGTAAGACTTTCAATCAGAGTGCACCGAAACGGAAATTCTGCGCTGCAGCGCAGAAAGGAAGGAAATACATGCACGTGTGAACTAAATGACTGACGGACTGGCTGACTGACTGACGGACTGACTGGCTGACTGACTGACTGACGGACTGACTGCTTGTCTGATGGACGAACTGATGTTGCCTTGCAAGTTAACTAACCATATCAAATAACATTGAATGTTTTGCCTGGTCTGGTTTCGATGCAGTTTAGAGTTGCCAGCTTTTATCCATGTTTCTGGTTTTGTCTGTATAAAAGGATATGCTAATGTGGTATATATTGCTGTCTATTGTTGTGTATTATGGAAATGATGCAAACAACAGCCAATATCACTGCACCTATAAATATGACCATCCATTTGTGGAGCTCAGTAGATAAGATAAATACAAATATTATAGATACCCATTTATTTTAATCTAACTAAATACCTACAAATTCTATTGTAATTGATTTCTGTCAGTTCATTATACAAAGTGGAATCGCAATCACAAAAGCCACAAAAAAAAAACATTTCATATGTATATAAAAACATATTTATAGCAAATTGCACAAATTTGTTACAGGGTATCTCAAGTCGAACGGTTGTTGTATTCCAGACCGCTCGTAACCACAAGGTTGCTGCCGTTAGTCGATTCGTGGCATGAACTTTGCTTCCGATTTTGCATACTTTGAACTTTTGCAATATATTGTATTAAAGTTGCCTCATTCTATGGTTTTGTTATTGTTCTGTACAAGGTTCGTATTGCATCGAGAAATTCAAAGTATCCGTGCAACGATGGCACATTATTATAAAATATCAAAAGTGCCAACAGCATCAACATCATCGATGTTGGCAACGCGGAATTGGATGGACATAAGTAAGTAGGCAAATATGGTTTCAAAGAAGCTCGAAGAGCTACATAAAATGCAATTGAGCTTAAAGATAAGAGAAAATATTGCCAAGATAACCAAATGAGTTGAGCTTAGCAAGTTAATATTAAGCAAACATATTTTGCGCTGCTGTTGACATTTGAAGTAGCTCATGGCTTGCGCTTATCTCAATTATTTAGATACAAAATACGACAACAAAACAAAATCCTGAAACCGTCAATAATTTACGCATCGATAAATTTGGAAATTTCGCTTTCAATTTCCTGGCTGACTGAATAAATGCTGCGCTATCTGTCGTTGCGGCTAAATATCAAAACTCACGGATCCGCCAAGCCATTTGCCATTTGCCTGCCTGTCCAAATACGAATCCATTTAAGCGTTCAAATAATGACCGAAAATCCGTAACTGAAATAAATTTGATTTTATTGACAGGGAATCAGCGGCAAACGCACTTCCACAATGCCCAGACAATGGAACAGCCGAAGGAAATTACATTTAGGCGTCCATTGTTGTTTAGCACGAAGCCGCAGCAAATGAGTAATGATGTGCACGAAAAGGGGTTGCTTGCGTACTACCCCCCCCCCCCCCCCCCCACTAAAATACAACCCCAACCACCCAGTACCTCTACCTCCACACTAAGTGACGGTTAAAGCACCTGGCTACTCTATCAACGGGGCGTATAAATCTTGGGTTCCTCGATTGGGGCTCTTGATAAAATTGTATTTGTTGTTTGGTTTTTCGTGTTTCGTGACCCCCGTCCATGGTTTATTAAATATTAAGGTAATTTGTAGATTTACAAGGTTTTTACGGGCCAATGTGGGTCATATTTATGTGCATGCCTTGAATAATTTCACAAGAATATCGGCATTCATGGTCTCGGAGCATTCGTGTAATTTATTAGTCTCGTGTTTCAATATTTAATTGAATACGCTGTCGCAGCTTAGATAAATGGACATCGTCCTGCCTACTTTGGCAAAAGCATGTGGCATTAAACTGTCGAGCACTTACAGAGACCAGCTGGACGGGCAGACAGCCCGTGACATTTGGTGTTTTATTAATAGCCGCACACAATTAAGTAAACAACCAGATTGTTATCCCAAAATAACAAAAAAGTATGTTGAAAACGAAAGAAGTTCTTACACTTCAACCAAGAACTTAGTATAAAAGCCAGTTTCCACTTAAGGCTTGAAGTTTATAACTCAATTTGACGTGAATACAAAAAATAGTTTGGGCCGCTTAGAAGTAGATTTTTTTCATGATTGCGTGACTCTTTTCAGAGTGATTGATTAAAATAAACACAAAGAGCAACGAGCTTTTGCAAGATTTTCGTCAATGGAAATAGCCGTATTGAATAAAACTCAATAAGTCAAGATTGAGCTACGAGTAATCTATCACAAGTTTGTTATACAAAGAAGTTAAATTCGTCAGCTCTCATCTTGAAAATAACAAATTTCAACGTAGCATTATTTGTGGGATCAAATCATGGATAATTTGGACCCGATTATTAGAATCTACTATTGAGTTTCGAATTCAACCCTAATATATATGTATAATTAATTTATAACTGTGCTTTGTAATTAGAGCATTGGCTATTAAAACAATGGCAAGTCCAATAAATTATGGGAAAGTCGAAGCTTACCATAACAAAACAATAGTAACAATATTGTGTAACTTGTAATTAATTTTAATTATGTTACACTTGTTTTTGCCATCAGATCAGAGCAATAACAATTTCACTTTTAGCCCCAATTTTGTGCTTCATAAATATATATATACGGTGCAGGCTGCGAGTTACTTAACTACAATGACCTCCAATTCGGTTTTATTATGAATTTAAGAGAGACTATAATGCACACCATATACTCTGCCGACGGCCTTTCATAAAGTTTGCCTAACTTACGCCCCAGCAAGCAGCCAACTTACTTAGGCAGTTTGATGTGAACCGCGAGCCTTGACAAGGCCAAGAGCCAAAAGGGGCGTGGTAAGGAGGCACGACACTCAAAGCCGCAGCTATGCACTTGCTTCTGCGTTTTGAAGTGTGTGTGTGTGTGTGGGTGTGCGGTCTATACTATTTTCAGGGACTGAAAGCCAAACCATTAGATATGCAAAGTCAAACACACCTATGCAAGCGGCCAGAGGCGATGGACTCAACTTGTTGGCTTACGCGACGTATGCACAATGTGTGTGTATTGCAATGGAACAAGGTCTGTATATGGGTGTTGTCACTTGTCACTGCTTGTAAGTCTACTGTGGCAATTTTATGCGCTGATTGATGTAATGTAATGTATGTACGGAAGGCGGAACCATATGGAAGCTAACTGTTTACTCTTGCATTAATTATATCAGTGTTATGTGTGCATATAAATAAGTGACCAATTGCAGGATTCGTAATGGCGACATCTGCCTGGCATTCGAGTTTGACAATTTGTTCCATGATTCGATGTGGCTTGTGCTTTGCGCTTTTTCTTTTATTCTGGTTTCCTTATTGATTTAATGTCTAGCAAACCGAAAGCATAATATGCTCATAAGTATGCTTAAGTAAACATGTATTTTGTTTGTGCACATCTATTTTCTGTCGATCATTGTATATTTCAAATTGAATTATATCAAACTGAATACACAGCAAAAGTCACAGTCAGAGCTTTAGTCCGAATCATTGAATCATAGCGACCAACACGAAGCTGACTTGTTATCTCTTTGTGGGGGTGGTTGGGTTGGGTGGTTGCCAATTTAAAGGCTTGACATTTGTACACTGTTAGCAAGCAACACAACATTAAATATAGTCAGGACTGTGGCATGACAAACTGATGCTGTGTTTTCTTCTTTTTTTTTTTTTTTTGGTTTTTGGTTTTTTTTTACCTAAATGATTTCTTTTGTGGAATTGAAAACTCCATGTCTGTGTATGGGTATTTCTGTATGTTCGACTTTTTGTATGACACATTTAAAATGCCTTGGCTTTGGCTTTGACTCTGCCAGAGTCGCCCTTTGGGGGGATTTTTAACAAATTAAAGTCGTGTACAGCTGCGGAGCAAACAGATCTGTGACAAGGGCTTTTTTTGTAAATATCATTGGTAGTACATATCGTACATACATCGAACGGGCATGTGGCTGGATAAGCCAACAGACGACAGTAATATATTTATATATATATATATATATATATGTGTGTGACGGTGGTGCACATGTCGAGCATTTCAGTGGCTTATGTGAATACAATTGCTGTGTCATTCTCGTCAAAATTAAACGCAAAATGCCAGATAGCTAACATTTAAATCAATTGGACATCATGAAATATTAAATTTCCTTTCGATTTGTCAACAATTTGTATGACTTGAACAACTGATTAGCTAAAATACATGTTTGAGATAGATATGTTTACTCTTGCATTGATTCCGACAAGGACAGCCAGTTGATATTATAATCTCATATTTTTTTTTTTTTTAATATTCTCCCAGATTAAGTTAGATACAAACTTTATACATTTTGCGGTTGATAAGTAGCTGCGCAAAACTTTCTGAAAACTTTTCCCATATTTTCCACACTTTTTTCATTTCCCCTATATATATTTCATATACCACAACAGTGTTCATAAATGATGAATACAATAGAATTTAATTTGCATGCGCATATAAACTCTACTTTAAATTTATAGTGTTTTCTGTTTTAGAAGCTCAGTCCCTTGTGTTATATTTGTCTCCTTTGAAAGGAACCAATTGCTGCAGCTCGCAATTTAACCACTCACTTAGCGGGCACATTAGGAAGTGAAACTTGCTGCCGCAGCAATGCTGACGCCCAGCAAGTGTTCGTGCAACAGAGGGCAACTTACGCATAAACTAAGACAATTTGCAACGAGGACTATAAATATTTTTTTGGCTGACTGCAGACGTAATGCCAACGAGCAAGAAGAGAATGTTGAAATAAGTCCTGGCCACGTGCTGAACATAAAGTGAGTTTTGTCGCCTTATATTGGCCATTCCCTACACGGGCTAAGACAAATATTAGCGGTTTATGTGTAAGTCGCCAACTTTTTCACGTGCCTTGCCCGCAATTTCGATTGGCATCTGTCATTTTTTTGGTGAAGATCTTCCTGTCAGAAATATCTACACGCATATTTCCATTTTTATTTTGCAACTTTTCTCTTATGCATTGCTGCCATCGCATCCATCATCCAGACTTTTATTTGTTTAATTTTAAAATATGATTTTAACGTCGTATATCATTTATAAAAGTTTTTTTGCTTATTGCTTTTTGTAAATTATGCGCTAAATTGTAGTTGGCAATGATTGATTGGCAAGCCAAAATAAATTTGTGGTTTTTTGTTTATTATTTTTTGTCGCTCCACAAGGAATGTTTGTTTTGGAATATTTGCTTTGAGCCTGACGCTTGTAAAGCAAGTTATAAACATATTTCACGACCGAATAAAAAGTGAGTGAGAGGCAAAGCGAATGAAATAACAAACGTTGTAGGTCATGTGTCATTTTCAGAGTTCTCAACTCTGTTCCTTTCCATACTCCGGACACAGTTGCATGTTGCTTATTTGTTTGCACTTTGTTAGGGGGCGACCAGAAAACTTTAACAACAACATTTTTTGAGTTTGGCCCGCCAGCGGCTGAAATTGAATATTTTATTTTTGCCTTGTCTCCTTTGGCATTGTTCTTGTTAATGGTGGGGTGAGGTAAGTTAAATATCTGAATATTTCAGCTAACATGAAAAATTGTTGATGAGTTTAAGCTGAGTGATGTACAATTTTTTTGAGCCAGGTAAAATATGCTTTTGCCATTAAGTGTTGCTAAAGGAAATAACTTTGAACTCAAAAATGTATGTATTTCATAAAGCATATTTTTAGCGATAAAAAATCTAAAGCAATTTGCGAAAATATGACTTAAGCTGTTATTATATTGTCTCATATTTACATTGTTTGATATTTGAACTTCAAGAAAGTTATTATTTTACGCAATGACTTTTTTTTATTCAGGGAAACGTTTCTTGAGCTAAAATAAAATAAATTGAATAACAAAATATCAAAAATATGATATCACATCTAATAAGATTTCAATTTAATTATATGCAAAGCGCAAACATTTTAAATTTAATGCTCACCTTTGTTTATTTTTGGCAATATATATAATATAATTTGAAATTTGAAAAGCTTTCAACCAGCTGGAGTTTATTTTAAGTGCAGAATTAGGCAACCCAATTTAGACTCAATTTCTTCAACGTTTTCGACCTTTTTTGATAAAAAAAAAAAATAGGCAGGCCAATCCCTTTTTGTTTACACCGCCCTGTTCGTCCATTTGAACGCCTCTTAATTAAGCTACGCCCCTCATCGTACTGCATAGGCCCGCTGCCAAATTAAATCATGAAAATCCCTCGAAAAATCCATAACAAAGTGTCAACACTCAATCATTAAGAGAGAGGCAAAGCATAAATAATGATGACCACCAAAAAGTGCTGCACAGAAATGGGTCAGCGTCGAGGGCAGATAAAATGTTACCCGGATGAAGTAACAAAGTGTAGGATTTCTAATTGTCGCCGCCAATCGATATACGATAGACAAAAACAAATAAAAATCAAATATACGAGCCTGTTAACGGTCAACAGCACCATTTTTGAAGCTGATTAGATGCAAATGGCGGCGATAAAAAGACTTAAGCGGAAACCAAACTACACCATTTGTCCCAGCAAACTACCGAGCCAAGTACCAATTGGAAGTCAGGAAAGAAAAATTATTGTAAAGCCCCAGTCAGATTTTGTGATATTTTTATGTAAAAAAAAAAAAAAAAACCTAATAAATAAGAGAATAAGCGCGATGGGCGTGTGGCGGCGCGCACACAGTTTTTATTTATTCATGGGCACGCTAACTTTTACGCCAGAGCTGCTGCCCAGGACACACAGCTAGTATATAACAGTTGGGCGCACAATTTAAGAAAAAAAAAAAATAATATATATATATTTATATATATATATATATGTATCGCAATATGTTACTGTGGTGATTTTAATGGAATTTTTGCATTTTTATGTGTAAGGTCACACACCTGCTCGTAAAATGATAATCAAATGCAAGACATGCGGCTTATGTGACAAATTGGAAAATGAGAATTGATAACTGAACATCCGGAAAAAATGTAAATTGAAAACTTAAGCATAGCTCGTACCTTGTCCAAAGGGTAAGGAAGCGGTGAATTGACTGCAGCACTTAAGTATGCTACACTTTTTGAATTTCAAAATATATACTTGAGTCGCGCGCACTTTCACTTTTAAGCTGCTGCTGAACTGAACCTATCGAACCGAACACCTCGCTTGATTTGTGAAACTGGCCTCGTTTGTTCCGCTGGGTTTGGTTAAAACAGCGTCTCTGTTAACGCTGCTCGACATTCGGGCTCACGAGTGTTCTCGAAACGAGTGATGTTTTTCGACCACTGTTAACTGCCGCTGACTCGGATCCATCTGGAATTGAAACACGGCACAGCCCACTAACAAAAAAAGTAGGTCTAGTACTGAGTGAAAACTCATTGTTCACTTTGAGTGGCATCCACTTAGTTGGAGAGAATCTTAACCCCTCGCACTGTATCTGAAGTTGGGCAAAGTAAAAGCTTTTCGGAAAGCTTTTGCCTTAGTGGGAATTATTCCAATGCCAAATGTAACCAGTATTTTAAATACTTAGGCAGAAACAAGGGTACATTTTTAAGCTTTAAATACCTGTATATAAAATATTTATGGTTCGTATATAAGCAACGCCAATATTTACCTGTAAGTAAAGAATGGAATAACAAATTAGTATTTAAATCGTTAAAGATTTACTAACGAACATAAACAATTGGTAACTGAAATACACACGTTAAAACACATAAACAACAATAGTTTTGATATACATTTATAAAAGGAAATTTTAAACACCGTATAACAAAAACAACAAGTACAAGTACAAATAGAGAGAGAGAGAGAGAAAGAGTGAGAGAGCTTATTAGCTCGAAAGCTTGAAGAGCTTTTTAAAAGTGTTACCATTGCATATAAATGTTGGGCTTTTATAGTTTTTTTTTTGTAATTTAATTTGGAAAGTCCGTTAGAAAAACATGCCAATATAATATTTAAGAGTTTCTTTTATTTATAATTATTTTCAATATATTTAATATCAAAATTGTAAGATACATCAAAGAAACGTGCAAAGTTAGTGACAAAAAAAATTGTAGGCAGCTATATTTTCAAACAGCTTAACAACACTGTTAAGCAACTAACAACACTGTAGTATTTGATAATTATTAGTAGCACAACACACAAAAAATAACACGTGCTTTCTAGGCCGTTACTATATGTACATATATAGGTTGCTAGGCTTTTGTTTATTGTCATTGTTTTGTTGGTGTAATCAACGAAACAACAACAACATCAACAAAATGCCAGCTATCAAACACACACACACACCATTTGATGTTGTTGTCATTGCTGTTGTGATTGTTGTTATTTTTGGTGCTGGCTAAAACGAATTAACATCGAATTTAAAATCGAGATCCAAATTTTTCAACGGATTTCGACGGAATTTCTTGCTGCCATGATGATGATGGTGATGTGGTATAAGTATCTCCACTTCCGGTTCTTCATCTGCAGTATTATCGATATACATATTTTCGGATTTGGTTTAACAATTTCAATTTAGTTGTTCGTGTCGATTGTTTATATAAAAAATATACAAAGACAAATACAGAGAAGAAATGCCATTAAAACAAAATACAATCAAAATCCGTTTCAATTTTCGTTAAATATATATATTTATATATTAATCTGAGTCAAGTGCATGAGCCATGTAATAAGCATAACGAGTACAATATCAAAAGAACAAAAAGACGATGAAATTTATGAAGAAAATGAATCCAACAAAGTGAATGTCAAGTGAAAGTTGCACATACATAAATATACATACACGCACACAAACACACACGCAAGAAAACTTAGAATTTAATACAGTGCGTATGCGTTATATTCGCGCATATGCGACTCAATTTCCTGCTAACACGCATCGGCGTATTAACATTGATTAGAACCACGCAACTTAATATATTCTGCTGATGATATACACGTGTAAAGTGCGCTTGACTCATCGACCCCACCACAGAATAGCTACGCTTGAATTGTCAGTTTTCTGAATAATTTCCGCAAGTTCTCAAGTCCTTAATCATATAAATACCTATAAAAGAAACCATTCGCAACACAATGGAGGGATAATATTGAAATATTTACGATGCGCACACTTGGCTTGGATATTCCCTGTAATCCGATGTAGAGAACTCAAAAATATAGGGACGTATAACCAAACAAGGTGCACAGTAATTGATTGTTTCGACTGATCAAGAAATAAATGAATTTTTTTTTGCCAAAAGTATATCTATGAATCTGTGGCAAAAGTATACCCTTGCCATGTGTGCAGGGTATAAGCAATAAAGACGGGAAAAAGGGCTAGCTACATTTCCATACTCAACCAAAACTTTTTAAGTGCGACGCGGCAACAATAAAAAAAATCCAAAGAAATGAAAAAATAGGACTAACATAATAAAATGAAACTTCCCAAAATGAAATGCCAACTCTTGAAGTCAATGTTGAGTTTTGGCCCTCAAAAAGTTATACAATACTCGTTGTTATAACAGTTGTTGAAGTGCAGTTGCCGGTGGCTGGAGATTCTCCTTAAGTGGTTGCATTTGACTGCCACCTGAGTGGATGGATATATTTACCTAAGTCTTACTGCCAGCTAACAAAGTTTTATTGCAACTTATAGATGTGCTCTTTTTACAAATGTATTTAATTTATATTAAGATACTTATTATATATGCAACCAAATTACATCGTGTTCATTTTCTACATTAAAACAAATTACAAAATTACGACAATCATGATTTAGTAAACACTAAAACCATTTGGAAAGCAACAGTTTTTTAATTATGTGGTTTTCTCTCTGGATAAATAGAACACTTCAAGTTACATGTAAAAATTCTAATTTAACTTTTTGTCAAAGACTTTCTAGATTTTGTTTGAGGTACAATCCTGTTTTGATTGTGGCAAATATTTACTTTAAATCTCAAGTCCACAAATAAGATTTCTTGGCTAAAAGAGTATGCGTCTCTCTAATTGAATGAAATTGCTCAATCATAGCCATGCCTATTAAATATGCATGTGACAATATCTACACAGCTGAGCTTGCTAAATTTCAAAAGCATGGCTCATTGGTATGCACCTCCAGTGTGACGGCATGAGAAAACTTAGAGTTTGTGGTAGCCCATTACGTTCTGGGGCTGGCAAAGACAGTGAACGACAAAACCCCTCCACACACACACACACACACACACACCATAACACAATTGCAGCACACACACACACAGACATACTAAGCAAAGTCTGGGAAAAGTTAGATGTCTGTCAGACGTCTCGTTGCCTGCCTCAACTTGTTTGCAGCAGGCAATCGGCGAACGAGTTGCCGCCTGGCTGGCTAAACTTTTAATCAGCTTGCAAAAGTTACATCCTGGGCGCGCAATTATAGCCGAATTTCAGAACCAGCAAAAACATAATCAAGTTAATTGCATAAAGAATGTTATGCAAAGGCTTTCAAGAGCAGCGGCAACAACAATAACAACAAACAATATCATTCTAACAAAATAAAACAACAATGAAGGAGCAGAATAAGCGGCGCCAGGTTTATTGTCCTGCCGTCGCGAACTATATGTATATATATATAAATACATACAATACATAAATATGTATGTGTGTGTGTGTGTGTGTGTACACTTTATGTTGTCAGCTAATATGGCTTATTGCTGGCATTGTTGTTATTGCTGCTGGTGTTACTCTGCTTGTTGTAATACAATCAATTTCCGCTTTTGTTTGTCAAGAAAAGTTGAAGAACTTTTTATGTTTCAACTTGCGGCACTTTATGTTGTTATTGTTTTTCTTCTATATTTTTATTTTATTTTTATTTTTTGCTGTTTTCTTTTTTCTTATTGGCGGCAGTATTTTTATGAAGCGGAAGCAACAGCTCAGCTGCCAGCGCCGGTTTAAACATGACGTATACGCAATACTGCCACTCCTGCCCAAAACAATTTATTGATTGCCTGACATTGCCAGCGGGTGTTTGGGATGTTGAGCAGGATGTTGGGATGTGTTAGGATGTTAAGTACACATTTTTTAATTAAATTTCATCCTTATGGTGCGTAATATCCATTATCATCCCTCTGCATAACAATGAATGCCACTTTATTGGTCGCCTGCTTTCCTGCTTTGGGCCATTTGAGTAGGATTTGTTTGTGAATTGCGGCATTGGCTTTGTGCAATTAGCTTTTGTGCTATATGGTGTGCTTGATTAAGATCCAAAACTCTCAGATATGCCTCAAGACCATAAGCTAGACACACACACACACACACACATTGTCAAATAGGTCGACTACCAAATTGGTATCAGACTCGACTTTGTAAATGTCTGCTGCGTGTTCTGTTCATAGTAGACTCAATTCCTTATTGGAATAAATTATGCATTTGTCAAAATCAGAGAAAGAATAAGCCGTGCCCGCCCTATTTATAATACTTTATTTTTAGACGATACAAAAAGAGCAAAAGTGAACAAAAATACATTTATATTCATTAATAAGGAAAAAAGGTCAGTGTCTCGAGACTTACCAAAAAGTCAAGCAAAGGGATTTTAACTTTTTAAGACCGTTTGACTTGAAGTCATTAATGATTAATGCCTTTCCCGCAATTTATTGCTCTATGACGCAAATGCTGTGTGAGTCAGCTCTAAAATGTATTTCCATTCCACTGACTTGACATTAAAACAGATAACCGAAATAATAAATACAAAAAGTATTTAAATTTTATTGCCAATGTTTTGCTGCAGTTGCTAAAGCTTTTATGATTGCCAAATACTAAAAAAAAAAAAAAAAAAAAAATAAATTCATAAGCCATTAAACAGCAGAAAATGGCAGTAGAGTATTCCATTTCAAAGAATGCCACCGATAACAAATAATCGCAGGCAATTATTTACAGTCAGACGGGGAGTGGATGATAAATTTGCAAAATAGCGATATGCGTCATATCGACGTGCAAGGATATCAGTGTTGCTTAGAAATGTATGCGCATATTTTTTGCTCCAAGTGACAAATGCTAAAATGCCAGACGTTCAAAAAAATACATCGAGTGGGCTTATAAGCATCATAAATAACATTGGCCATATCAATAACTTCATAATAAATTCATAACCAGCAGACGTCAAATAACATACATTTTTATTATTCTTAAATTTTTTTTCTGACAAGTGAAAGCAGAAAACTTAAGTTTAAGATGTGAAAAGATCTAGATATATAGATATATTCTGCGCTTTATAGCCGAAGAAAAGGTCTGCAATAATATTAATATTTTCTTTGGCAACTTGTTTGTATTAATTTATATGAAAACTAACTAAATTGGAAGCTAAGCCATGTCTTTACACATACTAATATTCAATTTCGCCAGTGTTTAATTTTTTCGTATGTCAAGTTTGCGACATTCAAAGACATCTTGACTTAATTCGCAACTACGACAAATTCATCCAGTTTTGCCACTATTTTTGTACATTTGTCAGTATCGGACGTCATTTTAATTTATAATTTGTCGCTAATGGTTTCTTTTGTTATAATTATTTGCTAAGCAGTCTGGCGTCTTTCAACATTACTTTGCACAGTCAATAAGGAAACCGCTGAAGGAGCCGTGCAGCAAGCAATGACAGAAGCGTAAATAGGATGACAGGAAATGCTGAACGGTAAATGGGGCAACGGAAATCTCACGGGCATAACTATAAGGGATGTCAATTTATCATTTCCATTTGTTAACGCGTCGCAAATTGTACGCTTAGCAAATGTTTTTGCTCGCTTTTAAAAGCCATTTGATTCCACAAAGTGCGAAGGACAGTTATCTTGGGCAGTTAGCTGACAAACCACACCCCAGCCAACTACTAACTGCGCCCACTGTCGACATTTATGTGTACATAAAGATATGCATAATTTGTGTGTGGCGCCAGTTTTTCTCAATTTCAACGCGACTGTCAGAGACAACAAAAAAAAAAAATGGAAGAAGAAAAACAAAAATATCAAATAACATTCTGGCACGCATTTCTGGTATTTGTCTGGCGCTTTAATGCGACTCCAGTGTCCAATTTTGACGTAGCTTAGTATTTTCATACTTTATGCATTTCTTTCGTGTAAATATGCAGCATTTAGCCACATAATGACCAACCCCCCGACCGAACCATCCCATCCACATATTCATCGCTTTAATTTCATAATTTTGGGCAAGGCCGTCGTTGTTGTTGTCTATTTTTATCCAGACGGACGCACCTTTTATGGCAAATTAAAATAAATGCCAACACAAGGGTTCACCATAGCGTATGCGTAATATTGTTATAGCTGTTCGGATTCGGCAGCAACCAAACGAGCTGTGAATAGTGCCCCACGTGGCCCACAGGCAAAATATGTATTTCAATTCAACTCCCCTCTTGCGTTTGCCTCTAAAAATTTATTGCCTCCAATTTGAAGCTCTCCATGTGGCCCTACACACAAATAATGGCTCACTAAGTGAGTGAGAGAATAAAGTGTGGACGTGTTGTTGATTAAGGCTATTACAAGATTTGCAAAAGGGTTCATACATTTAATGCCAAGAATATTGATTTGAAACTGCATTTTAAAGAGTCTGCCAACAAATAGATAAAATATTTTGCTCTGAAACTTAACTTGACTATGCATTAATAAGAAGTTTCTTATATTGGCTCGCTGCTTAAGCAAACTGCAACACACAGTCAAACAAAGTGCTCACACCTTAAAAAAAAGAAAAGAGTTCTAATTAACCAGGGCAAACAAACATGAAAATCGACGAAGCGAGCTGTGAACACATAAAACACGTCAACACAATGGATCTGGCCGTGGTAATGGAAGGAAGATGGCCACACCTTACGGCAGCAGAGAGTAGAGGCAAACAAAAACAAAAAATATCAAATGGTAATCATTAGCCACCAATAAATCAAACGAGTGACGGGAGCAGGCAAAAGCGCCTTATTTACTCTCAATTAGGCTTACATTAGCTCTGAACTCTGTCCGAGTTATATTGAGCAGAGAAAATAGAAATAATTAACAAGCTGCGAACAACGGCAACGGCAACGGAAACGGAAACCGCCAAGCCTGTGATCCATTTTTGTTTTGGGTGTGTATATGTGTATGTGACTGTGTGTGTGTGTGTGTATGAAAGAGCGTGTGTGTGTGAGCTAACTAATTGAAATCGTTTGTAGCTCAAAAGCTTTAGGCGCAACTCAAAGCGGCGCGGCGTTTTAATTAAAATTATGCAAATATATATGATAAGTCCCAAATAAATATAATATAAAGCATACGACCGAGTATCCAGCTGAAACCAGGACTAAACTCAAATTATATTGCGTGCCTTTGTGCGCATATTTCGTTAATTCTATTGATTCATACTCTGCAGCCAGTATGGGTATGCTAAATTTGTAATGCCAGACAACCGTTAAATGGCTGTTGAGCTGTGACATTAATTTTATTTTTAGTTGAATTTCATTTTGCTTAATTGAAGCCGTAGTCGAAGTGAACTAACACATGCTTTTGTCAGCAACATTAAACATTAATTTTAGGTAAACATTGATACAGAAAATATATCTTCCAAATAAGTTGAGTGCGACTGATATTCAGAGGCTCTCTTAATCTACTAAATCTCCCCATCTAAAATAAAAATAAATTAGTGTCATATGCAGTTTAATCCAATTAGGGTATAATCAAGTCGTGTACGTGCGTTTGGTCCTGATATGGCATTACACCACTTAGGAATGGCTTAATTGCTCATGTACAACAACAATAAGGCGCCTACAACGGCAATAAGAACGCCAGCAACAATGTGGAGCACCTCTCCCAGGCGTTTATTTGCATTTCACATTAGCAGGAAAGCAGCTCACAGATACTTTACGAGGGCTTAGCGTTGGGCAAAGTGTTTTATTGTCTGCTTTCCGCTTTTTGGGATGCTTTGTGTATTTATTTAGGTTTTTTTTTTCCACACATTTATGTGTGTGTGTGTGTGTGTGTTGCGTAGATTTACGCATGAGTTGACTACTTTATTGCTAATTTATGTGCAGAGTTGTGTAATTTTTGTTGGCCTTGCCACGCCTGAAGACAGCCAGCTAATGGGCATATCTATTTGGGGTCTACGTAATGCCATTCTGGTTAGGCGTGGCTAGTCGTTAAGATAAGCCATGTCCACGGCAACTACTCTCGTCATCAGCATATATTAATTAGTTTATGATGTGCCAAAGACAGACTTTTCAGAAATTCTCTTTATCACTCACGGGTTGAACAAACTGCAGCTGGGACGGAGAAAAAAAAACGGCTCCTTTGGCGGATGTTGCTGTTGGCAGCTCAGTTTTTTTATTTTATAATTTTTGTTATTTTTTTTATAATTTATTTTGATTTGCAGCCAAGAGAAAAACGCAAACAGACTGCGAATGTGTTGAGCCCCGGCTACGTGCTTATAATATGAAATATTTCTTGGCACAGACCCACAAAGAAGCAGAAGCAAAAGCATAAAGCGACGACGACTTAAAAGGCATTTGTATGGTTGATTTGCTTCCCAGTAGTTTTATTTTATGTTTATTTTGCATTTGCGTTCCTTTTTTATGCCGCTGGTGGCCAACAACAAAAACTGCAGAAACGCATAAAAACAACAAATTTAAAACTTAACGAGCGACTATAAACATTTTGGAAAAATCAAATTTGGGTCTGTAAATAAAATATTGATGCAAAAGAAACACCAAAAACCTATTTCATGAAATTTCCCTCAACTTTGTTTGTCTTGCTTATTAAAGAAGTTGGAAAGACTAATTTTATATTTTATAACTTTAATTTCGAATTTTAATCAAGCGTTCACAAGTATATTTATAGGGTCGTTAAAAATAATTAGGGTATTGTTCGAAGGGATTGCTTTGAAAGTGTATTGTAAATTTAATTTGTATTGTGGTTTAAACTCTTCGATCTCATTAACTTTTAGAGTTACAGATACAAGTTTTTGATGTAAGCTTCTGTATTACATAGAAGGATCAAGGTCAATTAAAAATTCAAGTTTTTAATTAGCTCACACTTTAGATTTATATTTTAATTGAATTCCTTTTGAAAAGTTATCCATTTTCAAAGCTTCATCAATAGAACCAAATTTGTTTCGAGCCCAAGGCACATCAAAAGCATTTTATAAATGTTAATTAGCGTAGCCAACGAAAATTCGCTCATTTAAGTTGTTTTCATGGCGGAAATCTCGAATAGCAGCTGTGTCCCTTAACAAGTCCCGTGGCAAGGACATGGTGAAATTAAAATCTGCCAACGCATGCATGAAAATGTTTCGCAAATTAAAAGCAACCACACCGACAAGTAACAGCAACGAAATTACTAAGCAATAATCATAATTTGTGGTATTAACGGACCACAAGGATACCCAAGGAATACCCATACAACAGCAACCGTTGGTCCCTTTTATCGACTCCCTCGCCTGCGCTTTACGAGCGCTGATAAAGTGTCGTTGTGCAATTTATATTGCTGGAGATGTGCGAGGGCAGGTAGCCCGGGTGCTCTGGGAGCCAATCCAAGCGAGGAACACAGGAGCCGTGAACTGCACCTGTCACGTGGGAAAATACGTCCTGGTAATTTGTGAGTCATACTTTTGAGTTCTGCACTCTTAGTTTGGCCTCCGGTGCGCAAGCACAACTCGCGCAAATTTTATTTCCATTATTTGAGGCAAACAAACGGCAAAAGTTTTTTTTTTTTTCGTTTGGGAAATTTTCTAAAAATAACATTGTGGTTGCAGTTATTTCTCTATATACATGCAAAGCAGATAACTGGTGTGGGAAATTGACGAGCAAAATTTAAGTCAAAAGTTTCACGCTGATGTGTTTAACAAATGTTTTCCCCAAATTGTGTAGTATATTCCCCGATATTGTTAAAAGTTTTGACAGGCTAAAAAAAAAAAAAATAATAATAAACTAGCAGACGTGATAAATAGTACACTTGGGTCAGGAAGGTGACCAATCAGTTACTCTGCTGATTAGTTAGCTTGAAATTATTAGTTTATTATAATAAATGAGCGATGGAGCGACAGAGATACTAGAAATTCTTACACAGGGCACACATAAATTACGTTTAATACAGAATCGGAGAGGTTAGATAAAACTAAACAGACTGCTGGCGTTTGCTAAACAAAATTTGAAGATATATATGTGCGAATATTCTAAAGGCGTGTTCATGCTCGTTCATAAGAAACTCAGAGCCCCGAAGAGTAGGCAATGAATTTGGGCCACCAGTAAATATGATATTTATATTATGCTCTTAGCGCTGTCATAAAAATATATTTATGCGGCGCTTATTAG
Organism: Drosophila anomalipes; assembly: GCA_035041615.1. Lineage (NCBI taxonomy): Eukaryota > Metazoa > Arthropoda > Insecta > Diptera > Drosophilidae > Drosophila > Drosophila anomalipes. Next base: position 12,323,610 of record JAWNKZ010000041.1, on the reverse strand, counting down.
ATAACATAAACAGTGAAGCATGGTCTCTAATAATGCCCATTAGAGGAAAGCAGTGGGCAGTTGGGACAACAGTTCGGCTACTTAACAAAGTTAAGTGCAGCACAAATTTGCCGAAGGGCAGAACAATTTGCACAGCAATCACACACACACACACACACAGACACACACACACAGATAGGCACAGAAGTCATAAAAGGACATGTAATATAAGAGCGAAGTGTAATGTAGTGCAGTGTAGTGCGCATTAAGAAGTCATGTATTCGCCATAAGTATTCCTTATATATATATATAGAGAGGCAATATATATTTGCGAGCCCATTAAACACGTTATTGGATTAGAGTGCGAAGCATGTGAGTAGAGAGCAACTGAGATAAAGATGCGACACACAGCACACAGTGGATAAATACAACAATACAATAAATAATAATGAAGGTATCACAATACACAATACACAATACACACACACAATACACACATACGCACATATCCCTTATAGATTTGGAAAAAGAATGTATTTTTGGAAAAATTGTATCATATATATATATATATATATATATATATATATTTGCACATTGTATCTTGACTCTTCTCACCTTCATCCTCGTCATCATCATCGAATTCCGTGATTTCCGCCTTATCGCATGAACGGTCTGCGACGCCATTTGTTGCTGTTGCCGTCGCTGCCGCGCCGCTGCCACCTTTGGCGCTGAGTGCCGCCTTAGCATCGCCATTGGAGATAATCGAATTTGATTTTGCGTGATTTGTGTGATTGTTCGAGTTGGATTTTGCCGATGAGGAGCCACCATCTGCGAGCTCCATTTGTGGTGCGCTCGGCTCCGGTTCGCCATTGCTGACAGCATCGATGGCGGCGCCATCCTTTGTCTTCAGCTCCTGACTGGTGTTGCAGCCCATTTTATCTGTGTCTGTGGGCTCTGTTGCTCGGTCTCTGTGCTTCGAATTGGCCTAGGTAACCGGGCCCGAACCAACGCCAATCGCTGTTGTTTAATCAATTGCAACAGCAACAACAAAAGTCACACACATACACACACACACGCACACACATACACACACGACAATTCTTCTTTTTTATGCGCGCACACACACACACACACACACACACACACGAATCTAAAGTTTTTGTTGTGAACTTTGTTAGGGTTTGTTATTTGCACTTTGACTTTTGTTGGGTGGAAACCTTTTTGTACAAAAATCGGTTAGAAAAATATTTGTTTTTTTTTTTCTTAAATAATTGAAATATTATTTCGTTATTTCAAAAGAATTACAAAAAGGTTCACAACCGCAAAATTACCAGTCAGATTAGTTTTTATGTATGTTTTCTTGAGAGATTTTGGAAAACGGAAATCGCAAGTTGAAAAACTGTGTAGCAGACGCAAAATTCGACTGACAAACTGACTGACTGTCTGACACCTGCACAAGCTCGGGCACAACTGACAAACGCAAGCTACGCGTTCACACTAAGACCGAATTGCGGCTGGGTATCCTGCAGGACCAAGGCTCAACAGTCGACAACGGGAGCCACGACAGAAGCAGCGGCAGCGGCAGTGGCAGCAGCAGCAGCAGCAACAGCGACTGAGACAGAGGCACAGGCAGCGAAGTCAGCGTCAGCCGGCAGTCAACAACTAGCCAAATATGGAGCCCCAGAAATCGAGCGGACAAACGCGACAAGAGAGCAAACAAAAATCCAGCCAGCCAAGCAGCCACTGAGAGAGCGCATTCCTGCTCATTTTGTTAGCTGCACAGTGGGACAAAGGCCGTAAGCAAATGTGATGAACCTAAATTGGCATCTACTTTATTTATACAATATTTATTTCTCTTCTGTCGCTGTCTGATTTATTCTACGTAATAGTTGCACAACATTTCAATATTTTAATTTTAATTTTAAGAGTTCTCCAACCAGTGTAAAATTGTGCCAGGCAGCAAAAATTAAAGAGAGAAAAAAAACAACAACAACGAGAGAGTGTGTTCTGTCAAGGAGAAACAGAGTTAGAGGGAGGGAGAGAGGCATATATGTATATATATCTACATAGAGAGACAGAGAGAGAGAGAGAGAGAGAGAAAGAGATTCGTGTAATCGGAGAGCAATGACAATACAACAGCTGATGTCTGCTGGCGCTGTTTTGTGTGTTTTGTGTGTGCGGCTCTTGGCCTGCAGAGTGTTTTTTCGCAAATAAACAAAGCGATAGGCAAAGCCGCCAGTCAGAACACACAAACACATACAAATACACAAAAGCACACACACACACACACACAAATGCAGAAGAGGACCACAAAGCCACAGCAGCAGCAGCAGAAGCAGCGGAAGAGCAGCAGCCATTTCTGTAAAGTTGCTAAGGCAATGGCATCATCATCCATTGGGACTTTTGCACGCACCAACTTTAACACACACACACACACACACAGAAAGACACACACACATACACACAGCACTCACATATGTATACTATTTGCTGTACCTTTTGAGTGTAGCGAGCCGTAAACAGCATGCAGAGAACAAACCACAAAACAAATAACAAATGTTAACCATAAAAATATATCAATGAAAAATTCTGCTTCTATCTTTGGTTTTTTGTTTGCCCCTTAGCATAACTCATCTGCGTAAGCAGCTAACTAGTTTTTTCTTCCTCTTTTTATTTATACATCCCCCCCACTCTACTCTTTTTGCCTATATGTTGACGCTGCTGTTGTTGAACCTTTTTTTCTTCTCTTTTTGCTGTTACACTTTTTTGAATACCACTTTTTTTTTTTGCCAGCCATTTGGGAGTTTGTTGTGTGTGTGTGTGTATATGTGTGTGTGTGTGTGTGTGCGTGTGTGTGTGCAGCTGTGTGAGTCACTCAGAAATGAATTGGTCTCCTCTTATTGTGTGTTCGCTGAAGCCCGCTCCGAGCGCCCGCCCAGTCGATAGGATAAAGCACACAGGGTGTCGTTATCATAAAGCCGATTGCCCGTCTAGTTGGGCACCGGAAGATAATCGTAAAAATGCGACTGCATATGTAAATACTAAGTGACATTTGACTGCTGTGCAGAATGAACGAAACGTGTGCCACACTTCTCGGCGCCAGCTGGCAAAAGTCTAATCAAAATGTGACCCTGCCTCATTGCATATGCAAATGAGTCTCGCAAAAAATGCTTATGGAGTTGTAAAAAAAAAAAATCATCATTTATTTTGGGTTAATCAAAAAGGCGTTAAATGACTGTGGCAAGACACCCTGTATGCTGCGGTAAATATTTAACAATTATGCAAAAATGCTTCAGAGCCTTGGCAAAAATATGCCGCACATGCCGAAAATTGCAAACAAATGGTTTGCGAATCAGCCAATTAAAAATATACTGAATAGTGCATTGCCAACAATTTAATGGCTTATTTTATTTGTGAACAATAAATTGTATAAATGGAATGTATTGCTTATCCGAACAATAGATTAAAACCGCCAACTTGACAAAGATCTCGAAACAATATTCACATTTTTGGCGAATAGAGTTTGACTTAACTTTAATTAAGCTTTAATTTAGACGCATCTTGTGAGACTATTCCTTAAGAGTCTGGCATTGAGAACTATGCAACACAAGAGACATAAGACTTAATTTAAATCTAGGATGACAGCTGAAGCTCTTATCTGCTGTCACTGCTGCATTTTGCCAGTCAGCAGCTGCAACACAAGTGGAAGGACGCCTTGGCTTGAAAATGCTAACGCAAAGATACCCTATGCTTGAGATACAAATAAAAGAAAAAATAGCATCAACAGTAAAGTTATAGAGTAAAGTTAACAAAAACATCGAATATACATTATACTTCTTCCTAGATCCGCTTTTGTGTTTTTGCAGGACTAGGAGGAGAGCAGGAGACTGCTATCATCAAAACAGGATACAAATCAGACAACCACAACAACAGTTAAGACAAAGACAACCATCGTCAGCTGTCAGAGGACACGGTGTGAGGAGGCACATCCTTTTTGTTGCACTGAGTTGAAACTAATGCGTGAATTTGTACATTCCGCCGAGCGCCCACGAGACGAACAACCAAAACACAACCAAAAATGAACTGAAAAACATTGCGTCGCCGATGTGAAGGACTTAAGATAGCGACAAGCATTTTGGCGAATGCTGCGCATCCGTTGTGTTTGAGGCGTGTGAAAATGCATGGCAAGTTTCCTCCAGAGTTTTTGGGCTCGACACTTTCGGCATTCCAGCCATTGTGTTGTCGACGGCAGACGGGAGATGGGAGATGGGAGTCAGGCGACAGGCGCATGACAAATGCGCGGGTGACACATAAACCCTTTCTGAGGTTGATAAAGTGACAGACAACGAGTTGTATCCGCAGAGCTCACAGCTCACTGCTAACAGGCGTAATTGGCGAAAGGGGAGGCCTTCAAGGATTCAAGTTTGCGCACCATTTGCCCGCCGAAATGCAAAGTCATTATTTTGGCCAAGCATAAGATAAAAAAAATATATATATATATATATATATATATATATATAAAACAAATACTCGAAAGCATTGTTTCGGTCCCGTCTTCCGATCTGAGCACATTTCGATTTTGGTTGCCTGACTTCGAACAGGAAGCCAAAGAGCAAGGAAACGTGCCCCGCCGAATTGCGTATACGCCATGATGTAAACTCTCAGCCTATGACACACACACAAATGGCATGAGCTGCCTGCCCCATCCCCTCCCTCCCTCCCCTCATTTGTGTCTGCTTCTGTCTACTGTCTCGCGGGACTACGTTGCTGGCAAGTGGAAAGCTTTTGCGTCCTTTTTCTCTGCAGTTCAACAGTGCGCAACAATTTTTGGGAGTTGGGGCTGGCACAAATTGACAGCAGACCAACACAAATTCTATATATATATCTATATATATATATGAAAATTTATGTTTTAAAGTGCGCTGGCTTTAGGCTAACTGATAGCGGAAAAAGCAGCTTCTGCTCTTTGGTTATTCCAAAAGCAAACAAAGTCCACGCCCAAAGTCAGTCCGCCGTTAGCTTAGCCAAATCAAATTTTAACTTTAAAACTTTTGTGAACTTTGGCTTAAGCGATTTACAGTCTGAGCTGCTGCTCAGCATAAATACGGGCTTTAAATTGAATACGTTACTCGAAAGTTCTAATATAATAACGTTTCTTTTTAATCAGTAAAAAATAAGCGAGACATTTCTTTTGACATTTACTTTTACTGCCCCTCGACATGTTTTCTTTTTGATTTGTGTTGCCTTCGCTTTTTTTTATTTCGCTACAACAAAAGTCGCTCGAAATAATTGAATTATCCCTGACATGATATATGATTCATATGTGAATAGTTTACAAGCATAGCGTTAAGTGTAGACTTGTGTATTAATCATACGCCCAGTGGACTACAATAACATGATGCCTTAGCATTAATATAAATCATGCAAATATTGTAATAAAGAAGCAAAGCTAATTCCAGCAAGCTATAAATTTGATAATAACACTTCATTATATTAATCGACCATCATTAAAAAGGTGACTCGTCATTGTAGTTTCCGAGAAATCAAGGATCTTAGTATCATCGGAACGATAAAGTTGATTCTTGCGATTCTAGTGCAGCGTGTCCTTTGAAAATCTATATGAATTTGCGCCTGAAAGTATGCTTCAATATACTTCATGCTTGATACAACAAGTTAATTTTAAGAGCCACAAGTCAGCATAATTTGGAAACATTCATGGCTTGTACATGTTCAGTTCGAGGACCACGTGTCTAACTTTTAGAAGGAGTTCACAAACTGGCGTATTGTTGTTAACGCTTGCTTTATATGGTATTATTGCGCTGTTGAGCGCTCCCTCATGTGTGCCCTTCGTAATTTTCCAGCTATTACCTTAATTTGAGGCACACAAACCTACACACACACCCACACCCACCCCGACACACACTTGCACACTCGCACACCCATAACTCACACGTGTGCCCGAGTTGGCTCAACGGTGTAATTGTTAATTAAAAACGCTCTCTGGTCACGAATTGTTTGCACAGTGCCCTCAAAATGGGTGGGCGAACCTGAAGCCCACTGACCATGGCCCGTTAAAGGTGTTGAATAATGTCATAAAGTCGAAAATGGACCCATGATATTATTTTCCTTCTTTTTTTTTTATAAGCCCCTCAATTTCAACAGGGTTAGGGCCATCCGTATTGAATGGAGTTGCGCGGCTTTGATTTTATGGCCATCGTAAAATTGTTTAGAAAATGAGTTTATGACACATATAAAGCCAATATTATGTTACTGTAATACATTTTTAATGCGTAGCCCGCCGGGCACAGGGAATACCATTTGCAGACGGGTCTAAAACAGATAAGTAATTGGTTAGCAAGGCCAACATAATGGCAACCTTTTTCTTTTGATTAAATTGAGCAGCTCCAAGATAAATATATATGTATATAAAAAATAAAAATAAGATATATGACATGAACTTACCAGGATGAGTGTGTGATTTTTGATTTATATAACACTTTTTTTTCGGGTTAATTTAGATGACATTTCATATACTCAGCACAAAATCTTTCGTCAACCTTGACAATTTCTAATAGGCAACATCAATCTTTTCACAGCAAGGCAGCAAATCATCAATCAAATCAGATGTGTGTGTGTTGTGTGTGTGTGTGTGTTTTGTATGTGTGGGCGTCATAGGTTAAAGAAACTAGCCAAACAGGATATAAGTGGCACCCAATTGCGTACATTGAGCAAAAAATGTGTGTCTTGAATAGACTCTAATTATTTTTTCTGAAGCTGAATGATTAATTGCAAGTAAAACAAATAGATTTTTCAAATATTTTTTGAGAAAAACTCGTTTCTACTTATAGAAATAGATTACACATAATAATAATACAGAAATTACTTTTAGATTTCAGCGAGTTTCTCTAAATTGTAGTCATCTATTTGTTTTTCCAAGTGTAGACACCTCTCACAAAATGGCGTCCTGTCTGGGACTGAGTAGTTATCATGTGTGCGCTTAAGGACCACACATGACAACCAAATTGAAAAACCCCATTTAAATGCAACTCGATGCCTGATATTTGGTTGAGGGGTCCTGTTTTGGGTTGATTTGGATCCTGCTGTGCATGCGTGACAACACAAAAGGAGCTGTGAGCTGAGTCTGTCTGCCTGTCTGTCTGTCTGCCTGTCTGTCTGTCTGTCTGACTGTCTGTCTGACTGTCTGTCTGTCTGACTAAATGTATGCTATTGTCATTTTACTTGGCAATAGGAGTACATTCACTTAGTGCAATAAGCACAAACCGACCAAAAACCCAAACGTATGACAGTCAAATGACACACACAACCCACACACCCCAAGCATACACACACACACACACACACACACACACACACTCACACACACACACACAGATACACTCACACACGTGCGCACATTATGGAAATAGTCCGTGTGTGGCGTGTGTGTCATTCATGTAACCCTTTTCAATAAACATGTTGTGCGGCGGGGTATGTGGTTATGTGTGTGTGTGTGTGTGTGTGTGTGTGTGTGTTTGTGTGTGTGTAGATTGGCGGCTGTGCATTCAGTTGCCACAACGAGTCGAGTAATTGAACGGCCACCTGAGCATGTGTGTGTGTTTGATTTGATTTTAAAGTAAACATTGAACTCTTTTGATAGACGAGCTGCCAGTTTTTGGTTAGCCGCCTGTCTGCCAGTTGGTTGGCTGGTTAGCTGGTTGGCTGGTTGGTTGCTTTTTGGTTTTCAATTTTGATTCCGTGTCATTTTGTAAATCACTTGTGATAATGGCCATGTTGTGCACCACATATGTATTTATGATATGCCACCGATGCCCACCCATTTAACCAGTGCCTGCCACACACACACTGTGATCATCTGTTCATATTGCCGGTTAATATTGTTGGTTTGGCATGCAGCCAGTAACAGGCGCCAGTCATTTAAGGAGCAGGCACTCTCTTTTTACAAAGCACAGGATACGGATATATATGTATGTGTGTGTGTGTGTGTACGTGTGTAGATTGGATTTTTATATTGGTATTGGCTATGAGTGCCGGCAGTCCTCTGTTCTACGTATTGCTTTAAGTTGGCCTGAACTGAACTTGAAATTGCTGTGCTTGTACTTTAATTTTTGACTCATTTCTAGCAATTTCAAGCCTAAACAAAATATAACAAAACTGAAACGATTTTCAGTACATTCACATTTTTGTACATTTAATTTTAGAAAGAAGAAATAGGAGTTTAAAGAAAACACGACGTTTTACGATGGATGATAACTTTCCACTTTCCACAAGAATGTTTCCAGCGAATACGAATCCCTCCACACAATAGTAATTCTGCGCTTTTCAAAATCACTCACTTGTGTTAATTTTACAGTCGTTGAGGTAGTAAAAAAGGGGCAAGGAAAAAAAAAAACCTTGAACATGTTTTAAAAGGTGTCGGGCTTAAGCCACAAAAACTCGGCCTTTAATTGCGTGGTTTGTTTTACACCTTAACGTGTGAAAACGCTATAAGAGAAAGTAAAGACAAAAGCAGCAGCAAACAAATGGAAAAGGAAAAAGGTGAAAGGCCAACAGCTAAGAATGAGCCGAGTTGGCCATATGCAACTGTGGCATGCTCTTCAAAGAAGTCGCATAAAAGCAATCAATCGGATATATTATTATCTATGAGTACTATTTTATCACCAAAGTGCTATCCACATATGTAATACACTCTACGAAAAAAACCCATCATAATAATTTAGTGCAATCAATTAACTGTCTGAAAAACTGATGACGCATTTGACCAGCTGCACGTGTATTAGTGGGAACTGGGAATACAGTGCGCATCCACTAAGTGGAATATGATTTGAAAGCGATTATTATGCGCACCTAAAACAGATTCTAGCAAATCTTAAAGCTATAAAACACAAAATCAAGCAACGAGTTTAAGTAAATGGTGCCTTTGCAATGTTTATTTGTGTACAATATAAAAACAATATATATTTAACATTTCCATACATCAATAAATAGATTTTAAAATTCCAATGGGCGAATACATTTTAAAAATGCTTTTAATGCACTGACAACGATTATCCTGATATGTTCCAGGAGCCACTGTAGCAGCGGGTCAAAAACAACAGTGGCAACCACCTTTCGCATTTGTGTGTTTGTTTTGTTTGTGGATTTTTGTCGAGCGCCGGTCAACGATGATCTAAATGAAACGATAACTTCCGCTAGAATTGCTGACTGCTCGGCTCGGCTGTTTTTGTTGTTCTTCTTGTTGGGTTGTTGGCGGCAAAGTGCCCACAGACATGCAAATTTCCATTTAGTGGAAAAGCTTTTTGCTGGCACGCGAAACACGATGTGAATGCGATATGGGCGGGCAACAGTTTGAAATTGAGCCAGCAGACGGGTTAAAGGCAAGTCTAAAACATGTTACTTGCCAAGCAGTTAGAAGAGAGAGAGACAGAAAGAGAGTTTAACAATTTTATATATATCTATGGAACTTATATCTAAATAGATTACAATTTGTATGCCAACTATGCTAACTGTTATATATCTATTTAAACTTATATCTGCATAGTTGCTCAGTTGCTCAGGCATATTGGCTGATGACTCCAGGCAACTGCCCAGCGTGTGGTGTGCCCCTGATGAAACTCTGTGCTGCACACGTTGGTTATCTTGCGCTTCCTCAGATAATCCATAATCTTGGGCACATTCGCTTTGACGCCCAGCATGCTGCTGAAAATGCTGCAAGTGGAGGAAAGACAATACTTTATTAGCTTCGTTTTAATGGGTTGCAGCGTTGCACTTACAGCACGCGTTCCTTGTACATTTCGCTCTCGTCCACAATCCGTTGCACGAACTGCACCTCGCCGCCGGCGCAGGTCAGTTCCTCGGCACTGCCGGTGCGCACATTGTTGGGCGCCGGACGTCGCTGGGGATTGCGCGTATTGCCGCCAAACGGATTCGCTGCATTCGAGTCGAAGAAGGGCGGATTGCAGAGACAGAAGTGAAAATCTGCTTTGGTTGCTGCACTCTCCGACTCGAAGTAGCTGCTGAAAATGCTCTGTTTGTCGGGCTGTGCATAGACTTCGATGAGTGACTGCAACTCATTCCTTGCCACATTCTGCCGCGCATATTCGATATTCGTTTGCTTCGATTCCAGTGCCAGCATTTGCCACAAATTCTTCTTCGCACCGAGCAGCGAATAGATGCACGAAGAGCCGCAACCTGTAAGAGTTTTACATTACTCTGATAGAGTCAACAATAATTAATATCCCTGCCACTTGCCTATGTCTATGCCACGCACTGCGTCCAGCTTTTGTGGCGCCAACAAATCCTCCAGCCACAAAATGTAATTCAAGCGCAGCGCCAAAGTTGGCACCAAGCTGCCCGGTGCGAAATCCACTCGCAGCCCAAAATACTCAAGCAACAACATTTTGGTCAACTCACGCAGCGTGCGCTCGTTGCGAAAATTAAGCGACACTTTGCCATTCAACTCCTGCAACATTAAATATCCAAAATGAACAAGTTTTATTTTTGTTGTTAGTCACAACTCACCAATTCGCAGACGTGCCGAAAGTCCTTGTACTTGATGGCCAGTTTAGTGTAGTCGGGCGCTGTGCGCAGCGGATTGCGCGGATGCATGGCAAACTTTTTATTGCTATTTTTAACCATTTTATTAAATAAACCAAGTAAATCTTAAACAAAAACGTTTAAATTGAATTTAATGTCGTATAAATGTGACCGTTTGTGTTACAGCAGAAATACCTAGCTAAAAATACTGACACGCAACAGTGCACCGTTGTACGGTCACACTGTTCACTAACCAACTCTGTTAAAGCAAATTAAGCGCTTTTACAATAACAATATTTTGTGCAGCTGCCGAATTTGCAACATTTTGTTGAATTTATTGAGAAAAAATGTCGGAAACCAGCTCCAAGGAGAATGTTAAGACAGCAATGACTTACATTTGTGGCGGTGAGTAAGCAAAACAGCCGCAATGCAGCTAAATCAAGGAATGCCAATTGGTCGCACATGTTTGCGGCAAAAGTCAGTCAACTGAATTGCTTATTAATGCTCGTTTCTCATTTATAAACAAAACAGAATGCCATCACGAGAATGAGATGCGTCCACGAGATCCGATCCGTTGTCGCGAGTGTGGCTATCGTATTATGTACAAGAAACGCACCAAGCGTCGTAAGTAGCATGCAGTGACTCCAAAACTGTATGCGGCAACTAATGCAATGTTAATGTTAACTCTTTACAGTTGTCGTTTTTGATGCACGCTAAACTGTTAACTGGACCACAACAATTTCCAAGTGATGGAAACTATTTTAGAGTTTAGCTTGTAATTGGAATAAATATAAGAGACTTTTAATCAGATGATATTCATTTTGTTTTATATTTTCCCCCCTGGAAGACATTGCTAAACAAATAATGGCTAAAAGAAATCTTTTCGGCTTGAATATAAATTAAAAATGTTTCCGATTCTGAAACTTTAGTTTTGTCAGAAGCTTTCTTCAAGTTTTATCGGATTTTTTCTCACTAAAAGAATTTCAATGGATTTTTATGCATATACGAAATAAAACAATTAGTTTCCTATATTTTAAACTAGTTTACTTTTATTTGAATGTTTTTTTTTTTGGGAAATATAATTTTTAAACTAAAAACACTTATATTTGATTATGTTTTTTTTTTGTTGTTTTTATTACTCATTTATTTTGTTGTTTGTTTTTTGCAACTTGTGCTTAAATAAAATGTAAAGTAATTTGTTCTTATGTATTTTTTTTTTGTTTTTTGTTCCTTTTTACTCATAAATGTCTTTTTTCGTCTCAAAAATTTTGTCTAAATGGCTTTTGTCATCCAAAAATTTACTTTACTTAAGAATTTCTCTTGGTTTTTGTTTGTTTTGTTTTTTTTTTTTTTTTTGTTTTCATTTCATTTTCTTTAGCGTTTGGTGTAATAAATTTACGTTTAAGTTTACCACATTTAGCAAAAACACACATTTTACACTAGAAATTGTTTATACGATTTATTTGTTATTTATTATTTGTATCTTTCCTTAATATTTTCCCCGACACTTTTCAGTCAAATATTTTCTTGTTCAGTGTAAAGTAAAAATTATTATTACATATATTTTTGTATTTGTTTTGTTTTCTTCTTTTTTTTTTTTAATTGTATTTTTATGTTTATCGTATTTTGTTTCTTTGAGTATTTTTGTATTGTTTCCTGTGTTTTTCTTTCCATCTTCTTCATTTGTTTAAAATCATAAATACAACTACGCATTACAGTAATATTTGTTCTTTTGTGTTTGTTTGTTTGTTGGTTTTTGTGTAATATTAAATACAAACTTTTGCGTTTTTTTTTATGCTTGCAGTAGTATTTGTGAGTGTGTTTGTGTGTGTGGGCGCATTGTGGGCGTGGCTGTTTGCACAAACTATAACTAAATTAAATGTACATAATATGCAATGTTCATGTGTGTTTAAAGCTTAATTTAAAAAATAAGGCAAAAAGGTATTTGAGGTTTGCTTTCATGTTGTATATATATATGTATATAAATTAAATATATAGATGTATGTATATGTGTAAAATACAACTTAAACAACTAGTAAACTATCAATGTAAAAAAAATGGCAAAATATACTCGTATTAAGTAACTTAAATAAACAAAGTTTCTGTTTGTTTCTTGTTTCTTGTTGTTTTTTTTTCATTCTGTAATGGCAAATTAAAGCTATTTTACTTCAAACGAAACTTTCAAGACATTTGATAAATGCTCAACGAGCATCTCTAAATTCTATTAAGTGAGTTGTTTTTTTTTGTTTTGTTTTTATTTTAATTAATTAATATGTTTAAGTGTATGTTTTTTGTTGTTGTTGTCTTTTAAAACACTACAAGGTGAGTATTACACATGTGTGTGTGTGTGTGTGTGTAGGTGTGTGTCTGTGCTTTTACATAACCTCAATTATACAACTAATATTATGTGAAATTCATCGAAATTGGGCGTAGCTTTCTACATTTTGTATTTTGTGTTTTTTTTTTGTTTTTTTTTTTGTATTTTGTTTTTTAAAGAGAAATCATATTTCAGGTACATCACAACTTAAAATTTAACAAATAAATGCAATTTTTTTAATGAATTTTCAATGAGAACGCCTAATGCATAAAAAATTTGTATGGCAAGCAAAACATTTGCTAAGTTAAATGAGAAACAATTTGCTCTCTCTCTCTCTCGACGAGAGAGAGGGAGTGTGCGAGAGAGAGAGAGGGAGAATGAGAGAGCAGAAAGTGTGCAAAGTCTACAGTTTGACATGCTTCAATCGCTGATGCAGCTGCAAACTGTAACGCCGCTCAAACGTTGCGCTGCACTGCTTGCAATTGTTAGGCTGCGTTGTCACTCGCACCGCACGATGCTTCCAAAACCGATGCAGTGCCAGTGAGCCGAGTGTATGGTGACTGAAACTGATGCCGCCGCCACCATTGCGCCGTCGACTCGCCGAGCAGCTGGCGCAGCTCAAACCGTTATGCACGAGCCGATTGAGGTGCTTGTCGCGCAGCATCGCGATCACCACTTCGGGTGCTAGTCGCATTTTCTTCGGCTGCGCTTGTTTGCGCGAACTGCGCGCCGTTTCCGCTTCCGATTTCTTGCTAAAGTCGAGCGGCGCCGCTAAATACTCCTGCTTGCTAGCCGCATCGGCAAGCAGTGGTAGCAGCGTTGCCAGCTGATTGAGCGACTTGCGCGACGACGAATTCACCACACTGCTGCTGCTGCTGTTGTTGTTGTTGTTGCTGTTGTTGAGGGTATTTTGGTTTGCTGCTGCTTTTTTGGGACTTTTGCGCGGTGTTGCCAGATCCAGCTGACGTTTAAGCAGCGACTGCGGCGCCGGCGCTGCTAATGATTTTAACGGTGCGCTGCTGCTGTTAATGTTGTTGTTGTTGCTGTTGTTGGACACCTTTGGTGTGATGGTGAGTGTAATGTCCTCCTTGTTGCGCAGATACTCAATGTACTCCTCCGTCTCGCTCAGCAGTCGCCGTCGCTTGCCGTATGTTAACTCTAGTTCCCGCTCTCTTTGCTCTCTCTGCTCTCTCTGCTGGCCGGTTGTCGTCGCTGTGGGCAGCGCTGCTGCAGCGGCGGCTAGCATTAACGGTGTTTCGGCTGCATAATATTTGTTTATAATATCCTTAACATAATTCTGAAATTGTGTGCCAATGCGATTGAGATTCTGGTATTCCATTTGTGTGAGAAAAGGTGTTGCTGTGTTGTTGTTGTTGCTATTGTTGCTGCTGTTGTTGCTGTTTGGTGTTGCGGTGACTGCAGCAACTGCTGCTGCAGCAGCAGCAGCTGCCGCTGTTGTTGCTGCTGCCGCTGCAGCAGCTGCTGTTGCTGCCGCCTCAACGCTGCTCGTGTTATTCTCCTTATCATCCTGGCGATGATGCTGCTGATGCTGCACGGCATTCCTATGAGATTTCTCTCTATAATAGCTGTTGTTGTTGTTGTTGCTGTTATTATTGTTGTTGCTATTGCTGGTATTATTATTATTATTATTGTTGTTGCTGTTGTTGTTGTTGTTCTTGTTGCTGTTTAGTTTATACGCGGGAGACGATTTAATAAGCTGCACTCGCTGCTGCTGCTGTTGCTGCTGCTGCTGTTGTTGTAGCAGTTGCTGTTGCTGTTGCTGATTTTCTTGATCTTCGTCATACTCAATTTTGAGCTTTCGCTTGCTGGCGAGCAGCTCGATGGCCGTCTGCTCGTAGGCAGCTGCTTCCAGAAATGCCGTTGCAATCAAAGCTTTGCTCTGCTCCTTGTGGTGCTCGCCCTCATCGCAAACAGCTCGCAGCAAGCTTTTGTTGCTCGCATGACGCGACAGTTTTATCGGTGACGCAACACCCGACATACTGGTATTGTACTCATCGCCCGAATACGAGGACGATGATGCCGACGACGGCGTATTCTCATCATCCTCGCCCGTCGAATGCTGTCGAGCACGCATCACGCCAAACTTTTTGTTGCTGTTGCTGCTGCTGTTACAGTTGCTGTTGCTGTTATTGCTGCTGTTGTTGTTGTTGTTGCTGTTGCTGTTGCTGTTGCTGTTGCCGTTGCTGCTGTTGTTGTTGCCGCTGTTGATGTGATGGCCGCCGCCCATGTTGCTCAGGCTGTGCAGCAGCGCTGCAGCCTCTCGTGTCGTCCATTGCGAAGGCAGTTTATTATTGAACAGGAGTTGATGATTAGCTGGTATTTTCAACTCGTGCACGCCTCCCGCTTTATGAAAATCCTGAGCGACCGAAGCTGTATTGCGACTAATGGCGTCCATTTTTAGCAGACTGTAAGTTGGAAAAAAACAACAACAAGAGATTAGTAAGATATATACACATCGAATATATAAGGAGAAAATATATACATATAATATATAAAATGAAATCAAAATATATATCAAAACATTGAATAAATGATAATCTTGACAGTGAAAATTGGCAACAGAAAACTAGGAAAATGGCAGAAGGAAGTCAGATCAAAAGGGAAATGCAACACAAGGATAAACAACAATCAGTCAATCAAAATGATAAGCAAATCAAATACCATAGCAAAAATCAGTGAATCAATCAAAAGCAAGGCGTAATCAACACAAGAGCAAACATCAATCAGTCAATCAAATGAAATGAATGTAATCAAAACAAAAGCAAATATCAATCAATCAATCAGTCAATCATTGAGTAATTAACGACTGGAAACGACAAGAAATACCGCGCATAGTCCTCCGGATCGCTGCCCTCGGCTTCGAGGTATTGAAATAAACGCTCCGAGCCGCGTTTCTGTGTTGCCGCATTTGGTAAACTGCCCGTGAGTAGATCATGCGGCGGTATCAATGACCCATTGGCACTGAGTCGCCAACCGACCATCGATGTGGGATTCACAATGATCTCCTGCAAGGGGCCGCCCGCAATGTTGCCACCGCCGCTGTTGTTGCCTCCACCCGAGACACCCTCATTGGTGGTTGTCGTATAGATGGTAACAGCACCACTGCCGCTCACATTGCCAACCGTTTGGCCACCGCCACTGGAGGAGCTGTTGGTTGATTTGTTTGTTGATTGGTTGGTGGGATGGATCACATTTGTGTGGGATGTGCGGGGCGAGAACGAGTTGAGAGAACAAGAACGAGGGTAGTAACGAGAGTTAGGAGCATTCTGCGCGCTGGGTGTATATCTGTGTTTTTTTTTGTTTTTGTTTTTGATTTGGTTTTTGTTTTTAGAGAGGGGGGGAAGGAGGGCTGTCTGAGAACATTACCCAAAAGCATTGCCGGCATTGTGAAACGTGTTGAGCTGATTATTGGCCACCAGGGTGTTGCCAATCGTTCGCAAGACGTTCAAATTCTGGCTATGCGTTGCATTGTTGCTGCCACCGTTGTTGTTGCCGCTGCCACCGTTATTGTTGTTGTTGCCGCCATTATTGCTGCTGCTGCGCGCTGGACGATTGTCATGCGGACTGAGAGAAACAAATCGACTATCAGCAAATACGTATTTGGGTGGGGAAATAGAAATATAGTAATAGTTCTAAGGGAATCTAGACAGACCCTTAAACTAGTTTGCATACTTATCGATAGATATTCCTATCACATCACATCAACACATATATTTTTGGGGGGAAATAGTAATAATAAATCCTTAAACTAGTTTGAATATTTATCGAATGGATTCCGATCATATCATCTCTATCAAGACATAACAATAAAGTTCAAATAATAGTGTAATTTTCTTCAGATGGATAATCGATAGATATTCCTATCATATTCTGTCACAAAGTCTGTGAAATTCCCACAGCAATTACTTAGTGGGGGGGAGAAATAGTAATAATAGTTTAAGATTGTGTAGAGGGATCCCTAATCTAGTTTGATCGATAGTTATTCCTATCACATCTAACACAAATTCCATGTAGTTCTTAAGGGTTACAAAGCTACTTACTGCACATCACTCATGTGTAGCTGGAACTCCTCCTGGGTGTCGGCGAGATAGGAGCACTTGCTGCAGGCGCGCTTATTGTGCACCTTGAGCACATGGGTGGCCAGGCGCTCGGAGCGAGCCGCCTTGTAATCGCAGAGCAGGCAGACGAAGGGCTTTGTGTGGGTGTTGAGATGACGTTTCAGACCCCACTTGTCCGCACCGGACCAGGGGCAATAGCAGCAGGTGAAACGCTTCTCACGTTTCGGTTTCAGCAAACCCGAGCCGGCGGCATTGCTGCTGCTGCCCGAACCGGAACTGGAGCTGGCCACCGCCGGCTGCTGTTGGGCACTGCTGCTGTTCATCACGGCGCTCACGTGGAGCGGCAGCACGGAGCCATCGTCGAGTTTCTCCTGCTTGAGATGGGCGAGCGGCATATCGGCAGCGGAGGCCACCGCCTCGATGGTCTCCACAATGCTCATGCTCGTCGAGGTGGGATGTCGTTGTGCCTCCAAGAATGCATTATCAATATTCACACCGGTCGCATTGATCGTCACATTGCCCCGTCCGCCGGCATGATGGGAATTGCCAACGGATACACCACCACCGGAGGCACTGTTGGAGGAGACATGACGACGCGTCTTGTTGATATCGTACTGCAGTTCGCGATGCATGCGCAGAAAATGCTTCTTGACGTGATCGGCACGATTGAACTGCTTGAGGCAGGCATAGCACTGAAAGGGCTTCTCGTCCTTGTGGATGTTCTCGTGGCGTGTGTACAGATCCCTTCGATCTGTCGAATAGGGGCAGTGGGTGCACGCATATCGCTTCACTATGTGAACACCATTTGCCGCAGCAGCGGCAGCGGCTGCCTGCGCCTGAGCGGATTTTTTGCGACTGCCACCGCCGCCGCCGCCGGAGGAGGTGCTGCTGCTGCCGCCGCCACTGCTGCCGCTGCTGCTGTTGGTGGGCGCTGAGGTGGGCGTGGATTGAACTAAATTCTGTGCCGCATTCGCCGATGTCGAGGGGCTGGCATAAATAAGCTCCGCTGCATGCTCCTGACGGTGTTTTCTAAATGCACAACAAATGTGATTTTAATTTGAATAAAATATTATATTTTGTATAGCTCAACTCACTTGGACTTGGGCGTGCTCTGATGAACCTGTTGCTGCTGCTGCTGTTGCTGCTGCTGCTGCTGCTGTTGTTGTTGCTGCTGCTGTTGCTGCTGCTGCTGCTGTTGCTGATGCTGACTGACCTGCGCATAGCTCTGCAGCTTGCCACCTGTTGTCCACTGCACCAGCTGCGGCTGCTGCTGTTGTTGCTGCTCGGCGGCAGAGGCGCTGTCTTGCGCCCAACGCTGCTGCTGCTCGCCGGCTTTGAGCAGACCCGCCTGGCCGGCGGCAAAACCGTTCTGCATTAGCGCTGCCAGCCCAAAAGCTGTACTCAAATGATCTTCGGACTTGAAGCTGCCAACGGCGGCAACGCTGGGTGCCGGCACCACAGTGGCGCCGTTGCCAGTGGCGCTGACCACCACAGAGTTACCCGACTCTGATTGTTGCTGTTGCTGTTGCTGCTGTTGTTGTTGTTGTTGTTGTATTACATTGGCCTGGGTTGTGGCCACGTTGTTGTTGCTGCCACCGCCCGCAGCTCCACTCGCCTCGTACTCAATACTGGGCGCTGCGGTGCGATCAATTTGTTGCTGTGTGGAAAAAATGGGGAAGAACAAAACATTTCAAGGGAATTAGTTGAGTGCTTTTTGAGCAACTAGCAATAAAATGCACTTGATATGTGTAAGCAAACGCTGTTGTCATCAATCCAGATTTAAACTTATTTTCGATTTACACTCTTTTACAGTTGCGTACAAGATATTAGCACCACTCGTACAAGAAATGTTTTCAAGTGTGTCTTTCTTTTCAATTTCTATGAATACATTTTTAAACGTGGAAGAAGACTCTTAAAAAAGTGATTAAGAGCAAAAGCATAATATTATTCAACGTTTTCCACTTATTTAAAAGTTAATTAAAATTTAAATTAAAAAATGAAATTTTAGAAAAAGGAATAGAAAAAGAATGACAAAAATAGTAGCAGCATTTTGAAAATAAATACACAATTTCTAAAAAGAGCGCGTAATTGGTGCTATTGCAAAAGCAGAGTATTTAAAAATATAAACAATATTTTAGGAATCAACTTTTGAAAAGTTGCATCATCCGCAAAAAAAAACAAATAATAATAGCAAATCACTACGTCATTTGCTATTATTATTTTCGCAACTCTCTGGGCAATTTTTGAATTTAAAAACTCTGCAATCAAAGATTGATTTCTCTGAAACTTCCTTTCGATATGATATTTTCTGCACCACTGTCATTGGGATCAGTTAACAGAGTTGGGCAATTATAAATGGAGTTGGGTGATTAATTACTTAAATTGAGCTTACCAAATTCGTAAACGAGCGCTGTTCGCCCTCGGGGACCGCTGTGGGTCCACTGGTGGCCACCTGAGCCACCGGAGTGCCAAGCGTATGCAAACCGTTGCCGGTCTCCTCGCCGTATAATTTACGTGTGATTTCCTTGAACATATCTTCATATGTTGCCTCAACATTTGAGGACTGTGCTGCTGCTGCTGCTGCTGCTGCGCTCGCTGCTTGATTGGCTGCGATCGCTGGGATTAGTGTTGCCATTGCTGCGACTCTTTGGCCTTCGCTTGCTGCTGCTGCTGCTGCTGCTGCTCGCGGCGTTCCGTTGCACGTAGATAATTGCAGCGACGACTACTTCTCTCGCTGTTCCCTCCACGTATACGCTTCGAATACTACAAAGAGAAAGAGCGAAAGAGAGAAAGAGAGACAGTTAGTTAGTCAGTTAGTTTAAGTTTAAGCTAAACGCACATCACATTCACATCCGGTACAGAAAATAACCAAAGCCCCCCAATCGATGTCACTTCTGGGAATTCGCTGTTGACACACCAGACAAACAGCCAGCCACACAGCCAACAAGTAGCAGCTTCTATCTTGTCTGGAACCTGCCTGCCTTGGACCCTATCATTGCTTCTGATGCTTATGGTGGATTGGGAGGGTGGGGCGGGTAGATGCGGGGGTTTCTGTTGCTGACGTCGGTTTTGGCGCAGCATCAGCTGAGTCAGCGCTGAGCGCGAGCAGCGAATTGAGCACACTTTTTGTTTACGACTCATTTTTATTTCTCCTCTTTGGCTGCACGGACAGGCGACAGAGGTGTCAAAATTGGTTTCGCTTGCAGCAAGCTTTTATTGATTAATGCTGAATTGCCTCTTTGTTTAGCTTATCTGAGCTTGAGTTTCAATGCTATTTATCATATAAATCCAGAGATCGAGTATCCAGAAACTAAACGTTGCCTTAAATGGCAAATCTTAGATTTCCGTTGATCAATATTTTCATTTCACAAAAGAAGTTAATTTTTTACAAAAACTATGTTTGTAATCAACTTAATCACAAAATTTTCAACTATGTAGCCAAGCCAAGACTATATTTTTTGTATTATTGTTATAAATTTCAGCTATTTATAAAATTATAAAAAGGTGTTTAAAATTCAACTTTGACACTTTTGTCACCTGATACAGGTTGGGCACGAAGCGACTTTGTTTTTGTCTGCTGCATATATTAATAAAATTAACCACAACACTTTAGCAGCAAAAAAAAAGCAACAACAACAACGAGAAAACGCCGACAAGCCCAGCCAGGTATATTAAAAAAAAAACCAAAAAAACCCCATTGAGAAGTTAACGCGCCCAAAACTTTTGCAACTTTGAGAGGACTTCGCTAAGCGCATCTCATAAAAATACAAGACAAATTGCCAGCGAGCAACAACAGCAACAACAACAACAGCAACAAAACTGTTGGCGTTGTAAATTTGGCGGCACTTTTGTTGTGTTTGGTGGGTGGCTGTTTGTTGTTGTTGTTGTTGGCCCACATGTTGCTGATGACTGCGCCTCGTTTTTCAACCGAGAGATGCTGACACACAACAAAAACAACAACAACAAACAAAACTTTTGCGCGGCGACAAAAAATGATTGTTGTTGTTGTTATTTGGGTACGCGGGCACGTCTCGATGGCCCAGAGCCAAACATACACGCAGACCGAAGCCACCCACACACACACACACACACACACACATACACACGACAACACACACGCCTCGGCCCAGGCCCATGCCAAATCTGGGTGGAGGGCTGTGCAGGGCTTGGCGAGGGGGGAGTGTGTTGTGTGTGTGTGTGTGTGAAGGAATGAAAGAACTGTTTGTCTGTGTGTGTGTGTGTGTGTGTGTGGACCATACCGAAGCGTGTTTTCTTTCGTTCGCTTTTGCGCTCATATTTCGTATGGTTATTTGTCGTCTTCTTCTTCATGTTTTTTTTTGTGCATATTTGATTTTATGCTTTGTGTGCTTTTTTTACAGTTGTTGCCCACACTCTGCGGTGCGCCATCATTGGGGGCGTTTGCGTCTTCTTCTTTTCGCTTGCTTCGCTTCGTTTTGGTTTTTTTTTGTTATGTTATGTTGTTATAGTCTTGTTTTTGCCTTTGCCTTGCAGATCTGAAAGCACCTAGCCGTCCCCCTCCCCCTCCACCCATACCCCCTTTGTGGCCCCTAAACTTCTTTAGCTTTGATTGACTCGCTGCGTGTGGCTTTTGCCATGCCAAGGGCATTGATGCTGTTATTGTTGTTTTTGTTGTTGGTGTCGGGTGTGGGGACTTGACTTTGTCTCAGCTCAAGATCATATCTGCGCTGTCTGTGTGTATGTATGTGTGTGTTAGTGGTCCACTTAAAAGTGCAAGTGTTGGTAAACATCATAAGACATAAAGCAACTCAAACTGTGTTTTTAAGGATACTCAAAACTAATTTAAACATATTTTATTATTATATTTTAACATATTTTATTAGTAGTTTTTATATTTTAAATCAACTCGGATAAAATCCATTTTGAACTGATTAATGAGCCCATTAATAACTCTTAAAATTGCAACACACAATTTCAAAAAGAGTTTCTTAAAATTTGTGAAAAACTACAAAAATATATATAAATAATACAGAAAAGCATAATCCCAAAATTTTAGCTAAGATAGGAAAAGGGCCAAGGGGTGGAGGAGGGGAGGGGGTGGGGGTTCAACTTTTTGTGGGCGAGCTGAAAGACATACACAGACGATAACAACAGAAAAGAGTGTCATGCCAGAAGCAGAAGAAGCAGAGTGTGTGGGTGCTTGGCTGGGGCCAGGCACACCAGCAACAGCAACAACAACAACAACATCCGCTTTGCTAATGGCAGGCAGCAAAAAATAAAGCACAACAAATAAAAAAATACCCAGAGACAGCGTCAACGGGCGCGTCAGCGAGTGGGCTGAAAATGGGCGCAACAGACGTCGCCGACAGCAGCAGCAGCAGCAGCCGCAGCAACAACAACAAAATCAATTTACAACAACTCTAACACGCGCACCACCAGCAAGAACAAATACAACGATCAGTCGCCGTCAGCTACGACGCCGTCGCCTGTGGTGGGTGTGCAAAAAAAAAACCGAAGAGAAGAGAAAAAAACCAACATCAGCAGCAGCAGCGACGCAGCCGCAATGACAGCGCAATTTGGGGGGAGTCGAACAAGAGCGAAAGAGCGCACCGGAGATGGGGAGAGAGCGCACTCAAACCGGTTGGCAGCTGAACCTACAAATAAAAATGCCGGTTGGGAGCTTTTGCCCATAGTAATAATTGATATGAAAAGAGCGACAGAGAGAGAGAGAGAGGAGAGACATCGAAGAGAGCAAAGGCTTGATAGGGCGCCCTGCACGTCTGCCTGATCGTCGCTCTTCGTCCAGCTGTCGTCTGTTGTCTGTCGTTTGTCTTTAGTTTTGCAGATGCCGGACGATTGACTGTTAACGGTAAACGCATTATTGCGTGGCTTCTCTTTAAATAAGGCAGCAGCAGCAATTGTTGTTATTCTTGCCGTTTGTTTTTGGTTGCTGATAATATTTGTCAGAATTGCGTTGAGTGGGCTACAATCACACACACATACATACATATACGACCCGTTAGGGGGCGGGCGTCAATGCGCCAAATTGCCAGAGAAGCAACGCCGTATTTTTTTAACCATGTGTGCGTGCGCAGTTAAATAAATATGTATGCGCGAGTGTGTGTGTGTGTGTACATTTTAACACCCGTGGGCTGAGCCGACCTGACGGCAGCTCAGGGTGAGCCACAACATTACTAGCAGAAGTTGTTGGTGTTGCGGTGAACGGTGAAAGGCTAAAAGACGAGACGAGACGAGAGGAGATGTGAGAAGAGGAGGGAAGGCGCTAACAGGGGGCGGTGGAGGCAGAGAGAGAATGAACGGACAACGGCAACCAGGCAACAACAGCAACAGTAACAGCAACAACAACAACAAGAGCAAAAACAACAACAACAATAACAGCAGCGCCAACAGCTAATGACATGTTAACGCCAAGCAGCACTCGTTTGTCTGTCTGTCTGCCCGCCGTTCCAAAAGCCACACGCAGTTATTAAAAAACACTTTTGCCTGATGATGGCACAGTGGGACAAGCTAATTGTTAAGGCGATCATTTGCCAAATGCAACTAATCAAGCAAATTGTCAAGCACATGCAATATCGCTGTTATGGAAAGAGATGAAAGGGTATTTAATTAATTTAAGATCTAATGTAAATTTTACAAGGATATAAAATGCACGTTAAAAATAGTTTAATTATCACATTGAATATAAATTATAAAGACACATTGAATTGATAATTTGTCTGCCAAACTAGCAATATAGATTTGTAAATTCTAGCAGATCTAATGTAATTAATGAGGATTAATCAGTTTGAATGTTAATAATAATTTAATTTAATTATTAATAAATAATAACATATAATACATTTTGCCGTTCTTTTTTCTAATAGATTTCTAATAGTTTCCACCACTGTGTCGCGATTGTGGGCATTAAGCAGCGTGATGTCGATATACGCTAGCATCAATAACAGCAGAAAACCACAACAGCAACAACAACAAGTTGGTTAAGTGGGTGGGTGTCTAACAGCTGTTGTGTCCAGCTAAAAAAAATTCAACGATCAACCAAAACGACTGCGATATAAAATTGAAGATTTTATATGCGCGCCATCAGCAGCACCAGCAACAACAACAGCACCAATAACAGCAGCAACAACATCAGCAATAACAGCAGCAGCAGGGAGCGTAACATTAAATGATTTTCTTGCGCTGCTTCACACGCCTACGCAGCAGCAGCAGCGACGCCAGCAGCAGCGCATGCGTGTGGGCTGCTTGTCGATTGCATTTGTGTTGGCTGCGTGGGTCCATTTTATTAGTTTAAGATGGAGGAGGGGTGGGGGAGTTATTGGGTTGTTATAGCAAATTTGACAAAGAGCTTTAAGCTTAATATCAGCTGCATATACATAAGTACACACATACATATGCATATGCATATGTAAGCACCGCAGCCTTTTACGATTGTGTCTTATAATAGTTGATTTTTTGCACTTTTGGCAGCTGCGCAGAAGAAGACATCCGCCAGTGACGCTGTGCGTGTGTGTCTGTGTGTGAGGGCAGCTTTATATGGGCGGCAGGTGGTAATTTTTGTGGCCAGCCAAAGACAACAACAACAGCAAAAACGATGCGACGGCGGCAGCTGCTGCTGCTTTGTTATTTTTTTTCCTTTTCTTATATATTTTTTTGGCGTCTTCTTTTTGAGCTGAGCTTTGGCCAAGACAACAAAGCAATAAGCGGGTTTCTGGGTGTGTGTGTGTGTATATCTATCTGTGTGTGTGTGTGTGTGTGTATATCTATCTGTGTGTGTATGCTTTAATTTTGGGTGGTGCTGTTGGCATTGCCTTGTGGGCGTTTGCGCCAGCAGCAACACTAGAAACACCAGCAACAACATTCACAGCAGCAGCAGCAACAACCAATTTTCTCAAGGGCAGCCATCGGTTCAGTTCAGTTCAGTTTCAGTTCGGGTTCAACTTCGTTTCGGGCCAAGTCATATAGCATTTAGCCGTGTCTCTGACTTTAGCTTTTGGCTATGCTTATTATTATTATTGCTGCTGCTGCTGTTGCTGTTGCTGCTGCTGTTGTTGCTGCTGGCAGCTGCTGGCAGGTGCGCGCCCTCATAAAAAAGTCGTCCGACCGAACGACCCAAAAATGCAGGCGCTGCTGTTGCTGCTGTTGTTGTTGCTGTTGCTGCTGCACATGCTCACAGCAACATAAGAAACGAAAAAGAGAAGAAAAAAATGGCGACGTCTGCGTCTGCGTCCCTCTTTCAAGTGTCAGTTGCGCACCCTCCTCCTTCTCCTACTTCTCCTCCTCCTCCTCCAACTCCTCATCCTCCTCCTGCATTTTCTTATGAAATCTTTGCCTTTTACTTAAAATGCTGCCCAAGCAACATGTGCATCGATCCTCGGCTCCGTCTGTCGATCCTCTGCCCCTCTGGGGTAGAAAATTTATGCAGTTGTTTCATTTTAGGGGTGGTTTTTTTTCACATTCGACTCGTTGCTGTTGTTGTAGGGTTGCCAGGCAGGCTTGCCAGGCAGGCTTGCAGGTTGCAGCTGCCGCCAGAGAGACTCCTCTTCTTATTTTTTTTCTGTTGTTTTTAGCCTGTTGCTGCCACAACTGATGGAATGGAATGTTTTGCACTTGCTTTTAGGGGTGAACATTACCAGCTGACAAGTGGATAAGCCATGCCAAGAAGGGATGACCGATAGATACATACAAATGTATATATTATATTATTTTAGGGATTTGTTACACTTGAAAGACTCGTTAAATTCATTTCGAGTGAGATTAATTCATCAATGGTTTTTAACTACTTATAAAATCATTTATTATTTTCAACTGATTTTTATGCCAATCAACTGCGTATAGTAAATATAGCTTTTACATTAACTTTTAATGTAGATTATTTAAAATTTAGATGTGTCTAAAGAATTGATTACATCTGAGATTGGGGAGTAGATAATTCTTGTTACTGATTTCATTGCGATCGTTGCTGGTACTGATCTAGGTCTGTCCATGTCTAACATATATACCACTTCATACTTGCTATATACGATTGTGCATCCGTTTTGTGTATATGGTTAAATATATGCACACTTAACTCTAAACCCAACCCAAAAACCCAAAGATGAGCTGTTGACGCTGGACATCTCTTAAAAAGAACAACAACAATCTGTTATACATACACACACACACACTCGCACACACCGAAAAGAGACCCAATAATGAAAAATTTCACAACAACCTTCAAGCAGACATCGACATCGTCGTCTCATGTGTGTATATATATATATATACATTTTTTTTGTTTTTTTTTTTGGTTTTTGGGCCGTCCCATCAACGTTGAATATTGAAAAACGGTTGAGGTTTTTTAGGCAAATTGTAGTAGGAGGAGGCGATGGCGATGCGCCGACAGCAGCAACAGCATTGAGCGGCAACCCCCTCCCCTCCACACCCCCTTCCCCCACAACCTCTTCTTGAGCGTCTCAGCCCCATAGAATGAGGCAGCGAAACGCAGATAATGATGATCACAAAGCACAAAGCGACTCAAAAGCACTGAAGACGAGTTTCTCGTTTTATTTTTGTTTTCGGGCCAAGCCAGAGACAGAAGCAAAGAGAGCGAGAGAGAGAGAGAGATAGAGACAGGCCCAATTCGAACCGAAGCAAACCCAAACCGAAATATAATCAAGCCCAGAGCTGACCCCTCCTCCCCCAAAAACAACAACTACGAAGGAGACGCTAACCCAACCCAAGTTTGAAAGCGGTGAATGGTCCACAAATGAAATGAAATCCTACGCAATGGGGTGGCTGCTGCTGCTGCTTGCCTTGTTGCGAGAGACGCCACAGGTAAAAAGTAGAAACCTTGAAAGCCACAAAACAAACAGCTGCTGCTGCTGCTGCTGAACAGGTAAACTCTCTTTGCCGGCAGGTAAATTGCAGAACCGCTTCGGGTTCTGGGGGGAGGCAAAGCGACGCTGTAACAGGAAATTCCTATGTGATTTTTGAGGTGAGATTGCTGTTGCTGCTGCTGCTGGCTGGGGTCGCTCGTTCGATCAGTGCAACCAGCAAAGAGCAACCCTCATGTGGCAAACAGTCAGCCAGGTACCCGACTGCTTACTGCCGACTGTCGACTGTCGATCGTCCATTTCCCTTACCCGCTGTCTTTCTGCCAGCCACCCTCTCCCCTAAAGATCGACGGACTCCGACGGGAAGTGCGTAATTTAGTTTTGTGAAGTTTTGCGCTGGCTGCGTTTTTTTTTTTTGTTTGGGGTCGCGCCTGTCTCTTCATGGGAACTTGAACTTAAGCGAGCCCAACAGAGGGGTGGGGAGGGGGCGTGTCTGCGTAGGTTTGTCTTTTTTAAAGGTAGGGTGTGTCACTATATATAGGGCATATGCAATTGTCTAATTGGGCGAGAAAGTTGCTCATTTAATAGGGGCAGCAGGGTAACACGTAGAAGAGTAGAAGAATGCTCTTCTATTCTTATATTCTGCAAAAGCTCAGCTTATAGAATAAAAACTATTTTATATTTGCCTGGCAGTGCTTTCTTTCTTTCTCTCTCTCACACACACACGCAAATACAGTTACATGTGTAACTAAAAGAGATCGTTGCATTGACAACTCCTTCTGCAGCCCAATAAATGCTGATCAAAATTGCTAAAAGCAAACGCGAAGAGGAGACGAAATGTGGAATAAAATCAACACAAAATAACAGCAAAATTATAATAGAGGGCCGAATTGTGTGGGGGCGGTAACGACAGCAGTCAGCAGCCAAGCAAAGCAAACGAATGCGCAGCGAAGAGAAGAGGGAGAGGAGAGCAGAGGCGAGGAGAGGCAAAATGCAAAAGTCGTCGCTGGGTGGGTGTAAGAAATTCGTCAGAAGTCGCAGTCAGCAGCAGCTAGCAGGCAGAGGCGAAACTGCAGGCAGACGACGGCGACGCAGGCAGAGTGGGTAAGCAAAGAACTTTGTGTGATAAACTAACAGAAGGGTGTGAAGGCAACAAAAAAGAAAAAAAAAACGCAAAGCGAGCAACGAGGGCTGAGAGCCTCTGTTGTTTTTAGGCAGTGGACGCCAAAATAAAAACCTACGAAAAAATCAACATACGAAACAGCGGGCGGTGGAAGCAGGCGGCGACGGTCAGTCGCGACAGAGAGAGAGAGAGAGAACGACGGACGCCGAAAGTCGGGAGTTGTGCCAAGCGAGGCGGCAATTAAAGAGCGCAGCGACAAAGCAAAAAAAAACACACACACAAAAACAGAAACAGAAAAAGAGAAAAACAGAATAAATAGGGCTGAGGTAGGCGTCGCGACGCGTCGTATTTGACTGCCTGCCTGTCCCGGGGGAAAACGGGTAGGCAAGATTTTAAAACATCACCCACTCACATGTGTATACGTATGTGTGTGTGTGTGTGTGAGTTGAATGCGTTGCGCATTTGTGAAACGGACGAAAAGAAATACGAGAAAGAAAGTAGGATAATGTAGGCGCAGGCTCAGGGTTGCCACCAGGTCGCATTAAAATCAACGAAGCTACAAGTGTGCGTAAGAGCGAGAGAGGGAGGGAGAGCGAACATAGTCAAGACACGCAAGCTGGAAAGGATGTTGTTGGTGGTGGTGGGTTTCACATCATTCATTATCTCGTTGCCCCTTGCAGCGCGACGTCGCGACTGCGCCAAGCGAGGGAGGGCCAAAAAAAATGCGATGGCGACTGCGACATTGGTATGTGTGGTGTGTGTGTGTGTGTACGTGTGTGTGTGCTGGCATCTCTTTGTGTGATTGCCAGAGGCATGCCCGATGCCCAAACGACACGAAAGGGGTGCCCACTCTTCGCGGGCATTCTTTGTGAGCCGTGTTTTTTTTTTGTTGGGAGTGTGTTTATGTGTGAGTTTTGGTGCGTTTTTTTTTTGGGCGTTGGAGTGGCTGTTTTTTTTTTTTAATTTTTTTGGTGTCTGTGGGTATAATTGGAAATTGGGTAACCGGTTTTTGTGAGCCACTAGCTACCTGTGGGTTGTGTTGTGGCCTTCGGTATGATTTTTGTCGATGGGTCTATGTAATGCTTCATAGTATTGGTGTGTGTCTCTGTGTGTGTGTGTTTGTGTGTGTCTGCCAGTTAGCCACATGGGTTCTGAGTTCTGCTGAGTGGTAACATGTGTCGTGGAAAGGTTCGAGGGGGGTGGGGTGGGTACATAAGCCTAAGCAAGCAATGACAATTAGCAGAGGACAGACATATACAAAGAATACTGCTCTTTAAGTCCTGCCTTTAAAATTTGCCTTGAGTTCTTATATTTTGTTTTAGATAAATATTTAAATATTTTCAACAGGCTTAAGTTCTTATTTCGTTTTAACACATTTTGCAACATTTTCAACAGTAATTTTCGCAATTGCGGTAGTTTGATATATTGTGTATTAGAATAATATTTTCTTATTATTAGTATTATTTATTAAATATATATGCAAATTAGAATTGCAGTTAAAGCACTGATTTATTCTCACTTTGCTTGTGATTTATTCCCAATTTCTTATGAAGGTTGTTTGCTTCTTATTTTTGATCTGGCAACATCCTTCACAACTGTCGTCCTTTTAGAATTGGTCACATTTGCATCAACATTCAACACACACTCTTTTCCAAACATTTAATAAATGTATTTATTTTTTTTATAGCTATCTACCTTTTAGTTTAGCTGCGATGGGTTTTCGGCGTTGTTTGGGCTCTTAAGCCATTTCAATTTGTTGTTGTTGAGCGTCCTTGTTGTCGCTGTTGTAGTTGTTGCACTTGTTACGCACCAAATTCGCTCACTTCTTTGTGGGAATGCAATTAATTGCAACAACGCACACTTAATGGGTGCACTTTAATTAATCCAAAACACTGGCCAAAAAGACGTTTGAAAAACACGCGCCGCCAATACAAAAATTGTTTGCTGTTGCTGATGCGCGCGATTGACAGCGAACGAACCGAACGCCACAAGAAATTCCAACAGACTGCGAGAGCGTCAGCAACACCAGGGCAAAATGTGGGAGAGAAACAACGATGACGCAGCCAGCTGCTGCTGCTCAAAGCGAACGCGCTCGACGGCGTCAGCGGCGTCGCACAGTGGAACTGAGCTGATAATTCGAAGACAGATTGCATATACATTGAAATACGCCTCAATATTGAAGCGATATTGAAGCTCAATAATAAGTTTTACTTTTTAAATTAAACATTGATTATTTTTCTTTAAATTATTAACACTTAATTTCTTCATTCTGCATGTGTAAATATCAGATTTGGGTTTTCAGCCCACTGTGCACAGCCGCCAGGGGGCCCAAGCAGCCACCTTATAAAGCGAATGATCGAATAAAAGAGAAATTGCAACAAGCAAACGACAGAGTCGCCGGCGTTTCTGCCTCAGTCGGCGTCAACAGCAGGCAAGGCAAGCCACCCGCTCATTCACGTTTTTGCTGTCTACACTGTGTGCTGTTGTGTGGGACACTAGCCACCACATCGAGAGCGCCAGAGAGCGAGAGTGGGAGAGAGGCAGTGTGCGCGTTGTTGTTTATTGCGTAGGGTGGGTTGGCTTGTAGAATTTCTGGACAGTGTTGTTGTTATTGTTGTTGCTGTTGCTGACTGCGCAGTCGCGCAGAAGCAGGTCAGTTTGTGTGGCGTCCGCTGCGCAACTTGATTTTTGTTGTTATACGTTTTTATGCGCGCCCGTCGGCGTCGGCGTCGGCGGGTTGACTCTGTTGGTAATGATCTTCGTGCATGTGGGTTGTTTGCTTGTGTTGTTGTTGTTGCTGTTGGCGGCTATGTCGGCGACGGGGGACGTTTGACTGTTGCGTTCATTAGCGTGGCCGCTGCTTATTTTTTTTTGGGCTCGTTTTCGAGGAGGAGGTGCTGATACATAGTCCAGGTAGACACAATATGTATGTGGCTGAGTATATATATATATATATATATACATATATGTATATGTGTGTATATAGGGTTGGGCAGGTAGTTGGCAGCTGGGTGGCGCTGGCGGCAGCGTGGGCAGCACTCGAATTGAGGTTAGATTGAAGTAAACTCGGCTTATATTTTTCTGCCAATGATGCATATGCAAATCGCATGACTCACATGGGAAATACCTCAATAGTGCAGAAATGCACTTCACCACAACAACAACAACAACAGCAGCAACATTGCGGCCAGCGACAAGTCAATGAAATTGAAAGTTGATCGCAATCGATGGTTGTGTAAAGCAGATGAGGAAGAGGAAGCTGCAAATGATGCAGCGAAGAGGAGCTTTTCGCTTTTATTATAGCGGAAAGTTAAGGTTCTCCTTGTTGTTGCTGTTTTTGTAATCAGCAAGAAGCTTTGCAAGTGAATCCAGGCTATGGCCAAAAATGCATATGCCACAAAGTCGATGCGTGCGCAGTTGCTAAAGTAACGGTTAACTGAGCTCTTAGGTGCGCTATGTTAACAAAAAAATTATAATAATAAATAATAATAGTAAGAGAAATACTTTTTTAAAAGTTTAATTGAGCAGGCAAACCATTTTTAATTATCAATGTTTTTAAATTTTTGTAAGTTTTAAAATGTTAATTGAATAGGCGAATTTTTTTTTGTTATCATTTATTTTGATGCTTTTGAAATATATGCACTCAAGGTTAGTGCACATTAGCATAAGTAAATAATAACTTCAGGAATTGCCTGTAAAAGAATGTAGTACAAAATATGCACAGATACATATGGGGATCACTTGATCTCATTTCTTTGTTATCTACACTTTCTAGCACCCTCAGCATCGGATCGGAAATGCCAGCAGTGAAGCGCACTTGACGAACAGCGGGGACACGAAAAAAAAAGAATAAAAACAGGTTAGTCAGTGAAATGGAGCACCCTACTTTTAAACTTCATTGCCAATCGAATGGCGATTGCCGCAAAGGAGCTGCCTTAAAACCGGTTTGCAGCAGCAGCAGAGCGGCAGCAGCAGCCCTATCGAGACCAGAGTTAAGCATGTGGCCCACTGGCCCAAGGAGAGCAGCCGACAACCAAACCGAAATCAAACTCGAAATCGAAGCGATGTCAAAATGATGCCTCGGCAATCTTCACATTGAGATCACAGCTGTTTCGTTTGTCGGGTGCACCACACACACACACACACACACGCAGACGACACTGTTAACCTCTTGGCCATCCTTGGCCCATCCGATTGTGTGATATAACGTAAGCCCCCCGCGTAATGAGCCCAGGTCAATTACAAAACCGGCCAGAGTTAAAAATATAAAAAACAAAACAAAACAAAACAACACATGGCTACGAGCTGTGCCGTAAAGGAAACCTGTTGAAGCCCCGCTTTTTCTTTATCTACTCCGTCTTCTTCGCCGCCGTCTGTGGGAGAAAGTGTCGCTGCATAGGGCTTCCTTTGCTGCCAGGCGCCAGGCTCCGACCAATAAAAATCCCTGAGCAGGCTGCCAATTCACCACTCACCACGCTACACTCTCCATCCTCCACCCTTCACTCCGCTCGTCACGATTTGCTTGCACTTTGTCACGTCTCATTTAACAAAACAATCAAAAAAAAAAAAAACGAGTAAAAATTATGGGGCGACACTGAGGAGGGGCTGAGCCGAGCCGAACCGAGCCGAGCCTGACCCTCACAGCAACAACAACAACAACAACAACGACAAACAATAGCCAAAGGGTGGGTTCCGATCGCACATATTCAATATGGCGTAGCGTGGGATGGCGACGAGTACAACGCAAAGGGAGGGTGAGGGGATCGTGGAGAGAGTTTCGGGGAACGGTAACGCATGCGCAATTTGCCGACTAGAAAAAATAAAAAAGAAACAAAAAAAAAACAAAGTTGGGATCGTGGGCGTGGGTGGGCCGTCCATCTATTCATGTCTCTCTCTCTCTCTCTCTCTCTCTCTCTCTCTCTCTCTGCCTATCCGCCTATTGTTGTTGCTGTTGTTGTCGCTGGCTTCAATTCCCGCCGCATGTTTTTGCGGTTGGGCTGTGCTCGCTTCTGAGTCACGGCTTTCTGGACTATGGGCTATGGGTGATTTTGCTGTTGTTGTTTTTGTTTTTTTTTTTGGGTTTTCTTATATTCTTTCTCGTTGTTGTCGTTATTAGTGGGCAACTTTGCTGTCAGCTCAAACTGGAATTTAAGCAACAGGAAATGGTCAGTATTTTGGATGCGCTCGAAATTGAGTTACTTAAATTATACTTTTTATTCTGCAGCAAACATAAATATGTTTAATAATAATGTTGGCATCAAGTGTTGAGTTTACAGGCCATGATTTAATGGTTCATTTCAATTGTTTGGCTTGCAGCTTTATTCAATTTGTTTCGTTAGAGTTAGCACCAAATCAAGTCTAAATGGAAAATAACACATGGATTAGATGTACACATTAATATATAATGCTGTCTTTGAAGCACAAAAGAGGGAGGCAGGAGTGAGAGAGTTCTTCAATAATGGCCTGCAATTTATATATTTTACATCAATCACAAATATTAAATCAATCAAAACTGATTTCAAAGACTTCACTCGGCGTCTTCATCTAGTTTCAGAATCGCGGTGAAAACATTTTTGGAGTGTTTGCTAAATTAATATAAATTAATATAAAATGCTGCTAAAAGGCGTTTTTTCATTTTTCTTTTTTTTAAGTGTAATTTCTAAGAAGTTTATACTGTTCCACTCGTGAATTCTAAAGATATGCAAACTAATAAATTCAAATGAGAGAAGCAGTTGTCGTTTATCATTTTGCGGGTCTATTTTTATATATTGCGTCAGTGTGAAAGAAGCTGATTTATCGGACGACAGGATTTCCATGTGGGGTTTCTGCTGTCGATGAGCGAAATATTTTATCTTCCCTTAAATTCCTATTAATCTATCATTTGTATATTTTTGTATTTTATTCTTATATGCATTGACGGATGCGGTAGACTTATTGGATATCCTTTTGGATAACCTTTTGCCCTCTCTGAGATTTACAGTGAATGCAATTGTATTATTGACTTTGAGATATTTGTTATAGTATGTTCAACAAGAGGCGACTGCAAACATTTCCTTAAGCCTTGTTGATTGCTTGGAAATAATTGAATATCTATGAAAGCATTTTAAATGCACTACAAGCCACAAATTTTTCATGTTCATGTTTCACCCATCCCAATATATATATATATATATATATATATATATTTACATATGTACTTGCTTGTATATTTATAATCCCAATGCTTAAAGCTTTTGCATTTTATATAAGCTATAAATCATGTATGCAATAGATGTATATACATATATAGAAATAAACCCACACAGACCCTAGCCCCTAATAAAAATATTTATTTGCATTGCCTAGCAACAACAACAACAACAACAACAAGAACAACAAGAAAAATAGCACACAAAAAATATTAGTTTTGCCAAAATGCCTGAGCATAAATAACAAAATTCAAATTATATAATAAAAACACACGCACACACACACACACACACACACACATACACACACACATACACACACACACACACACATATGCAGTTGCAGTTGCATTCCCATATGCCGCATATGTTGCATAAAAAGCAAAAGCAAAAGCACAAAAACCATATGCAATAAACGCCCCACAACGCCCCCAAATAGTGAGAGCGAGAGAGAGCGAGAGAGAGCGAGAGAGAGATAGAAGAATGCAATTGCATTTTTGAGAGAAATAGCAAATTAAAACTATATAGCACTAAAATAAGAGAGAGACGGAGAGAGAGAGAGTGAGAGAGAGAGAGTGGGAATTGGTACAAAGCTCACTCTCCCTCTCCCTCTCTCTCTATCGCTCTCGCTCCCTCTCCCTCGCTCTCGCTCTCTCGCGCTGTGTGTTGTCAGAAACTGCAACAATTCCTTTGCAGTTTTTTGATGCTCGCATTGAGTAGAACAAAAATTGTTATAGACACAAAATTTATGATATGCGCCAGTGGTAGGAAAAACAACCACCCAACCAAAACCGCCTTCCTTCATTCGTTCGTTGGTTCGTTGCTTTTTCGTAGTTTTCCAAAATGCCAAAGCTTTAATTTTCAATGTGTGCGTGCGGGAGAGTGAGTGTGTGTCCGTATGTGTGTGTGTGTCTGTGTGTGTGTCTGTGTGTGTGTGTGTGTCTGTGTGAGTGTTGGTGTGAGTGTGTGCATTGTTTTGGGGGTTGGTTATTTTTGCTGCATAAAGCGCCTGCTCCAATACTCCAAACCATACCAATACCCATACACACACCTATCTATGTGCGTGCGTGTGTGTGTGCGTGCGTGTGAGTGTGTGTGTGACAACAACATGGCAAATGTTTCCATGTGTAGCAAAGTATTGATGATGGAAAAATAGAAGTTGGCGCTTTTTAGTTGTGGGGGTTGTTTGGATGCCAACAACAATAGTTGCTCTTGCTCTTGCTGTTGTTGCTGTTGCTGTTGTTGTTGGGTTGGTGGGGTGTTTTCTCTGGAAAAAGTGCATACCGAAAATTATACGCACACAGACAGGGCCCCATATACACACTCACACTCTCACACACACACACACACACACACACTCGCACACACACGCACACAAACGCAATGCGGAAAAATCAATAAATCATTTCTTAGCAAACTTTTTAATTGCCCTCGTCCAAGGATTTTACATTTTTTTGCGTTATTAAATTAACTAAATTTCTTGTTGCGTATTTATGCAATATGTTTCATAATAATTTCGCTTGCAACACTCATGCAACTCGCATGTAACGTTATTTTCATTTGCAACTTGAGGAATTGTTAAAAATAAAAACGATTGCCTACTTTAAGGGCGCCGCAACTTACCAACATGTTCGTAACGATTTTCGCGGCCAGCTCAAAAGTATGCAACACAATCTTATTGCCAGCTCACACAACAGCAAGCCTCTGGAATCCTTTCCTTTTTCTATCTCGCACTGCCTTCAGTTGGATTCGCTTAATTTTTCTAGTTGTTCTTTAACACTGCACTTTAAACTTTAAACATATTTTTCTTTATTCTTGGCTCCGTTTTAGATTATTTGGCGAACGCTCGTCGACGCTTATCGCACACAATGGGGCCTTTTTACAACTAACCTCATCAACACTCACACACTGAATGAACACTTGCAACTGAATGAATCGGGAGCAGCAGCCATATATATAAATAAATATATATATATATATATATATATATAGATGTAGATATATATATATAGATGTATGTGTATAAAATGTAAAACGAGCGACTTTTGCGTGTGGCAGCCCTGGCTGACTGTCGTCGGTTGTTGGTGCTGCTGGGTGGGCGGGTGGTAGGGAGGCGGGCGGCGCACCCCGCCCCTTTTTTAGGCTACACACACACAGTCGTCAATTAAACCGTTATTTGCCTTTGTAATCTGTGTCTCTGTGTGCGTTTTTGTGTGTTTTGTTTTTGGCGGCTGCAGCGTTATTGCTGTTGTTGCCGCACCGATTGCCAATCGCGCAATAATTGCGCTCCGCGTTGTGCAATTGTTGAAAAAGCTTCCTGTTTATTACGCATCTTGTTGTTGTTGTTGTTGTTGCTGCTGCTCCTGCTGCTGTTTTTGTTGCTGTTTTTCTCGTTGTTGTTGTTCTTGTTGCCGCTTCACAGAAAAAAGCGCGCGCATTCCAGAACTCTCTCTCTCTCTTTCCCCCACACACGCACAGCAAGTGAGAGCGTGTTTCTCTCCCTCGTACTCTCTCTCTCTCGCTCTCTCTCTCTGTCTATCACATTTACTTGGCTGCTGCTCTTTGGCTGGCGCTCATACCATGGACGCCATGTTTATTTACAAAAAGTTTACCGTTATTTGTGCGGTAAGCTTTTGAGAGCATTTCAGACTTTTATGGAGCGCTTGTCACTTAATATTTATAATTAATTATGTTGGCGGGGAGTAATTGTAATTTATATTTAATTATGTTGGTTAAATGAATTAGTCACATGAATTTAATATGTACTTCTGAAGCAGTTCGATTAGACTAGTAAAACAAAAATTAATAGAGTTGTTTTTTTATGTTTATTCAGCTGCTAATTATATGTACTGCATGTTTTCATCTTAAAATAGTACTCATAATGAGTGGGCGCAAATGCATTCTTAATTTGAACAAGCATTTAAATTTGCGCACCTTTAAGCGCAAGTCTGGCAGCCCTGAACATAGTTTTGTCCGGCGCTGCCACACTGTTAGCCGGACAGCAACCGCTTGTGTGTCTTTCCAAGGCAGCCTGCTATGAAACTTAATTGTACATTTTAAGTCGATAATTAAATTTATTAATTATTCTTTATTATTAATAAGATATACACTCAAAAAGCAAGAGAACCTTGGCTTTCAAAATGCAAATAATCTAGAGGAAAAGCCATTAAAAGCTGGTAAATGAAAATCGGTGCAGTTTAGACCAACTAAGTTAGTTTTTATTCATTCCTGTTTATCATATTGTTTTCAGTATTTTGTGCATAACTTAAGTGTCGACATGCTTAAAAAGACATTGCTATTAAAACTGGTTTCCATTTTGTCAAACACTGCTGATCGCTTCTTACACTGTTTACACAGTATGTGCTCGTCGAGCTAACTCGACTCGAACATTTTTTCCCAATTATTTTTTTGTTTTTGGTAAAGCAATAATGTAGTAATCAAATTCCACATGTTACCATCTATATATGTATGTATATATATATATATGTATATATACATGTGTGTAGCCAAACTCCAAAAGGACACAAACTGTTTCCATTCCACCCGCTCAGCCCATCATCAAGCAACAATTGTCGGCCCACAAGCAGCCTAATTTTGTTGTTGCCTGTTTTTGGGTCTTGTTTATTAATTTTTTATTTTTTTGGAGTATTTTCTGCATCGTCAACTGTCTCAAAAAGTTTTTAATCATCGTCAACTGGCGGCCAAATAGCGATTTCATTTTCAGCTGCTCGTTTTGCATTTGTTTTCCTATTTGTGGCACTTCACATTTTCATCTACAATCGGGCGGCAGGCAGTTTAAGTTGATGTTGATGTTGTTGGCCCCGATTTTTGTTTTGCGAGTGTTGCATGCAAACATTCTCCAAAGCCAGCACATTTAATGCAATTAAAAACAATTCAGAACACGCTGCTTTTGTTGTAGTTGATGTTGCTGCCCGCTTTTCCATAAGCAGCTCCATTTTCCACTTTTTCCACATTTGCCACATTTGCCACAGCGCCGTGTAATTTGTCTCCCACATCGAGTGGAGTGGCGCCACCCAGCTGCAGCGGCATGCGTAACACTTTTGCTTGTGTTTCATGTCTTCGCCAATAAGTGTCCCGATTTTTTTCCAACAAATTGAAGTCCTTTTTCTATATATATGGATTCTGCATCAAAAGTTGAAAATATGTATTTTTGAGGATTTAGCGAGAAGTTTCTGTATTCAACTTCAAACTCAAAACTATCTTCGCCAATAATTGTCTTCCAACTTTTATTTTTTTCAATTTTGGAGTGTTTTTTTGTGTAGAAAAATAAATTTGTAATATAACATTTTACGGGCAACAGGCTTTTGGCTTTATGCATTTAATTAAAAGCAGTCGCCCAAAGCCAAAGCCCAAATGAAAATGCAATGAATTCGAAACAAAATAAATAAGCAGGCGACGGCGACGGCGACGGCGACAAACGGGTTGGCTAAAATATGCAAACAAGAAACGGAAAAACTTATTTAGATGCCGCAGCGCAACTAAACACAAAACACACAAAAAAAAAGAAAGAAAAAAAAAACTTCAACTAAGAATATTCTAGTAGAGACAGCTCGACGGGGAGATAGCCTAAAATTGGAATTTGAATCGTAGTAGCAAAGATTGTGATAGATAGATGGACCGCAGATAATAAATGGATAGATTTATATATATATAGATAGGTAGATAGATTGGAAGATATTAGATATTATATATTTGATATTGTATATTAGATAGATAGATAGATAGATAGATAGATAGATAGATAGATAGATAGATAAACAGTAGATATAAGATAGGTGCAGAGATGGATCGATAAATAAATGGGTAGATAATAGACAGCAGACAGATAGAAATAAAAATAGATAGGTTGACAGATAGATAGATCGATAGTGGGTAAAGAGCTATGTAGATAGATAGATTAAAAGATATTAGATGCTAAGTATTAAATATTAAATGGATAGATTATCGACAGATAGTAGATATTAGATAGATAGTTGATAGAGAGATGGAAGATTATTCTACAGATAGTCGATAATAGATACATAGATAAATAGTATATAGATAGATAGTAAATATATAGCAGATAGATAGATTTATAATAGACATTCGAGATAATATAGTAGAAAGATAGATAGATGCAGCTGGTCAAGAATATGTTTGCCTAATGGGATCGTAGCTGTTTCATTCTGCCTGCTACATATGTTTGCACAATTTCATCATACCCGTTTTACACATTTGGAAAGGGCGTAGGGTATGCAAAGAAGAGCAACAGCTAGCAAATGACAACAGCAGCAACAACATCGGCAACAACGGCAACAACGGCAACAGAAGAGAGTGACTACAACGGGGCCAGAGACAAAATGTTGCCCCGGCTGCTTATGAAAATGGCGTCACAAAGGGAAAAACTGTAGCACACACACACACACACACACACACCACACACACCACACTCAGACGCACACACACATATGTACTTAGTGCTGCCCCAAAACGTTGCACAATGGGCGGTTAGCACCAACAAAAAAAGTAAATGCAACAAAGCAAAGCGCACCGAAACTCAACAGTGAAAACATCCATTTTTAAAAGTGATCCCTTAACAAAAAGCGTGCCACTTTTTAAATAATTCACTTGTTACATTTGAAATATTGTAAATCTTTTATGACATGCCTGCCATTAAATAAATAAAATCAATATTTAAATAATAAATGTGGCGTGCGTCCAAGAACATCATTGAAATCGGCATTTTTACGAAATACAATATGATTTTTGTGTAATTGCAGAGCACAATAAATAAAATAGAGAAAAGTGTTTATGAATTGTAAGTAAATAAAAGTACAGTGAGCGACAAAAGTGTGCCACAAATTGCAATCTTTTAACGCCTGCTCAAAGTTATTAATATTTCTATTCTGAACATTTTGCAGACTTCAATTGATATTTGGCGTTAAAAACTGACAAACTTTGAATTGCTGAGCAGTTTATCAAAAATATTTGCTAAGCTGGACTTAAAGCTGCCAGAGTTTTAAAATTTTAACATTATATGCTAGCTTTGCCATTGTACCGCAACCTGCTGTTGCATGTGGCAAAAGACTTTGGTCGCAAGCACCTCCATCCCTCCACCTGCCATCCCTCCCCCAAAAAAGGGCCCCATTTGATTGTTGTGTTACCAATGGAAAACATTAAACAAAAAAAACAGAAAAAAGAAAAAACCAAATTCTCTCACCATTGTTGAGTGCGTGGGAAGCGTTTCAATGTTTTGTTTTGTTTGAACATTATTTTTTTGCCGCTGCTTTTGTGTGCAGCGCATAAATTTTTGCCCATACTTCCCTGCACCTCCCCCCCTCTCTTCTCGCCCCTCGGCATCAAAGTCGGGAAGCGGGAATCAGTGCCCCGAGTTGCTGAATCACAGTTTAGTACGCAAGTAGTCTAAAGCCAGTTGCCACTTGCCACTTGTGGCAGTAGCTGCCTCTAGTTTTCAGCTCTTTTCCTTTGCCTGCTTTGTTTTTCTTTTTGCTTTTTTCGCTTTTTCCTTTGTCTTTTATCTTTATTATTTTTTGTGTGTGTGTTTTTTTTTTGTCTTTTGGCCAATTGCAGCGCAAGAAGTTATTAATACATAATTCATGTTTAATTGTCTGATGGTTTTTAATTATTCGTCGCAAAGTTGGCAACACTTGGGGATTGCGGCCAATGGTGCGAGGGGTGGTGCTTAAAGTGGGGGGCTGAGGGGTGCTTAAGAGGTTAATTGCTATAATTTTGGGGAAAGGCTGTCAAAGTTGATGGGAAACTTTCGCTGATTGAGTTGCATTTAGTTTGCGCGATCGATTCGCATTGACAGACATTTCAATTAGCAGGGGTGGTGTAATTGCTAATGGGTGGTTGGGAGGGGTTTGGGTTGGCTGATTGGTTGCGGTGCGGTGCCACAGCTTTTTGCCACAGACTTCCCAGTTGTCAGTTGCAAACATTGCCTGCGGGCTGAACCAAATTTCGTTGAACTGTTGACGAGTCGAATGCGTCGCGCTTAAAATACACACAAAAGCGGATGGAGGGAGGAGGGCATGCCGCCATGCAGGGTTGCAGAGTTGCAGGTTGCAGGTTGCAGGTTGCGGGTTGCGGGGGTTGCAGATTTCAGCTTAAAGTTTGACATGACCTCCTTAACGAGGGTAGTTTTTAAAATTGGCTCATAATTAGATACCTGTTGTTCTCAATTCATCAGTTTCCCCACGTTTATATATATCTATATATATTTATTGGTCACTATAGTCATTTTTGTTCACTTTCAAATCGACAAAATGAATCAGAAGTCATTCATAAATAATATTTCAAACTCCGAACAATCATTTAGATGTCACCAGATTAGCTACAAGTCTACAATCTGTGTAATCAATTTTAATTCATTTTCGACCGGCAGCTATATGATATGGTAGTCCGATCCGGTCATCCTTGACCCATATATTAGCAAATTTAATTTAGATTGTTTTTAAGCTGAGGTAGTTCTGTGCACTTAGCACTAAAAGTTCGGGCAGATTGTAGCACAGACAGAAAGACATATATGGACTTGTTCAGAATATATATATATGTATATAATTTATGGGTTCGGAGACACCTCCTTCAATGCGTTGCAAATTTAAAAACAAATTTAAAAAATCCTCAACAAGAGCGTAAAAAGTCTGAACAATATTTTTCTTTTTTTTTTCTTTTATTCCATACTTTAAAAATAATTACAAGTTTACAATTGGTAAAAGGCCATCAAACGTCAGCCAAATAATATTTACCAACGTTAGGCATCTGTTATTGAAAACAATGATATGTAATAAAGTACAACAAATCGCCTAATATGCTAAAAGAACAATTTTGATATTTCCAAGGCATTTTTGATCATTTAAGCGATTCTTATTTTAATTCTTTTGTTACTAAACTTGACTAAATCTGTTGCAACTTAAATGCCAATTACTGCTTATATAAAAGATAGCATTTGAAGCATGCGAGAAATAATCTGAACAACAGCCTTGCCAATATTTTGAGGGCAGCTGTAAAGATATATAAATATTACTTGATATTTGTTAGATAAGTTAATAAAATTGCGTTAACTGCAAAACTTTAACCCTTATCACTCAAGGGGATGTCTTCATTTCTCTCAGTTGGCGGAGAGTCGTTTAAATTTTCCGCTTGCATCGCTTCAAAAAATATTGAAAACTTCTCAGTGAAGTTGAGTTGCCCTCGAAAAGCAACTTTATTTGACGCGCTGCGGGTTAAAAATAAAAAG
Source organism: Drosophila anomalipes (assembly GCA_035041615.1). Classification (NCBI taxonomy): domain Eukaryota; kingdom Metazoa; phylum Arthropoda; class Insecta; order Diptera; family Drosophilidae; genus Drosophila; species Drosophila anomalipes. The sequence goes on along the minus strand of JAWNKZ010000041.1, from coordinate 12,281,298 downwards.
TTGCGGGTGGTCACGGCGCAGGCAAATCGGACGCAAATGCAACAGCTGTCTTTCTCTCCCCCTCTCTTTCCCCCCTCTCTCTATCTCTCTCTCTCTCTCTCTGTGTACCTCTCTCTTTCACTCTCTCTGCGACACACACTCTTGTGGCTATTTCCCTTTGCTCGTAGTTTTTTTTGGTTTATTTAGAAAAACTGGGGTTGGAGGAGAAGGGGCAAGCAATGAGCGGCAAGCGCGCTCTGCGGGCAGGTTACAAAATTTCAAGTGCAACAGCAACAACAACAACTAAAACTACAACGATTACAACAACAATATTGAAGTGCAGTAAATTGTGCTACGTTTGGAGTGAGAAAGAGGAGCTATTCTTGCGTTGGCTGCCCCTGCTTCTGTATATATTTTTGTGTAATTGTGTGTGTGTGTGTGTGTGTGTGTGTGTGTGTGCCATTGGCATTATTCTATTATTCGGATTCAGAGTTTGATTCCGTGTGCATATACTTCGTGGTTGCCAACAGCGTCAGAAACTCGGTTATTTTTCTACGCTTCGTCGCTGCAATTTTTTGTTTACTCTTTTTTTTTTTTGGTTTTTTTTTTTTAGTTTATGTGCGTATTGCGTATGTGTGTGTGTTTGTGTTTGTGTGTGTGTGTGTGTGTGTGTGTGCGCGCTGCGGGTGATTAATTTGCTGGAGTAAAGGAAAAAAGTGACCCGTTCAAAAATATAGCTGTTTATTTTTACCCATATATAGTAATAGGTTTGCAATTGGGTTGAGACGCCAACGGCCAACGAGAATGCCAAAAATTAGATGGGAAATAATGGCAATCAAGCATTAGTTCAAAATATAACCCAAAACTCATTAAATGAATTGAGAAATACTTTAAAAATGCTATAAGATGAAGGCTGTAGTCATTAAACTAATTAAAAATCAGCTAAGAGATTCGTTTTTAAACACAAAATAATTTTAATTAGTTTTAATTGTTTCACAAAGTAAATAATTTCAATTTGTAAAGTTTTCAATTTACTTTAAAGCGTTTATCTTCTTCTTTTTTACTTCTTAATACATTTTGGATAGAATTAAAGTAAAGTTGAAATCTTTGTTTAATAAATATTTAACTTAAGTCTCTGTCTTATTATTATGATTATTCTATTAAAAATAAACATTTCTGATTCAGTTTTTAGCTTACAATTTGAATTCAAAACCTTTTGTTGCATGGCCTTTTGCATACAACAGGTTGTGTGTTTGAGTGCTGTTTGCTACCAACATGTTTGTGGTTGCATAGAAGATGCATGTCTATGCTAAGTCAACTCATACTTTCAACTATTTTTATCTTCTACATTACTAAAATATTGTTCAAATAAAGTCGTTCTCCATTTAGAAGATAGAATACTGTAAATTATGTCTTAGCAAGTTCATATTTAATTATATTTATAAGTACCGTTAAAGGTATAAGTGTACTTTGAAATAGGTAGGAAGTGCTAAGAACAATCCTGTACTTAAACCCAAATCAACAAAAGATTTTACCAAAAACATCGAATTCAACAGGCTACTTCTACGTATAAGCTGTATAATTTAGTGTCTAACTGTTATATTATACTCATAGGAACTATGAATTAGATGTCAATAAGTCTAATATTTTATAATACACAAAATATAAGAAACACAATATAAATATTTAAATTTGATAATTCTTCTAAATTTCTTCCGAATTAATCATCAATTAGTATTTTTATATCAATCTGAAGTTACTGAAATGTATATAAGTGTAAATATAAGTAAAAGTGGAAATATAAGTCAAATATGTGGTAGAAGTCTAAGTTGTATAAAGTGTAGAAGTCAGACTGAGCCATATAAGAATAGCTTATAATGTATAAGTTGAGCCAATATTCAACTCTGCTACGTATAAGCACCATGCCGTATAATTCGAAATTTAGCAATTTCGAATAATTCGAGTAACTGTGTAAATGCTCTTATAAGTTTGCTTGGTATAAGTTAACGTAACAGAGACAACAACCTACTATGCAACCAAGTCGAACACAAAACAATCGAGCTTACAACCTGTTGTGCTGCAAGTGGCGAGTTGTGAGTTGAAGTTGCGCTCAAATAAGACTAAATTAAAGAATAAATTATAATAATATAAATTTGAATCGAAATGATGAAGTGTCATGTGTTGATAAGGAAAAGATGAATGTAGCACAGGAATCGAATGGAAGTGGCATGCAACGCAATGCAACTGAATGCAATTCAGAGAGCTCTCTCTCTCCCTCTCTCTCTCTCTTGCTGTCTCTTTCTACCTGTTTCTAGCAGACAACCGAAGCTGGTTTTATACGACTTTTGACTTTAGTCCGTTGATATTTGTATTTTTTGTTTTTGTTTTCGTAGCTCTTTGAATATTTATGAAAAAAGGCAAATGGCGAAAGGCGAACGAGCTGGCGTTGAGAGTGTTGTTGCCGCTGAGCGTCGCGCATTGCAAGCCGCATAAATATCCACTAAGTCCCATGCACACACACACACATGGATATAGAAGTGTGTGTGTGTGTGTGTGTGCTGCTATGTGCCACCCTTAAGTGAAAAGTGAAGAAGACCTGACAACAACAATAGCAACAACAAATTCAGCTTCTGAATGTGCGTCCCCCTTTGAGCTGCTCTCAGGGCTGTCAAGCGTAAATTCAATAAATATGAATACATATAAGATCACACACACACACACTCGCATACACACACATGCACACACACGCGCGGCACTTGTTGTTACATTTTTCACTCACTTGGACTAACTTGGCTAACACGCCATACCCATAAAATGCCCCCCAACTCCTGCTAGCCCCCCCACCCCAATGACGATGACACTGATGTTGTGCGGCACAAACGGCTCGAGAGTTTGTCTTATTCTTCTTCTTCCTCTAGTTGTTGTTGTTGTTGTTGTTGTCATCTTATTTACTTGATATCGAAATCTTTGTTTGTGCTTATTATTTGTAGCTTGTCCTTTTGTGTGCGGCTGCTGCTGCTGCTGCTGCTGCGACTACTTGAATTTTACGATTGACAAAGACCGATTGACTACCGAACCAAATGCTAGAAGTGAGCGACAGACAGAGAGCGAGAGAGAGAGAGACAGAGCGAGAGAGAGAGAGAGAGAGAGAGAGAGAGAGAGAGAGAGGGGAGGAAGAGAGTGAGTGAGATGTCAAAGTTAACCGAGGTTAGTTCATAAACTGAAGCTGAATCTGAATGTGAAATCTATTTAATGAAGTTCCCTTCGATGTATTCAATTGAAAATTTACAATCAGAACTGGTTGTTTTGAAATTGTCCATGAATGATAACTGAGTTAGTTTAACATAGTAAAATTAGGCATATATATATGCTTGATCAGCATCAGCTAGAAATCTTAAGTTTTTATTACAATATATAAAATATATTTGATTTGATTGATATTGATTGATCCTAACTAAACTATCTCCACCAGAGCAATATAACTTGATTTAAATACTATTTGAATCATTCAAATCTGTTTTTCTTTTTCTCTTTTTTTTTAACTATACCTTTAATGCTATTTGTTCTTTAATTTTAAGTTCTACTTATCCACACAATATTATGTTAAAAGCTTAGACACTTGTTTAAGGTAAAACCCTCAACGCTATTTGCATTCCTGATTCAATTATTGCCTCGATAGTCTTCTACAGAGCTACCCTCGTTGCTGTTCTTGTTGCTGCAGGCCTCGACAAAATATGAAATAATTCATTGCACTCAACTCGTATTTCCATCGCAGCATTTACAATCCATTCCATCGTGAATGTTGTTGCCCATCTGAAATGAAAACTGAAAGTGTGCAGCCTGGCAGCCTGGCAGCCTGGCAGACTGGTAATAAAGTCAATGGAGCTATCAAAAATCGTCAACGCAATGAAGCTAAAACTTGCCAAAGTGCCGTGCCACATATGCGAGGGGCTGTAGCATGTATAGGGGCAGATAGGCAGGGGTGGGTTATAAAGCGAAAAGGGGCAGCGATCCAGAGAAGCTTATGTGCATGTATTTTAGTATAGATGTTTATGCCGACGACGAACGGTTTGAGTTAATGCAATGGCCAATGGCTTGTCGTCTTTAGCTTCTGACTAGTAAAAGTGGGCTAGAAGTGCCTGCATTGATGGCCCACATTGGCTATGAAATATGTAAGCCATGAGTAACGGATATTGCCAGGCAGGCAGGCAGGCAGTCAGCCAGGCAGGCAGTCAGCCAGTCAGCCAGGCAGCCAGGCAGCCAGCAGGGTATATGATTAAGCAGCAGGCACAAGACTGATAGCTTAAAAGATAGTCGCTCCGTTGAGCAGACGACTTAATATAGCTAATGGCTTTGGCTGCGGCAAGTTTGGCTCATAAGCAAATGAGCAGACAGCTAAAATAAGGGTAAGTTTAAGCAAAAAACACACAAAAAAAGGTAAGGGAAAACGAGTGGATAGTTCTTCTTCATCTTCTACACATCACAGGAAAGTATTCCATTTCATTAGCCAGGTGCTCACCTACTTCATTCATAATATGATCATTCGAAACTATAAACAGATTCTGTATGAATATTTTAGTTCGATTTCACTTTATTTTTTGTTCGAAAGAAAACTTTATTTCAAAGTTGTTTGCCTTACAAGCTAAAGACTCATAAGGGCATATTGAATGCAATTTTACAAGGAATATTCGAGAAAAAAAGAAGAAAATAAGAAGGGTGCGTCGAGAAAAATGTGGCCAGCAAATGGGGTGAAATGGCCAAGAGAAAGCCAAAAAGATAGTTGCGAATGGGGGTTGGCAATTTTGGCCAAATTAAGCGAGACATTGGCCAAAAGAACCATGTAAAGCAAACAAACACCAACACCGAATCAAAGGCGTTTCTTAAAGCCTGTATACATAGTGAGTGGTAAGTGTGAATTTAAAGTAATTTAAGTTGCCAACAGGAAAGCAAAATGTTTTAGCCCGGGTTAACCGTCGTCCTCCAAAGGATTCGCCAACTTGCCGAGGCCAAGAAGCCAACGGAAACTTGCCAGCACTAAGAACTGTAAGACCAAGAACAACCGAAAGCCAAGTCTAGAAACTGGTGCAAAAGTTTCAAATGTGGGGGTGGAAATGAAAGAGTTGGCCAGAATCAATTGGCCCAAGCTTGAGGTTGGCCTCTTTAAGATTTCCATCACCCGAAAGTGAATTAGTATTTAGTGTTTATTAAATAAAAGTTGCTCAAAGTGGGAAACTAAAAGAGACCGAGCTTAAATAGGATTACTCAACAATTATTGTAGAAATGTGTTGTTATATATCTTTAAATCTATTATTTTATATTTATTATTTATATATATGCATTAACTCAATATATACTCGCTGATTGCAATTAAATTAAACTTTTGGGCATTCTTGGAAATATATTAAATGAATATTTAATGTGTACGCTGGAATCAATTAAATATAAATATACAAATACATCAAATATTATGTATATTGTATTGAGTTCGTAGAAAATTCTATTGACTTGGCAAAATATTGGGCTGCTCAATCTGCCCAAAGAATTTTGTCCACTTGTTATATATACCACATTTATATACTCTACTCTATACAAACATATATATATACACTAACTCAACGAGTATATATATAGTAGCAAATATTCTTGGACTTAAAAATTTGAGCTAACAATCTTGTCAATAACAAGGCGTCGAATCATTGTCATCCGTTCAACCCTTTTGCTGCACTTGTCACACACTCTTTTATTTCACCATTTATTTTGAACTGTCGGCAACATTGAAGAGCATAAGCAAATACCAACATTTTTGTATTTTAGCCCTTAGGGGGTAACGTTGTCATCATTTTGCCCTTAACAAAAATATATGTATATCCGACCAGGCATTAACATTGGCAACAGCCAATTATTGTTCCACTTCAACCTCCGCAGAAGTAGAGAGAGGGAGAGGGGGAGAGAGAGAGAGTCGGGGCCGGGTCCGGCGAACCCTTCAGGTGGACGTGGATCAGCCGTCGACCCCAAGAACGGAGTCTGTATGCGACAACTAGGCATTAGGAACTACCAGGCACGCATACCCCATCCACCAGCCCATAAACAACTCTTACCTTTGGCCACTAAGCCAACAACTAAGCCCAGTTGACGAGCAAATTTTCAGGGTTACTCGCATTCTATTTCATTTTTTTGTTTCCCTCGTTGGTATTTGGGTTGGGACAGACATGGGGGGCGGGGATACTGTGGCTGACATGCACTTGAAGGGTCGGAGGAGTTAACCGAAAGCGGCGGCAGACGCATGTCAAACCCAAATGCCAAGTTTTTCCGGAAAGGGAAAAGTGGAAGCTGCGAACGGTTCTTTTAAATAGCACGACAATTTTTTTTTTTGTTACCAAATAGAAATCTGCAAATCTGATAAACATAGTAAACAATTGCACAAGGGTTGCAAAGAAAAAAAAGGAGAGAAAAGCATCAGAATATAAATATATCTTTTTATATAGAGTCAAAGAAAGTTGCTTGTAAGTAAGTAAGTAAAACTGCAGGACACGGAAGTTGTCAGTTGTTTTTGCCATTGTCTGCTTATTGGGGCTGCGGCATTTTGTGGGGTTGTGCAACAAAGCAATGTGACAAGACAGCACAGACCCAGACAGAAACTTAAAAAAAAAAAAATAAAGTTGAATTTAATGCGCCCGGTTCTATTGCTATTTATAAGTGGTCATTACTTTTATTTATTTTTTTCAACATATAAATATAAATATATATTTGAGGTTGAGTTGGGTTTTTTGCTAATTTATGGCACGCGCCCCTTTCTAAGCCGATGTGTTCCATAAAAGCAAAGTAAATATTTTATTACACACATTTATGACGCACTTTGGCGCAGCGCTGGCGCAAAACTTTTGGGACACAGAAATGCCAAGTGGAACTATTAAAGCTGTAAAAAAGTTTACCAAACAGACACACACACATGGAAACTAGACAAGCCACGAGCACATTGCGTTAGACAGAGAGATAGTTGCAGAGACTGAGAGAGAGAGAGAGAGAGAGAGAGAGAGAGAGAGAGAGAGAGACGGGGGAAGAGAGAGGTACACAAACATGCGGCTGGCGTTGTCAGCAGTCGCGTTCTCGTCGTCATTTTGACCGGAAATGCGCAGTTTTTAGTGAAGTGCATGCCATTTTGAATTGCCAACACACACACCAACACACACACACATGGTCACACAAAAAAACAAATAAACACACACACACACATACACGCACACACACACATTTATGCTCGCTTGTCAACACAGTTCGCGCGCGAACTTTGACTAAAAACAAAAACGAGTGGGCAGCACCCCCACAAAAAGACCGAGTCATCTATGCCACGCCGCATGCATCCCCGCCCCGCCCCGCCCCTCGATTCCTATCGCCATCTGCAAATGCTTGTTCACTGCATACTACACTCAGTTGGTCAATATGGCGGTTCTTTCATTTCTTCTTTGTTTTTTTGCGAGCTTGAACGCCTACGTTGTTGTTCCTGGCGTTGGGCGCGTGACAATCGAGCATCGACTGATCTTTATTAATGCAAATAGTGCAATATTTATATTTGACTTCATAAAAACAACAATAATGCAATAAATGATAGCGTACCGTCAACTTTGAAGCTATAAATCCAGCATATTGCAGTATATAAAACTTTATCAATATATTCCACATCATTTGTTGAGCTTCATAAATTGTTGCATATGGTTCTTTTCACTACGTTTTATCTGAAAAACCTGTTATACTTGCAGCTGTAAATATGAAATATTTTTAATTTTTAATAATTTGCAACTTTATTTAAAAGTTTACTTTTAACTTTCAATTTATAATCATTATTTTGGGAAACTTCATACTGTAAATAAATACAAAACAAAAAAAACCGAATGTGTTCATTTATTTTGCGCAACATATTAAAGCATTTTTGTATAAGGTATTATTATAATTATAATTATAATGATTTTAATCCAAATGCATTAAATATTCATATCTGTAGATATACAATTACTGGCACGCCATACTAAACACCGATTCGTGTCGTGTCACTAACTCATCTCGGGCTGTGTTGGTCAGTGAACCTTTTGGCCATATGTGTAAAGTGTAAACATTAAACTGAAAAGTGGAAAACTGTGCGACTGCTGTCGCCGCTAACTGTGGCTGTCTTCTCCCGTTTGTTGCTGCTGTTGCTGATGCAAGCCTTTGTTGTTGGTTGCGATGCTTATATCGACATTTCCGTTTAGGATTCATTTTGTTGGTCAGCCGTTAGTTGTTGACTATTTTTTTGTTTTTTTTTTTGTTCATGGTGCACTCTAAACTCAGCGCGTGTTTATTGCATTGTGACGCAGGGATAATTTTCAACAGTGTGGCTCGTTTCACTTTGCGCAATATTTTATTTTCATTAGTTTTTCTTTCTCCAGTTGGAAACGGCTGCAATTCTTCTGTTGGTTGCAACAATTGTTTTTGTTGCAAAGCCAGGAAGAAAAACAAACCCAATTAAAACAGCTGTTTTTGTTATTGCTGTGACGGTTGTTGGCAGACAATGGCTTGTGAAACCATATTAACAACAACAAATATAAGAGTACGAGTAGAGTGCAAAATTAAATTATTTGCAAGCAAAAAATGAATTCAAGCACCTACAAATTGTTTTATTCAACGTGAACGAATTACGTTAAAGAATTATGAAAGAATATAAGACTATAATAATATACTATCGGAGCTGAAAAGAGTAACAAAACTATTTTCCAATCAATTTTGTTAAAAACAGGTAGTTATAAATTCTTTGAGTGGTGTTTCCGGGATTTTAATTCTGTTGTCAAATTAAAATTCCCGCGAAAAAATGCATGAAGTAAAAATATGCTTATAAAAAACTCCATTTCTGTAAATCGTTAAAATGTTAAGAAAAAAAGTTATAAAAAGCACATAAAATCATTTTGAATAAATCTAGAAATAAAAACTCAGCTAGCAAATAACCTGCAATAAATCATGTTAAATTCAGGGAATAGTTTGTTAAATTGTTGAGAAAATTGTCCATTGAAGGTGTATTTTTATTTGAGGTTGACTTACAGAATTGCAGAAAAATGCTTTTCTAATCAACTCATTTTAATCAATTTATAATACTCAATGTTTTTTTTTTTTTTTTTTTTGGAGTGGCATGGAATGTAGTAAAAATAAATAACAATATGCGGAAGACCGCGAAATTTCAATTTTTCATTGTTGAGTATATAAAATGGCGTCCAAAGTATTCGCGTAGCCACAAAGCAACGCTTAATCCTCTTATTGTATTGCAGCTAATCAATTGGTTATTTTTCCAACAAGGTGGAAAATCAGAGCTACACCTCAAACAACAAAAAAACAAAAAAAGAAAAGAAAATTACAAATCGTACTAAGCGAAATTCTCAGTGGCAAGCGGAAAAATCAACAGAAGCCAGCGATGGCCAGACTGAAGTCAACGCCAACGGATTGGAAGCTTCCAGTTATTTATGGGGGAGGCTTGTGGGATGGGGGATATATGGTGGGTGGTGCTGTGGCAGCCGTGGTAGCCGTGGTAGCTGAGCAAAGCGTAGCATCGTTTGGCAGCTTATTAAAAACTACTTGTTAAGTTTGTTGTTTTCGCTATTTTCTACAGCTTTTTTTTTTTGTGCGAATCTGTTTGTTTGTTTGGGCAAAATTGACGGTAGAAAATAGAAAACGCATAAAGCGAAATGCTCGACGGGGAGTGAAAAGAGGGGGTTGTAGGTGGCTGGCAGTTTCGGTGGCTTTGCGCAATATTGAAGCATAATTGTTACAAAAGCTGTTTTCGTTTCGATTTTGTTGTTTTCTTTTTTTTTTATTTGCTTTTATTGTTTTTCTGTTGTTGATAATATGGCAAAGCGAAAAGTTTATTACGGTTGTTATTTCTGTGCTGTGTGTATAAATGTGAATTGGAAGTATAGCGGGAGGGGCAGGTCACTGATCCGATACGAGTATGTTGCAACTTTTGATTAACTTTTAATTGAACAGAAATGAGGAGCGAATCGGTTGCGCAATCATCCACAATTTATATGCATGCTACACATGATTGAAATACAATGCCAGAACACAATTATCCAGGCAGTTAGTATAGTTGAGGATAAGAAATTGAAATTCATTTTCACTTGTTCAAATTTTAATTTTAGCATGAGTTTATAAAAGTACCAATTTTCATTTGAGCCGCTGTTTCAAAAAGCAAGGCAAGCACAGCAAAAAAAGTTGCACCCAGAACTTTTCTGCTAATTATTGACTCCTGTGGGTAATATTATTCCTATTAAACCCTGTACAAGTGTGCAACTCTCTTACGTCACTGTGTAGAGATGGGAGCCTAATTGTTCTTAGGCTTCGAAAAAGCGTACAACTCTCTGCATAATATTTGCTCAATCATTTGTGCGTCTCCCTTGTCCCAGTTCATACTACAAAATAATAATGTGACACACAGCCTCTGGATGGGTATTGGTTTGCTTTTTCCCAAGGGTATTAGCTGTGAGGAGATGGAGGGGCGGGGGACACCCGAAAAACGTACGACTGCAACACAATAATCATGGTAATTAACATGCAAACGAAATTATGAACGAGAGCAAAAGGTAAACAGTCAACGAGGAGACTGAATGAAAAATCATTGTGGAAAACCCGCAAAGCGGCAAAGAGCCAATGTTTAAATAAACAGGGCACATACAGACAGACACATACAACAACGTGTCATCAAAATGGGACGCCTTCGATATCTGAGAACCAAAAAGCCGAGACGTGATGCGACAGATGCGAACCGATGCAAAGCGCTGTGGTGCGATGTGGTGCGGTCTCTATTGGCATTGTCATCTCTCTGACATGACATGGTGGGGGCAATGATTGGCAAAGAGTCAAAGTCCCGACTAGGCGACCTTTGTGCGTCTGTCTCTCTCTCTCTCTCTCTCTTTATGTGTGTGGGTGTGTGTGTGTGTGTGTGTCTGTGTGAACGCGTTAATTAAGCAAAGTGAGCGAGACACACGTAGAACGATTAGTGGTATGAGGAATGCAACTGTGAGGCATTCAAATGAAATGCACAAACACAAACGCACAGGACAAGGTTAAGAAGCACACACACACACACACACACAAAAGGACAAACCCAAAAGACGAGGGTTGTGTCTACTACCTGCAGCCAAGTCACTGACGTGGGCAGGTTAAGAGAAAAAATGCTATATATATATATTATATATATATATATATATATGTATATATTTAGAGCGTAGCGTAGATGCATTGAAGCGTAAGGCAGTGATAATCACGGCAAGGCAACGCCTCAACACGTAATGTCAAATGCCACGACACGAACAGAACCTGGAGCAGAAGCAGGATGAGGACCAGGAGCAGACTGGAGTAGACGGGCGGGCAGCTATTGTCATTGCCAGCCAGCGAAATTGCACGATAATCACAGCAACTTGAGCTCTCAAGTGTAGGCAGCCAGTAGAAAAAGTAATCCCAGTGGGGCGCGGAAAGGTGGGGGGGGGGGGGGGGGCGTTCTGTGGCAGCTTTGAGTCTTGTGTCTGTTTATGCGTGGTAAGCCAATTTGGATATGGAAACGCTAACCAAAAATTCAAAAAGAGCCGGAGGGCGTTGCCATTGTCAAAGTGCATTCAAAGTCATCTAAGGACGAGAACGGCGACGGAGACGGAGACGAAAACGACGGGTCGAGACAACAATGTCGACGACAGAGTAATGATATTCTGTTGTTGTTGTCATTGTTGTTGTTGTTGTTGTTGTTGTTGTTGCTGCTGCTGCTGCTGCTGCTGTTGTCAGACTGTATTGAAAGCGAATTTCTTTACCTTTTAATTGTTTTGCTACTGAACCGGACGGGCCAATCTAAAATTTCATCTTTAAGTCCAAAATAACAATGTAGCACTGCAATCTCACTTGAATGAGAGAGTGAATATTCCATCTAAGTCTGGACATGCAAAAATTTGTTAAGCTAATGCGGGAACTGTTCAGGATGAAGTATTTTTGTATTTTCCTATTTGGAATTTTACAAAGTGCAGCAAAATCTATGCCACAAAAAAGGACATACATATTTTTGAGCTGATATTGCAATTAATTTGCTGGGTGGCCGAAATACTCAGCTTTGTATGTATAACATTTATTCTTGAGTGGCAACAGTTTGGCACAGAAAAAAGAAATAATAAAAGAGATTTGAGAATTGAAATTTGTAATCCCAAAGGCAAAATGCACATTTAAAATTCATGTTGAATGTTGAATTTATTGCTCGCTTGTGAAGCAAATTGCAATCAGAACTGAGAAGAAAATGACGCCAGCAATATTGAAATGTCCATTTGGATTTTATTTGATTGTTGCACACATATATGCATTGATTGAAAGCCATTCGAAATGGGCTTCAAAGTCGATAATAATGCAAAGCTTTGATAGCTTAAGGACTTTCAATTATAATTAATAAAATCTATTTAGCTGTCTTGCACATTAAATCTACATATTTGGTTATTAGCTGAATTATTTACATTGTGAATATGAAATATTGCTAAATGTGTATGTTGCGTATGAGCCTAATTGGCCTCAAACATGCCTTCAATCAGAGCACCAATGCTGAAAATCAACTTCTCTGCCACAAAATCATGTCCAAGCTGATTTGACCCACATCATCCGCTTAGCGTGCTTGGGACCTACCTCAAAACCAGACCGCATTAAAATCCCTGTCCAAAAACACACGCACACACTCACACACACACATATATATATATACACACACATCAAAAAACGGGAGGGAGAGTGAGAGAGAGAGAGAGAGAGGTGGGTGTTGGTAGAAAACACCACAAATGGTAGGGCGCGTATCTATGACAAGTTCAATATTATAATTTGTTTACGAACTTTTGGCTGCATTAAAAATAAACGATAACAAGAAATGCCGCGCCTCGTAAGATAAGGACCAAACAGAAAGGACAATACACACCGAGAACAAGAAAGAATGAAAAAGAATGGAAAAAAATATGCGCAAAGCCCGCAAACGAAACTCAATTTTCGTGAAATAAAATCAAATTTAAATAATACAATAGGGGAAACCCTAAACGCCAGCGAAACCAGCAAAGAAACAGCAGCAAGGACAACACCAATAACAACGAGCACACCGACAATAACAACAACGGCAACAACGGCAACAACGGCAACAACAACAACAAGTCGCAGGCAGCCGTGAGCGCGACAAGAGCAACAAGGACATCATCAAGTATATCGCTGCTTATTTATCTTTATCGCAATTCGTTGCGACCCCTCCGCCGCCTCCACTTCCCCCTTTTGCCCATACAGCCAACAGAGTCCACAGCCTTTTCGCTCTTTCGTCTATCATTTTCATGCTGCGGGCGTCTTTTGATATTGCAGCAGAGCAGAGAGGTTGAGGGAAAATTGGTTGGTGGATGGGGTCTATGAGGGGTTCTGTAAGTCAAAGACGACATCAATATTATTGCCATAAGTTTCATATTTGCAGGCTTTAGATGCCGTTTAAAATTTCTCTGGAAACGTCTACGTTGCCACATCCTGCAGGACTAAAGTGGCGGGCAGTTTGTTTTTCATTTCGCTGCGGCTTCGGATTCGTTTACTTTTGCCTTTGCCTTTGCCTGTGCCTTCGACTTTGCCACGATTTCTCTACAATATATATAGCATAATTTTTTATTGATTTATTTGGCTTACAGTCTTACCACCCAAAAAAATATAATGGGAAAATGTTTGCTGAATTATGTGGCACTGTGGCTGTGTGTGTTTGGGTATGGTGTATGGGTATGGGTGTGTGTGTGTGCAATGCAGGGAAAATCAAACGTAGACAAGTGAAAATTTGAAACGATTTACGCGCAATTTACGGAAATTGCAGTGGGGCATATCAAATTGACAACGGCGTGGGGGGGGGCGGATGATTTTTGCTGAATGATGACTGGGGGAGAGGATACTGGATAGAAATGTACTACATAGAAAATAGGGAGAGAAAAAAAGAAAATATGAATGTTGAGAACTAATAGCAAAACGTATGAATGAATGAATGACAAAAAGTACACAAATTGACAGCGAATGACAGACAGACAGATAGACAGACAGACAGATAGACAGACAGATGGAATGGAATGAGTTGGGCGAAATTTGTGATGAAAAATTCTGAAATAAATGAGAATATTGACATTTGCATGTAATTACTCAGCATATTTATGCATTGATAATTGCATAAATTATGAATGAAAGATAAAGCGCAGTGCGCAATCTAAAATTTACATATAATGAATTGCACAGAGAATATGGCTCAAGGCTTATTTTGAGATTGGCATCCATCGAATATCTTGGATGACTAATTTCATTTCATGCATTTAAATGCGATAAATGCTTTAGGTGATGAGTTTTTCGGTTAACCACATTCATTTTTAATACTCTCAACCTTCACATAGTCGAAATTCTTCAAAATCTTCTGTACTGTTTGTCAATTAGTTTGCAGTTACATGCTTTGTAAATGGCTAAGGGATCAGCATTGAGCAATCAGTCTTAAACATTCATTTTTGTTAACCATCTAAAAAATCAACAGGTTACATTCTAATTAACTTTGACAACCCAAAAAATGTTAACCTTTTTTCTTTTTAAAGGAAATAAACGAGACCCATCAGAAATTTAGCATTTTCCAAGCTTATCTAAAGTCACCTTAAAAAGGAAACAAAAATGCCATAGATAATGCCCGACTAGGCAATACCCTGTACACGATTTTTTCTGACTTTAACGGATAATGCGTATAGTTAATGATGATTTCTCCAACCAAAATTTTTCCGCAGAGAGGCTGTCTTAGAATACATTGATATTTATTTAAGTGGGTGACACCCCACGGTTTTGTTTTGTGCGGGGCATTTAAAAAGTCAATTAAAAAGTCTGCTTACGGCAAGCTTAGGCAATCTGCTGCTGAGCGTAATTGTATTTATTTTGAACAATTTCGTAATCAAAGTCAGCCGAGCAAACAATCAACATTACTTTGACCAAAATGTACCTAGCTGGAAATAATAAAAAACAAGAAGGAAACAACAGCAACAACAAACACAACAACAAAAAGACAAATAAAAAGTTCGCACGACGGGAGAGAAAAAATTGCGCCAAATTAATGAAAAGCGCAAATGACAGTGCGAAAAAAATGGTCGTGAATTTAAAGCGGCGTAAAAAATGTGCGACAGGAAAAAGCGAGATACGAACAACTCTTTGATATTAAATTTCGAAATAAGTACGAAAGACAGGCGGCAGGCAAACAAAAGTGCGAGCGGAGCAAACGCAAAAGAAAGTAAGCCCTGCACTTTTGGGCATTGGGGGGGGCGTGGTTAGGGTAACGCGTACAAATTCCGGAAAACGCAAATTTATTTCAGCATTTTTTTGCTGCGCAAAAAAAGAGTAAAATGAGAAGAGAAAAAAAAAAAAAAAACACTGGTATTAAATAAGTAATAAAGAAATCAAGAGCAGTTAAGTTAAAATATAAAAATCAGTTGGCTGTTGAACGGAGCTAACAAAGTTGCTACTTGTCAGACGTCAGTTGTCAGTTGTCAGTAAATGTTTATGAGTTAATCAACTTGTAATGACCAAAAGAGACCCCAAACAACGGCGACCAAGCAGACAGGGGGCAGGCCGTCGGACGGACACCGTCTTTTTAAAAGTAAGGAAAAAAAAAAAAAAAAAATGTGTACGCAGTGTGCAGGCAAAGAGTGTATTCACAAACTGTTGAAAAAATAAAACTTAATTAGCTTTCATTTAAAGGCACAGCCGAACAAAACCAAGTGCAGATAGCAGCACAAAAAGCCGAAAGCCCAAGCTGCAAATGATGAAAAAGCATCAACATCAACAGAAATGAGCGACAAATAAACAAAAGTAAAAGTTTTATCCAACAACAACAGCAACAATAACAACAACAACAACAACAACAACGGCAGCAGAAGCTGTAGCGGAAATGCGCAATGCGCGTTGTTAACACAAAATGAGGCAAAACCAACGGCAAAGGCAATGGCATTGGGGCAGACTCTGTATCCACAAGTATCGTAGCTCGACAAGTTAGCTATGGGGCACAAATGTCATCTAAAAGTTTTTGGTCTCAGCCATTTATGGAATTTCTAAAATGCCTCTCGACAATCTACAACTAGTACACATGAAATTACAGTCAACTATCTCTGGAGAGGATTAATACACGTCTCATGTGTGAGGCTTAAACTGCTTTATTTTTAGTATTTTGGATTTTCTAAATTTCAAATAAATATCTTAAAATCATAAGCGTTCTACTATGCTATAAATTAATCAGCTTTTTATTTGCATAAGCTAAAAGTTTTTTCAATGCTGGAATAAAAATGTCAGAAAAGATTATGCTTTATTTTATGTATGCTTGGTTTTTTTTTTTTTTTTTTAATTTATATACATTGCACGACAAACAATTCACCCATATTTCAGTATCCCAGACATATAATAGTAAATGGTTGATATCAAATACAACCGTTTAAGCCTTATTGCAAGCAAATATAGCAGTTAGCAGTGCTCAGTCCCTAAAATAAACTGACGCAATTTCAATAGAATCTTAACCGAAAACCGCAGACTCTTGGCCCCATTACTGCTGGTATTAAAAAGTAAATTATATTGTAAGCATATGAAGCAATTTGCAGGTAAACATCAGAACTAAGCTGACGCCCACAGAGCACAGAGTCCGCAATTGTTAACAGAATGTCGCTTCTATGTGCCCAATAAAACGTTGAGAAATTTGCACAAGCGTCGACAATTTGCTCAGGTACAACATTAAACAGTTAGCATAGTTTGTTGGCAGTTTTACCTGCCCCCTCGGGCGACTGTCTGCCCATTTAAAGAGCTCCAAAAGGTTTTTGACAAAAACACAACAATTACTTTTACGATGCTGCGATGTGCGGGTGGTTAAATGGGTTAGTCGGTGAGTGGGTTGAGTGGGTTGGGTGGGTTGAGTATGGGGTTGAGTATGGGGTTGTTGTAATGCCCGGTTAAAGGTGGTGCCAAAGTAGTAGAAGCATAGCAAGGGCGCGTGCACACTAATTTCTACAAAAGATAATCAAGAGTGATAATTATTTTTGTTGGGGAGTTGGACGATGGGAACCACAGCTAACTGCGAGCACCTGCTGTGTGAATTACTTGAGCGACGACAATAAGTTGGCATCCTCTGGCACCCCATTGGCCTCCAACCCCCTCCCCTTACCGCATCCGACATTGTTGGGGTTTGGGGCTTGGCATCGAGAATGCTGTGGCGACTGCTGCTGCTGCTTCTGTTGATGATGATAACAATTTTGCCATAACGTTGACAACGACCAGCGTTTATATTCAGAGCTGAACGCCAAAAACTTTTGTAATTACATACAATTTTTGGGGGTAAATAACTTTGAACCACGGCCAGCGTCCCGCTGGCTACTGGCTACTGGCTACTGGCGATTGGTTACTAGCAACTGGCTACTGGGTACCTGACAGTCCGATTCCGTATCTGAGCTCAGCTGACCCCACAAAATGTTCTCCAAGTGCGCCCGCACATTTCAAGTAATTAAAATTTTGTGTTTATGTTTCGTGGTAGTCAATAGACATGCAAAGCGACAGAGCGACGAGAGACACCGGCAGCCGCAGCAGCAGCATCGACCATGAAAAATTGTTAAAATAATTCTTGGAAAACGTAAATTATTGAAACGAACGTTAAATGTTTATAGACACACACATTTTTCACGCTGTCGCAAGTTCTCAAGAATTATGCGCATTCATATTTGAGTAGGGTATATTACATTGATTATGCTATTTGAATTGCTTCGAGTTAAGTTAGAGCCTTAATCGCATATTTACTCATTTATCGATAGTTTGCGTCTATTAAAAAATAAATATTAAAAATGGTTTATTTATGCAATAAGAAATCTAATAAAAACTGTGACTAGTTATTTTGTATTACATTGATTAAATTATATGAACATTTACTCGTGTAATCGTTAAGCTCTGTAAGTGCATTCCAAATTCGCCTTTATGGACTATTTTATTTGTTCAATCTTATATATGTATATAGTACTTATTAAACACTGTGTACACATTCATCGCATTCAGTGCAGACGTTGTTTATTGCTGCATTCCCCTCGCAGCGGGAAGTGAACCGCAGTCGAGAGTTGAGTCACAGTCAGAGGCAGCGTCAGCGTCAGAGTCAGCGTCAGAGTCAGCGTTCGAGTCACTTGTTGTTGCAAAGAGCACGCGAGGCGCGACAATTAAATTAAAAATAATTAAAAATTATGAAAATGGACAAGTCGGTGGCAAGTGCGGGGCCAGTGACCCCCGCGGCGGGCGCGGCCAGTTCACTGTGTCCTGCCACTTTACATTGACTTCAGACTGTGACTTCGTTGCGCATTTAATGAAAATTTATTCTATGCAATTTGCGACGTAGTCGCCTTGCCAAGTAGTTATAAAGCAGGCAAATTGGTTGGGAGGGGAGTGAAGAGTGAGGGTGGGGTTTGGGGGAGTTCGCGGCGGTGTTGGTCAGCAGCTGCTGCACAGCTTACAGAGCACATCGCTTGTCTCGTGTCAATCCAAATGTCTTTTGCCTTAATTAGAATTGCTGGGACTCCAGAGCGGAAATAATTTAATGCATTGCGAGTGTGGAGAGAGTCACTTAAGAATGGGAGAGGGAGAGGAAGGGGAAGGGGAGGCGGAGCAGTCACACTGGTCAGTTCGGCTGCCCTTTGATGCCAAATGTCGCCAGCAAATTGTCGCCCGTCTCCTCCTGGCGCACTGGACATCTCGCATGTGGCGTTATGTTTTATGCAATTAAATGGGCGTGTCTTTTAGTTTTGCGGCTTCGTGTGTCTCCACGCTGTGGATGTTTTCTTTCACTCCTCTCTCTCTCTCTCTCTCTCTCACTCTCTCTCTGTGGGACTGTCTGATGTCTGTTGATCTTTATCTAATTGTTGTCTGCAACTTTACCAACGGACTGCTGTTGAGTTCACGCGTTGCGTTTTGATGTGGTGCCTATGCCGATTCCATTGGCCCCTTGCGGTGAGTGGTTATAGTTACAATGGATTAACTGGGGTTAGCTGTGACAAGGTGCGGCTTACCGAAGGTTGCATCTCTGTCTATTGGATGACTACGCATCGCACCTTCAGCGGTTATGTATTTTAATTTGTGGTGGGACGCAAATGATATAAATAGTTCAGAGCATTAAAGTATTTTTCGTAATGCCCCTCTATATCTATGTGCCAGATAAAATAAGTTTGCAATAATATATGCATAGTTTGCAAGTGAATTTACTTAAGAAAAAAGAAAGTATGACAGAAAATTGTATTATTAAATTTAAACAATGAATGAAGTAATTAATTTAAAGTCTACAAACAGTCAGCAGACAAAAGCTTAAGTCCAACTTAATATCCAAATCACTTTCCTAACAAAAGGTAGAAATGCATTTAATGGCTGCATTTCAATTGCTTTGGCTATTCAAATGGGCATTCAATGTACTTAGCTGTAATTAGAAACTCGAGACAAAGTCATTTCAATAATAAATAACTAACTATTTAGGACCACAATTCGAAACCTTGTCGATATCAAATGACTGTTGCTTTGTCACAAATCTGAAGCTAACCTCAACTTTTAAGCAATTTGCCATTTGAAATGCTGTCGAGTTGATAGTTTGCAGTTGCTATTGTTGTTGCTGGTGCAGCTGATGCTTTGCCTCCATACGATTACATTAATTAAGTTTTAATGCATCGCTTATACTGGGCAATTACACATTACAACAATAGCAAAAGCAACAGCAACAGCAACAGCAACAGCAGCAGCAACAACAACAACTCAAAAGTGCTGCCACATGCACATTACAAATTAAACAAATGCATCGACATTTGAATTATGGTCCCAGACATTTGAACATTTTTAATTTGTGCTGCAACAAGCAGCAGCAACAGCAACAGCCACACACATAAATCAAACAACTGACTGCTGTCGACATCGGATGCGGAAGGGGTCAAGGGGGGAGGCGTGTCGGTACACAAAAGCCGGGGTCAGGTGCCAAGACAGCGGTCCGGTCCGAGCCCTTTTGTTTTCGCCTGCTAAGCTTTGGATCTCTAGCCGTACCTCAGCAATTTTGTGACAACCTGTGGCCATGTGCGCCGGAAACATTTGGTCAAGTACCTGCATGTTTAGCAGTCGTCTGTGCACCTGTGTGTATGTGTGTATGTGTCTGGATTGGGCGTGGCAATTTTAGTGCATGTCCAAAACTAGTCCAGGCCCAGAACAGTCGCCTTGTTATGGTCTGTTATAAATTTGTTAACCGCAACAGCAGCAGCAGCAGAACTGTAATTATATTGCAACCCCTCTATTGCTGTTGCCGTTTGTTATTGTTGTTATTGTTGTGTTTGTTGTCCTCCACTGTTATTGGCCTGAAGTTTTCATGTCTGTTTCGGTTTGCATGTTGTTTTATTGCATGTTATGGCATTCGCATATCATTTATTTTATTAATATTATTATTACTATTATTGTTGTTGTTATGGCTGGTGTTGCAATAGCTTAACGCGCTGTTATTTATGTTTGGCATTAATGCGCTTCCAGAGTCCTGTTTGCAATGTGTCCTGTCTGCACGCTGACATGTATTATGGTGGTCAACTCTCTGTCTATCTGTTGATGCTATTTCTGCATATCCCGACAATCGCATAATTAACCAGCAGCAGCAAACAACTCTTTTTTTTTTTGGTCATGTAGTTATTTTAACTGCTTTATTGCAACCAAATGAAACCCAATTACGGTCAGCCAACGCGTCGGTAACTGAAACGACTCAAATTGAACCCGAACCATACCGAACCAGAACCTGCAAAACCACCAGCACCAGCACCAGCACCAGCACCAGCAACAGCAGCAGCGCCAGATTCAAAAGCCGAACCGCAAACGGCACTCAGGCGAAACATTAAAACCACAATGGATAGCCAGCGGAAATTCGGTGCTCAAATTTGAGAATTTTCAAATGGAATGAAACTCATAATGTTGACATACGTTTTATGAGAATTTATGAAATTGGGTATAGATGTTAGATGTTGTTACTCTCTCTCCCCCATACTCGAAACTAAAAGTATAATACTGCTGTATTCACAGACAGTTTATGGAAAAGTCAATTAAAATGTGCTGTCAACTATTAAAACTGACTGCCTGACATGAGTTAAACTTAATGGGTTTTAGAAAAGTACAATATTAAAACTATAAAGACGTAAACTATAAGAGAAAAGTGAAAAACCCATTTGGGTTAAGCTTGTGGGTCAATCAATTTTATTTCATTACTCACAGACTATGCTAATCGAGATTAGAATTAAATTCCGTTTCTTTATTTTTTTCAAATGGAATCAAATAACAAGACCAATCATAAGCATCAACAAAAGTGAAACATTTAACAACGGTGAAAAAGAAAAATAATAACGCTCGGAGTGCAGAGCTGTAGTAGATGTGGAGTGGAGTGATTGCTCTGTTGTTGGTAATTGTTTGTTTGTGTTCATATTTTTCATGTTTTTCTTCAAAATATTGTCAAGGCAACCAAGGCTATACCAAGAGGCAATGGCGCAGGCCACTTGTTGAAAACGCAACCTTAAACGAACAAATTGAATGGAAATAATCGAAAAGTTGCTCCAAAAAGCCAAGCACAAAAAAGCAGTCGCATTGGGCGTGATGGAATAAAAAGGAGCCAGCATCAAAGACGCATAAATAGCAAACTGCCAGCAAGAAAAAGGGCAGAAAGAAGTGGAAATAAAAACCATTTCGACTTGCAGATAGGCAACCAATTGGGCTTAGCCCTGGGGTCGTAACGAATAGATCTGACACTGAGGCATCGAGCCTGAAACCGAAACTCAGACTGAGACTGAGACTCAGACTGAGGCAGAGACGAAAATCAGATTGAATCCGATAAGATAGCACCAGGCTTTGACAGTCAACAAACTGATAGCTAAGTGATTTCAAATACATGGTATACTTCGTCTGAAAAGTTTCGTCTTATGTGCGCCCAAAATAGCTCAAGTTATTTTGTATTATGTTTGTCTTTTCACAGAATCATAATTTTAACATGAACCTTGAGCGTCAATCGCGTTTCCAACTTTGAATGCAGTATTATTCTACAGTTTAAACTATAACCAAAAAGCCCTGGTCTTTTCACAAAGTTATGACTCTGGAAAATTTAGTTCCTTTCCTGAAGCGCACTTTGGGGGTATATTTTTCAAAAAGAATTTCCAGCTAAAATTGTGTTTTCAACTTTCAATACAGTATTGAAGTCTACAAATCATGATCCAAAAGCCCAAAGTTATGGCTCTTGAAAGTTTGTGCTCCCACAATGCCACAACACCTGGGGCCACAACACCTGGAAAGTAAATTGCTGGTGAGCTATATCTCCCACAAATCTGCCAAATCATGAGGTGTTACACTCATATTAGATTATTCCATAGAAGGCTACTGCAATGTCTGCAAAGCTCTCACTTGTTTTTAAGAAAGTGGCGAAAAGTACTGTTGGTTTCAATGAGAGCCAGGATTTTAAAATGTTAAATCTTTTAATCATGGCCCACTTTACCATAAAGTATCTGGCTACCTCACTGTTGCTGTTGCTATAGCTGCATTCGACTCTGTATTGTAACCTGAACCAGCGAAGCAAGCAACAATAACATCAACATCAACAACTGGCAACTGGCAACTGGAGGCGAGTTATGCACCATGAAGCGGCATAGTCACCAGGCGACTCATCAGCTTGTCTGCCACGCAAAAGACCAAAATTGACAGCAACAGGAGCTGTTTTAGTTGTTGTTTTTGTTGTTGTTTCTGTCGTTGTTGTTTATGCTGCTGGGCTGTTTCAAGTGTTCGACTGTCTGGCCTACCCATGCCCATAACACTCGTTGTGTACGTGCCACATCGCTAAAAATCATGGCCCGCATTTCTTTTTAAATCAACAGCGGCATCAGCATCATCAGCAACACCAATTCGCATATTTATTTGTTTATTGCATGCAGAACCTGCAGAGTCGTGTCCTGCTGCTCCTGCTGCTGCTCAGATGCTACACGTGCGACAAGAGTTGCCACTCACCTCACACATAGCATCCCCTGACCTTTGGTACAT
This sequence comes from Drosophila anomalipes, assembly GCA_035041615.1. Taxonomy (NCBI): domain Eukaryota; kingdom Metazoa; phylum Arthropoda; class Insecta; order Diptera; family Drosophilidae; genus Drosophila; species Drosophila anomalipes. The sequence continues at coordinate 12,258,219 of JAWNKZ010000041.1, read as the reverse complement.
AATGTATGTGTGTGGACCGCTCGCTGATGGTGTTGCTGATTTTTGATGTCGCTGATTTCTGTGCCGGAGTGTGTATATCTGTGTTTTGTATGTGATTTTATGCCATGCTGATTTATTTCAATAGCTATTTAATGTTAAATGTAAAGGGCAGCGAGGAAAAAAAATACTGTTGCCTACATATGAGCGTTTTGAATGTGAACGATGCTGGCAACCAACTGAAATGTGGATACATTCTGGTTTTGTGGTTTACCTACGCTACCTTTGATAAACAACAATTGAAAATACGAATCACATTTTAGCAGCTGATTTCAACCACCAGCCTGGCTTTGCAATAGTTAAACTACATTTTTGTTTGGCTTACAGCTTGCTTAAAAGCCGCATTTCAAATACTCATTCTTTATTTATATTAGTGAATTGACAACTGTTTGGTTTTGTTTTCATCTTGCCTTATACAAAATGATAAATATATGATGACAATTAAAACTACAGTTTAAAACAAACATAAGTTGTTTAAAAAGTGATGAACTTCTAATAGCCGAAAACCATTTGCATATTTTATAAAGCATTGAATTACTTTATGCAATACCCTTTTCCTATTATGATGAGTTTCAAAGGGTACATTAAACCCAATTGTATATGTCATTGCTCAGAATAATAAGATGAGTTGTCAGTTTGTAATAAGTTGATGTACTCGGATAACTTAATTTATCCTTTTTTTAGGTAGAAGTGTGCTCTTGCTACAGGGTGTCTGATTGTCGATCACTATAGAGTTTGTTTTCTTTCTTGGTTTCATTTAATACTTTGCCTAATTTTCTTTGTTCAATTATTGTTTGAGAACGTGCAGAATGAATTGGTTTTTTGCAAGCAATCAACTTTCAACCCCTGATCAACTGGTTATTATTCAAATTTAAATTTGATACATTTGGCATGGGTTTTGACAATGTTTGCGCAGAGCAAGCGAATTTTGAGGATGGGCTGCTCACGTGTGTGGGTGCATTAATGATGGTCATTGCTGGGCATCCGGCCAAACGATTCGCTGCTGCTGTTCGCTGTTCAGTGCTCTGACAGAGTCCTTTCCCTTTTTGGCACAGCCAATTCATTGGGGTCTGTGGCTGCCTTTGTCAGGCATTGTCTAGACTTTAGTCGAGTGCTTGCGTTGATTTATAATTATTGTGTGCGGCTTTCGACTGAGTGGTGTGGTTATAACGGGTAGACTGCAGCAGGTCTTGCACGACTGACAGGACTGACAGGACTAACGGGACAGACATTGAATGCCACACCTAACTGACGACAGCGACGACGCTGCTAATCTTGTGTCAACGTGCTGCGTTGACTAATAACCAAATTTCATTTCCTCAATTTTTGATTTCCTGCACTATGCGGTCAGGATGCTAGAATTGGGTTGGCTGGTTGGATGGTTGGATGTGTGTGTGTGTGTGTACGCGTACAACAGTCAGCAGCATATTTTATTATTTTAACACGAGCACAAGTCAGCCATAGATGGTAAATGCTATATTTTTGGCACGCACTCGAGCGGCCCAGAGCCGCAGGGTCGTATTGCCAGTGCAAGGGTTAACAGCTGCAGCCACACCCGGCGCCAGGAGTTTGGTTTGAGATTGGGCCTTTGCCATTTGTATGAGTTTGTCAAACCAAAATTTCGGGTTTTTATTATTGTAAATGCTGGGCAAATGCTGGGCGCTATTGTTTGTTGCCAGAAATCATATTCATAAATAAAATTTGCATTTGGTATTTGAGGGGAAAAAGACGCGCCTGGTCGCATGTGTTGCCAGGACGGGTGGCCATGGCCTGGCATTTGACACTCACACGATTGCCAGTGGCTTGAAGCGAGGACGAGCAAGGAAAACCGCTGGTCTCCTTCTCAGGCGTTCTTCTCGCATCCCTGTATGTGTGTGTGTGTGTGCTAACTGCCCGACATTATGGCACAATGGAATGTCCTTTTTACTTACGTGCTGGGCTAATATATATAAATTTGGTCGCCCATCTCTGACCTGACCTTTCATAATGCTGTCAATTTGTGCGCTTGCCTGCACAAAATGTACATTCATATATATATATATATATATGTATGTATTTGCAGGAAATGAAACTTTGAAGTCAGATCGCATTCCGTTTTTCAAATACGCTATTCAATTAAATATACATTTGATTTAGGTTTACTTCTTCAGCATTTTAAATTGTTATCAAAGTCGCAACCATTTACTATATTTTTTTTGAAGTTAGTTAAGAAGTCCCTTTTCTGATTTTACGTTTATTTTATACAATTTAACTATTTTTTTTTTATTATATTTATATTATTATTAAGCATGTTGCATTTTGCAATAAAATTGAAATTTAAGTACTAACAAACTATACGAGAATATTTGACTAACCTTTGATAGTGTGTTTAATAACAGTCGAATGCCATTTTATACATTTCGGACAATAATAATAGAATAATGAATATTTTATATAAAAAATATTACGTTTTTTGTCAACGAGATCTGGTTGCTGGGCTGAAAGATATAAATTTGAGATTTTATTTCTTACAAAAAATGGCGAACTCTGAGCTTGAACTTGTAGCCACAGCCTACGGTTAGCTATCAATACCAGATTTAAAATACGAATAAGAGTCTGTCATTGTCTTCCAGGAACATTTAAGCACACGCTGAAACACACCCACACACCGACCCACACACACACACACACACACACACACACACACACACACACGCACCCACGCATGCACGAATAATGTTACAATGAATGCATTCATGTGCATGTGCGTCTAAGTTGATACGAAAACTTAAACATTCAACAGCAAACTAAACAAAACTCTGTAAGGAAAACTGTCATAGAAAGATTTCAAGCAAGTACGTAAGTCCCCATGAACCCAAACAGCAAAACTTATTACAAAGCACAGTGGAAATTACAATTACAAAATATTCAAATAACAAAGTTTCTATGAAAATAAATGAAAAGTTGAAAACATAAAAGTATTTTATCCAGCACCCAGCGGAAAATTACATCTACATAAGCAGATAAGTATAACTGGATAATATTTGTTTAGATATTTTGTGCCCACGGTGCCACATATTCAGTGGCAGAGCGCTGTGGCAGAAACGGAAACGGATGAGAGCGGCAGGAACAACTCGAAGAACATATCAAAAGTTGTAGCGCGTCTTTAATTAAACTTCGTAGTGAGAATGCTGAGCAGAGAAGTACTTTTGGCAGTTCAAGCACACACACACACACACACACAAACACACACATATATATTTATATAAGTTCAGATTCAGATTCAGGGATTGGCAACAGTAAGTAGGCATGCGAGGCAAGCTAGGCAGGACTCCTATAAGCACAATAGGCTGTGTCTGGTGCCGAGTAACAATGGAGCAATGTGAGTTTCTATTCTACCCTACTGGGTCGAGGCAAGGGAGTAGAAGCAGAGGAAAACTTGCACACCAGGTGCCAGTGTGCACGACCTGTTTCCAGCGCTGATGCCACACATCGTCATCGTCATAGTAGTCGTCGTCGTCTGATTTGAAACAAACTGTTGATGGCTTGTGGCAAGCAGCGTGGCAGGCTGCCGGAGCGAGAGCACCTCGTTGTGTATTAGTGTGACACCCAAGACAGTTAAGGATTAACTAGTAAAATACCACAAATTGCTGAAAATGCCGCAAAGTTTGCTGAATGTAGTGCCTGTTGTTGCAAAAACACCACCTCCACCACCCACTCTGCTCGATATCACCCCTGGCATGGCATGCTAAACGTTTGCAGTTCTCGCCCAACTCGACTTCAGTCGACTTGTCTCTCATGTCGTTGATGTTGATGGCAGCTGAAGTTTGTCTAGCTGAATATGCCCCGCTTGTATGTGTGTATGTTCGTCTCTTTGAGGGTTGCAACAATGTTGCAAGTGCATAAAGCAAACACAAATTTTTTTGTAACGTGTGCCGTTTTTTTTTTATTATTTCTTTATTATACCCTACAGTCATTAAAAATGTGTTAAAAAAAAAGGGCTGTAGTTGTAAAATGTATTTGTCACATACAGAAGAAAGCATCTGCGATTCTAAAAGGCATAAATATTCTTGAATAACTAACTATTTATTGTCTATACAAAGATAATTTAAATTACACAGCAAACATTTGCTATATCCTAGATATCCACTAGTCGAGAACACTCGCCGAGTGTTACATGAGACCATTATGTTTTTGTTTTTTGTTGTTGTTCGTTTCAACGAGTTGCCTGCGGCTAAGCTGACTTTTTTTTTACAATGAAAGAGGAGCAGCAGCCAACAGCTGTCCAGTCTTTGTTTTTTTTTTTTACTCAAAGCTTTTATGAGTAATACTTAATGTTAGTGGTAATAGTGGTTGCAGGAATTGCTAAAATGTTACGGAACATTTTAAGCCACTTGTGCTGACAATTTACATATTTTCAACAATGTTGCAATTGTTTTTTTCGCCCAGCTGCGTAATAGTTAATTATGCGTTTATTTAATAAGCTCGCTTTATATATTCGAGTGAATGAAAATCAGGTACCGAATATAAAAAAATTGGTTTTCAAAATAAATTATGTATTCGCATAAATAAATCGCCGCTGATGAATCTCTTTTATTATGGGAAATAACACTCTAAATAATTATCAAAATATATTATTGTTATTTACAAATTGCATGGTAAACTTTGTTCTAAGCCGCTTAGCATTGCATCCACTTCATTTGCTATACGTAATCCTATTATATTACACACTCCGGTAAAGAACATATTGTTATTTAGCTTTTTATTGTCAACCAAAATGCACAAAATTTTGCCACATGAAATCACTTGAAGCTTTGATGGTGCTCTACAAGCTTGAAACGTTAATGAAAACTGTTGCTCCAGGAATGGTCGTAAAACACATTCTTGCCGCTGTTTGGTTTAAAGTTATAATACACAACAGACTCTGTCAAGTTTGAAAAGCCGCAGCTGCAATGCTGGAAGATCTGCAGCACCTCATTGCGTGCTAAATGGTTTCACGCTGCAAAATTATACACACAAACACACACACACACCCACACACACATTAGATGCTAAGGATATACACACACACACATACATATATACATACTTAACTAGATGGGGGATAAGAAGACAAACGATGCGTTACAAAACTTTGAGCTTGGCACATGCCGAGTGCCAGTATTTCATTGGAAGGCAAATATTTACTCAAGAACTAAATCAAGCTTAAGTCGAGCCAAGCGGTTCACAACAGAGTTGTTACAGCGATGATCTAGTTCTCAATTGATACATTTAAAAAGTATATATTTATATATATATATATATATATATATTTATAGTTTATTGCAGAAGCTAGCTTAAATTATCTCAATTAAATTCAATGAATGCTTTGAGTTTATCTGCGACAATGTTCAGCTCAGTTGAAGTTCTCTTCTAAGTGAACTAGTTCTGCCGCAAGTGCCAAACGGTGGTTCCACAGCCCCACCTCCCAAAGCCTCCCATTAAATATGCAACACGTTACGCACTGTAGGTGACCCAAATAGGGCGCACCTTTTTTGCTCCATATCTCTGGGTTGTAGTCGGTTTTATTCCGGTCGGCGCCATTCTCCATCCATTTGCATGCAACATTTAACCGGGGCGTTGAGTGTCGGGACTTTGGCAACCGCAACGGCAATTAATTATGCCATTCTCTTGCAAGATTTGTGTTTCTATGTGTGCTGAGCATGTGAAACTAGCCAAAGTCGTTAAGATTTTATGCTCGGTTTGGATTTTAGTTGTGCTTCGTTTGCCGCCCCCAAGTAGGCAAGAGAACCGTGACTTTAACAATGACTCCAACTCCAACACAGCTGACTCGAATATTTCCCATATACATATTCGTTTATATACATATAGTGGATTCACACAACAACAAAAAAAAACAAGCAAAATAAACTAACTTCATTTTAATTGTTTTCGAGCTGAGCCACTTGACTTGTACGTTACCCTTTTTTAATAAATAAAATTTGCGAACTCCCTTCCCAGCGACTGTGCAACAAAGTCGACGGCAGAGTTTAATGGAGTGCATGCTGGAGTTTGTTGCAAAATGGCGGCAAAGGATCAACTTGCACCAGAGAACTGAAACAACAGCAACAACAACGCATAAAACGCAAATACGAAGCTCGTTTTGTATGTATGCAACGAACTTGAGATTCCCTATTAAACAAAATAAAATCATTCCATTTAAAATTTAAACAGACATAGCATATAAAATCTAAGAAAATATGAATTATTCGCATGGTTATTAGTAACGTTTTAATTAGGAGCAAGCATTAATATGTTTCCAAGAGGAAATCCTTCTTAATTCAAGCCTTATGGTAGGGCATAAAAACAATGTTGCTACGCTGTGACTTTGCACGACATCGTTATTTTACGCTTAGTGTGGCGCGAGCGCATAAATTTTTGAAATTAAAAGCGGCAAAGAAAACATGAACCTAGGCAGGCAAACCGACATCCTTGTTGTTGCCGTTTTTGTCGCGCATTGTTGCTGATGCTGCTGCAGAGGCAGAGCCGGAGCCAGAACCGGGGCCAGTGACGATGCCAGTCGGAGGCAGTCAGGCCAGCGAAAGCCAGGGCAGGCAGTCAGGCAAACACTCCAAGTCGCGCTTCCGGTTGCCATCGCGTATACTTGATACGGCTGCTGTGGGTGGCGTTTTGATGTAGTGTGCCCTAACACCCAACACCCAACGCCCAACGCGCAACATCCCAGGCGCTGCGTTCGTTGCACTCATTTTTGAAGCGTTAAGTTGCACATGAATTTAAATGGGTGCATTTTGCACTGGAACTGCTCCCACTGCCCAGCCCTTTGGGTCATGTAAATGCTACATTGCCCCGAGTCAGACTCTGACTGGGCAGTGATTCCAATTGGTCAGTTGTGATAGTTGTGTTGCCAACGTTGTTGCAATTAATACTTCTGACATGGTATAATTTACCTAAGCATTGTTTGCATCGATTTCAGGCTTTATCAATAAAAAAAAATTATATTTATGTACATATAAGATATTTGCTTTTGATGCCATATTTGATTTGAATATTTATTTGACTGCTATACTATTTGTAACCTATCATATTACATACTCCTGGAAAATATTTCCTATTTAAATTATTGCACACGCTTTATTTTGCAGTCCCAAACGTGTACTTTAAAATATACAAATTATTCAAATAGAATCTACATATATTTGTTTTATGCAAGAGTTAAAGTATGTAGAACAAGACACTCTTAAGCACTTAAATAATATGTCTGTTATTTATGTTGACTCTTGTTGACTATAGTTTTGCTCACACTAATTTAAGCTAATGTATGCTGACATTAGCAGTTAGGTACATAAAAATTCAATTCGACGTTCGGCATAAAATTTGCGCTCATTTCAAATTTAGATCTTGTGTCATTATATAAATGCCACTAAATTCGCTTACATTATAAAAACGACATGGGGTACTTTCTTGATAACTGAAGGCCTGTCTTAACCGCTGTCTTACCATGGCAATAAGTCTGTTTCGGCGTCGCCAATCATCTTTTGCTTGGTTGCCAACATGCTGTACCGCTGTGAAGTCATAAACTTTAATCAGACACAAATAAAATGAACTAAACATAGGTGTTTGATAGGCCAGCACATAATTTAAACGTCATTCTGAATGTCAGTGACAACAATTAAGACCAGTTTATTTAGGCACTTAAAATAGAATTTAAATCCATTTATTATCACATACAAGCACAGCACACACACACTCACACACACACTCACACACTCACTCACACACACACTCACGCGCATATACAAAGTGTGCACATTGTGTAACATCATTAAAAGTGGAAATAGCTGAAAATGTTTGGAATTTCCTAAATTGTTGTTTTTGTGCGGATAAAAGTTTTCTAAACCGAAAATATTTTTACTGAATGCAAAAATTTTGTGCACTTTATGCAGAATTTCAGTTAATTGAGAATTATTTATATGCTGCATGGCATATAATTTATTACTGCAGCTTATTAGCTTTTGCGAGTTTCCGACAGGCCGAACGAGTCATTTAAGTGAAATAAAATAAATGATAATAAACATTATTGTTGTTCAGTCGGCAACCAAAAAGTGCCAGCGTTTGCACTTCTTGCTGTCTGTTAAATATTGAATGGATTTATGGGCTACCCAAAGCGTTCATCCCCACATACTGACAGTCACACACAGATACATACACACACACACACACACACACACACACACACACACACACACATGGAAACACCAACATACGCCCACTAAATCGCAGAGTAACGGCTTGCACTTGAACTAGTCGACTGAACTTTTGTGGCAATTTGATTAAAACAGACTCCGAGCCATCAAGAGCCAACAGACAGCAGGCAGCTTAGTTTCGTCCATCGGTTGACCATTTTTCCAGCGTGTTGTGGTCTTTGTGGCATGAAATGTGGTTGGAGATGCCAAGCATTGGAATTTTTGGCAGTAGGTCGACTCCACAGTATTAGTCAGAGGTATAACCAAATCTGTGTTATGCAGTCCATTCTGATTGGTTTTTCTAAAGAATTTCCTCATGGAAAAAAATAAAAACAAATGTAGGAGATTTTTTTTTGTATATAAGGAAATTGGTGAAAAAATATATTTTACGCTTAAAATTGATTAAGTTTCCATCCCTGGTTGCGGTAATGAGCAATGCCACGCTGCTGCTGCTCTTGCTACTGCTGTTGGTGCTGCTGTTGCTGTTGCTCTTGCTGTTGCTGCTGCTGTTGCGCTAGTTCCGTTTAGCTCGTAGTTCAGTTGTGGTTTATGGGTTCGGAGATATGGCACAAACATATGCAGCGCAAATATATGGGGTCAGTTTTTGTGGGGGGTTGGCAGTCGTCGCTTCCTGAACTGTTCTATGTTGTTATTTGGCATTTGTATGTTTGTGGCTATAAAGCACATGAATGAGGCGAATGTTAGCCTTAGCAATGTCAGTGTCACTGACACCACTGCCATTGACAACAGCAGCAGTAACAGCAGCTTCCAATATTAGCAATGACAACAATGGGTCGAGTGGTCGCCACAGTGCGTTACCAACTGACTGCACAAAATGAAACGACGACAATGGCGACTGGACGCGTATGTATGTGTGTATGTTATGTGGTCGCCGAAATCGACTGCCGGGCTCCTGCATTTTCAGCATATGGTCCAGGCCACCAATGTGCAGGGCAACAAAAAAAAAAAAGAAAAAAAAAGGAAAGCAACAAAAATAGAGTATAATGAGCTCAGTCAGTGGACTGTTTGGACGTTGCCATTTCAATGGGTTTTTCTGTGGTATTTTTTGGTAGTGGCTAGTGGCTAACTGGCAGCATTGCACTACAGTAGCAGGGGCAGGGGCAGGGGCAGGGGCAGGTGCAGGAGCAGGAGCCGCATGTGGTGGCATTTTTGGAGTGCGAATGCGGGTTGGCGTAATGAGCAGTTGGTTTGACAGTTGCTGCAAACTGTAGGGCATAACTTTCGTCCTCTCTCTTGCAAGTGTGATTTATTGCGTGTACTTAGTTAACTGGAGTGAGCATTATAGATGGACGCTCGTATAGTTTGGAACTGTTTTTCAGTATTTGGCTAATGTATAAGTCAAAACAATACTGTAAAGTTGTGGAAGTTGTGATTTAGTGTGCATAATTTAAAATATCGGTGAACGCGCACAACAAAATGCAATCATTATGAAAATGAAAACAGTTAATTTCATATTTTATTAGCTTAGTCATATGATTTTGTTTGTGGCTGGTGGGCAATAGTAGGCTGAATATTGGTCTTCATTTTGAGAGCAACACGTGCTGGAAAACTGTTGCATAAAGGTGGGCGAAGTAACATCAATATTTTATTTTGTTTGTCTGTTGCTATATAAAATATTTTGTTAACTTTTATCTTTGTTGCTTGTAAACAAATATTTTTATAATCTGCAATTTTATTTACTTCTATTAAACATTTATACTATGCTTGGAATATTTATGTAGGCTTTCGAACAAAACGTAAAACGATTAGGCACTTAGGCATTACAATGGCTTTAAATATACATCGAGATAAGCGCATCGTTAAACGAATGTTGAACATTCATCTATCAGGCGACCATTTCAGTTCTCACGACTTTGGTGGTTTTAGTTTTTCCCTGAGTAATTTTGCGCTGTGCAGCCCCTAAGCAATTTAGTGTAATCTATGGCGCTTGCAATGAAACTACAACCCGGCATTAGAATAACAATGAAATGCCTGACATGGCATCAGTCGAAAGGAGCCGCGACCAATTCGCGCTACCTACGCTAAAATCATCCAAAAATGCAACCGATGAAAACCAGAAAACCCCCAAACCAATTGACGTTGCCATTGTCATTCACATACTTCCACATTCATTTACCGCACACACACACACACACACACATACACATAGGAGTCCAGTGTATGGTGACCGCCCGGGGCGTTCTAGTGTAGCGCGTAGCCAACCAAACCAAACGGATGCTCATCCAACGGCAGCAGCAGCGACAGCAAGATCAACAACAACAACATCAATACCAATACTAATGCCAGTACCAGCACACAATTGAAAGTTTCGTATAGCGCTGCGTATACGTAATTTATTACAAGCGACGCCATTTTGCGTCATTTCGCGCACTGTGCGCGTGGTAAGCTGTACGAGTGTATGTGTTTGTGGGTGTGTGTGTGTGTGTGAAGATAAAATGCAAAATAGACGTAACGGCAGCTGCTGGTGTTTAGATAGGCGAGTCCTCCCCAAAGACCCTCAGCTGCCATTTGCTTCCATGTGGCCCGGCTGCTTGCCTGAAATATGTCAGCGTTCATGTTCCGCCGCTTTTGGTCCGTGTGTATTTGTGGGTGTACGTGTCTGTCTAATTCAATTACAAATGTTAAATGCAAGAGTGCCATCGAAAAATGCTATGTGACCTGAAGCGCACCACACAGACAGACAGCCAACTAATTTGCAGTCAACATCGGAAACTAACTAACAACAAGCAATTTGGGCCAGTTGGCAGTCGGCTTCGGAGCTCCGAGCCTCCAAAATGGCGGCAATTTCAACAAATTTTCATTATGCAAATCAATTTTACACTTTTTATTGCTGCCTCTGATGGACTTTCGTGCATTAATTTTCTGGGCCCGAGTCATTTAAGTGAGCGACTGAATCGTCACGCAAAGTTTGTGTAGGTGTTTCGTTCTTTTTCTCGCTTATTAGTTAGTTCGAGAGCCGGCATTATCACAGCGTTAAAATTATTTCGAGTACAAATCTTCAGTTAGACAAAACAAGAAAATTGTGGAAAATTCATCGCCGCTGGCAGGCAGCGCTGTCGGTTTTTTTGACGTCCATCGCTGGTTTTGTGAATAAAGTTTAATATTCTTCTTGCTCTCTTTTCTTTTTTAGCACACAAGCCTCCCTTGCTGTTGCTTTTCCGCTTTCATTCATCCAGCTAATTATGCGCTACAATGCGTCGCTGTGCCCATTGTGTTGCCTCCAAACTCCCAAAAATTATCAGCTCTGTCTGTACTCTGTGCCCTGTGCAATAGGGGATGAATTGCGCAAAGGTCATGGGCAGAAGGGGGAGTGCGGCAGGGCTTTGTGCCAGCGTATTTATGTACTAAGTACATGCCTAGTTTAATGTTTGAGTAAAGGATTCATTCTACAGCTAGATGGAGTTATGCTCCTTTTCCGAGAAGGAATTCGCTAGCGATAAGCCAATTTTGTAATTTAAAAGTTTTTCGTGAAGTTTTTTCTGGTTTGGCATTGCAAGAATGCTTGATTTAAAAAGTTTTGAAGTTATTGAAATAGTCAGTCCATAAAATGTTCACTTCCTAACATGCAATGCCATTTTTGATGTTTAATTTTCCTTTCATATTAAGTCAATTGCTCTTGCAACGTATGCCTATTTTTTAATTAATAAATTATCTGAATTTCTCTGTTCAGCTTCAACACCGCTTAATTTGTTAAGTTTTTGTCAATAAGCATAATTTATTTTGAAAGTATTTCTCCATTACCAAATTGAAGATTCAAATAGAATTTCAGTTTTAGGTTCTTCGCATGAAATTTAAATCACTTAAAAATCAGGTTGACATATGATTATATTATATTATAATACTTTTCTATTCCACATTGGACAAAAAACCGTTTGATTATTTAGCTTATACTTCGGCACACTTGTCAAATTATTTTTTTTGCCTGATTTCCACATTAAGATTTTGTCTGGCAGTGACATTTTCATGTTTTTTGATGTTTGAGTCCTAAAATCAATGGTACAGCTAATGAGTGCATTACATTAAGACATTGACATGATGTTTTTGGCAATGTATGGGACTTTGACTTTGTAACAAGATAAGTCACTTTTGGGCCATAGATGTGGCTCATAAAATATAACATGTTCTAGCCCCACATGTTCCCCATCCACCTAAGCAGCCCTCAATTATAGACTGTCTGCTGGCTCTTCCTGGAACGAGGGTTGTTTGTTGAAAGCTACTACAGACAACAGGCCATAAAAACTTTGACTATATTTATACAATTAACACGATGAAAAATTCTACCATTTGTTTATCTTAAAGGCAGACGCGTGTTCCAGACTGTGATTAGAAAATTGCCAACAAATAAATTAAAGGCATTACATTTGTGTTTGGGATTCCCGAAAACGGAAGGAAGGAAGCTCATTTCGTTTGCTTCATGGCCATTCTCGACGGTTTCACTCGCTCTCGTTTCTAATTTTTTTATTTATTTTTTTTTGTGTTGCTTCTCTTGGGTTGTGCCTTGACTTTGAGTTTAATGCTGATAGATGATGTTGATTGGAAAGACTGATGCGACGAACCAATAATCAAGTCAGGACCGTACCTAAGCCCTTCAAGACGAAGGCAGCGCGGGTCGCAGCTCAGCAAAAATGGAGATAGAGATGGAGTGCAAAAGAAAAGCGAAGAAATTCGTAAATGTGAAAATGCTGTTGGAGCACAAAAAAAAAAAAAAAAACAATTTCAGAGCCGCAGTGCACGACCTTTTAACAGTGACGCACATTCTCACAAAAACTTCAAAGTTGGGGCGAGCGTTAAATGGTATAGGAGAGGCAACAGTCGCTTTCAGCTGGGGTGCCACAAGCAACGGGGCAGCCACAAGCCGCAGTGCTTGGGTCTGCTCCTTGCCATATATTGTTTTGTTGTCGCAATTCGCTTTTCTAGCAACCGTGAAAAGAGGTCTTTCAACTTTCTAATGGTGTCTGTCTCGAATAAGCAATAAGTTCACTTCAACCATATATACATATGCAGAGACCGAAATATTTAATTATTATTCTTAATATATGTCTTTACAAACGAACAATTCGAATGGGCATAACATATACATTCTAATTTAAATTATAACAAATCAAATTCAAAAGAGTATCTTAACGTCGAGTCGTGTAGCCGGTTGATAAGCTTTCGTCTATCGCCCGTCTCTATGTCGTTTCGTTTTCTTTTTGTCCTGTTATTCATAGCTTATAAAACAATTCCCCTGGCTATTGCGCTCTAATGTTGGTCGAGCATTTCGCCTGGCCCCACCCTCGCACACACTCTGGTATCATGGCAAGGGATCTCAAAAAATACGAAGAAGGAAAAAGCAACGGCCGTATGACTACTTAAGGTAAATAGATGGCACTAGCCCCTGCCTGAACCTGAACCTGAACCTAAACCTGGCCACATGCACAACTCAGGACAACCTTCGCCTGCCACGCGCCTGATGCTGATGATGATGTTGCTTATGTTGTAAACATTTTAAGCAAATTGTTTAGGTAAATAGATAAGACGTGACCTTTTTTCACGGGCACAAATGCATTGTCAGTGTCAGTAGTGGGCAGCCCCAGGGGGCGCAAGGATGGCAATGGGGGGGGGAGTTGGGCTTATGTCTGGCTAATGTATTACTTACCATTATTATGCTTTTTTTTCTATACACATCTCTTATGTATTATTGTCAATTATAAAAATAGCGGTACAATGCATACTGACTGCGGCTCCAGAAGCTACTATTGTCATTGTCCTGGCTGACATGGCTTTTGTGTGCGGCACAATAGTCTTGGCTGTAGTGCTGCTTCTATTCACCCCTCATTGTCGTCTTAAAGTTGAAAAATATGCAAATAAATAAACATAAAGTAGGTAAAATTGTCTGGCCAACAACCCGAGTGAGCCTGAGTGGTCCCGTCCTGTTTACTTTGTCTTGGATTGATCTGGATGGGGTTGGGTTAACTCAGCCTGCCAAGTAGACCCGAGAGGCTTGCGCTTAAAGTGTTAATGGTGGGGCCGGGCTACCATATACGATGACTATGACCCTGGGGTGACATACACAAGACGTGCGTGGTCGGGGTCGGAGTTGGGACTGGGGGTCACAAATATCCATATCATTTTACTTCTAAAAGCTGAACTTTCTCTTACATTGACATGATAGTTAATACTTATCATTGACGTGGTTTTGAATTTACATACATATCTGAAATGTGAGTAAGATATCACAACATTTTCGTATAGAACCAACAACAATGCAAATTTTAGGAATGTTAAACAAATTCTTTTAAAGTTCCAAGGAAAGAAAACTATGGTATACAGATGTCATAATAAGGAATGTTTTTTATTTAAGAAGCTAAGTATTGTTAACAAACAGCGAATGAAGTATTCCTTCAATACTTTAGTTCTTTATTGAATATTAATTCGATTTATTTCCTATCAGATTTTTTATTGATTTTTAACCGTATTTTTTCTATTCTAAAATCAGTATATATATTATTATCTGACTCGTTCGTAATGACCACGAATTTTTTCGCCTTTGATTCTAGTGCTATTTTAAAATTAGGCCAGTGTTTTGAGCTCAGGATCAAAAGTTTTTTGAATGAATATGCATTTTATATATAATTAATATAATTTTTTTTTTTGCATGTAATTAACAAGCACCCGAAAATGCCTTTTTTCAACACGATTAATAATGGGTTTTTATTTCCGCCTTACAACTGATTTTACAGTCATCATTTTTTAAAGGGTTGTGGATATAAAAAAAAAAGAAAACGATAAATATGCAAAAAATATGAACACAAAACAAACAATTACCGGTCGGCAACAGGATAGCTTTTCGTGTACCGCCCTCTGCCTCGCTGTCAGGCCTAACAACTTCACGCTCGACCGGGGGCTTCATCTTCATCTTTTGCAGCTGCCAAAACAGTCAAGTGTTTCTTTTTCCGTTATTGCCAACCCCCAAAGGCCGGGCATCTAATCGAATTTGATGGCTTCACACTGATAGGAGCAGCTGCTGCCGCTCGCTCTCCGTACCTTCCCTACCTCTGCCCACGAATCCGGCCAGGCCACGATTTTTATTGCCTTTTATATTATTGTATTAGCCATGGCATATGCTTTAAATATTGCCTGTCCCTTCGCAATTCGGATGCGATGGCTTTTGTTCTTGTTGTTCTTGTTGTTCTTCTTGTTTTCTGCAGATTTCAGCGCCGATTTTTATGTTCGGCGTTTATTATGCTTTACTTTTTCGCGCCTCTTTTTAACCCCTTGTTTTATGTGCTGCTTGCTGGTGTTGCGTGTGTCGACCGGAAATGCCTCATTTTTAGAAGTGTTTTGCATTTTGTTGCCGCCCGACTCTTTTCTTTTTTTTTTTGTTTTTTTTTTTTTTATCCATTTCGCTGTTGCTGTTGTTGTTTTTCTGTTTTCAACAATTGTAAATGCGTTTTTCTTCTTTTTTCCTGGTGTGTTGTTGTTTTGGTGTTTGGGCTTTTGGTTTCTATTTTGCTTTGCTGTCGGTTATTTGTGAGATATATGCAAATGTGTTGGCAGTTATTTGTGTTGAGGATTTGTTTTAGCTCCGCTCCGCTCATGTTATGCATATGTATTTGTGTTTTAGTTTAGTTTTGTCAGCCTGACATGGCATATGGATATGGATATGGTTTTGGGTTCGCTATTATTATTTTTGGGGCCAGCTTTCGTTTGATTTATGCTGCCAAATATCTTCCCTGCAAATTCTATTGCGCTCATATACGAGCTTAGTTTTATTCATTTTATATATTCATTGAAATGGAAAGGTTTTTAATCTATATTATTTCAGGTGCATTTAACTCCTAGATATGTAATTACTTATGTTCTTAGTTTAGGGATGATAAGGCAATGAATACAAATACTAGTTTAATTTGATAGTCCTGTTGACTACGGTGAACTGTGCTTGAACAAAAGCAAGGAAATTTAAGATACCCGTAATTTTGTGTATATAAATAGTTTCTTATAAACTAGTATAACCTAATCAAAGTCAATTTCTTTATGATTCTGTGGATCAAAATTACGTTCAATTTAAAAACAAATATAATTTCCTAACTTTCTGATCGACGTATGTAATTTTAAAATGCGGTGTTTCCTTTAATCTAATCGATATCGCCTGTACCCGGTATAAGGCTAGTGATTAATAATGTGATGCATAGGTTAATTATTTTGAACATTTTTAAAATATTAAATTATTATGTTTTGAATGCTTTTGTCATTCGAGTAAAAGTCACTGTATGGCCTTATGTGGGCTTTATGCTGGCTTCGGTTTCTGAAGAGGGGCTCGAACGTTTCTGGCATAAATAAAAGAAATGAAATCATTTCAAGCAATTTGTCTACAATTTTGTGTCGCACTTTCTGCGCCATTTCTCACATGTCCATGCTACACACTCACACCCACAGTCATACCAAGGGCTAACTCTTAGGCAGCACAATATCTGCACCCACTGCCAATGCAGAACCAAGTTGGCCACCCGGCAAGGTGTCACGCTGATAAATGGCGTTGCCTTACTTACGCCAACTTCTCTATCGGTCTGGTTACCTGCTCCTGCTCCTGCTCCTGCTCCTGGTTTTGCTCGCTGCCTCGATATACCATATTTTTAGATCTGCCCTCTACCATTTTGCGTTTATTTTTCACAAAACTTTTTTCGTGTGCCAATTTCAAGAAAGATTTCCTTTAAGTGTAATAAAATGCAGTGTCGCCGTCATAAATCTATTCCGCTCGATTTTCGACGACGAGAACAACGCAACGCCGCAAAATTGAAATGCATTGATATTGAAAACTGAATTACAAAGGAGTACAAAAGCAGTTCGGCATCTAAACTTGCACAAAGCGTGTCAATATTTGAGCATTGGCATTTTATTATATGCAAAATTGTGTCGCAACGCTAATACGGAAATTAAATATTTTAAAAAAAACTTGACTCAAAATGAATAACAATAACAACTACAAAAAGATGAAAATTCAACATAACAACAACAAAACGCCTCGAAACAATTTCAAAACATTTTCGTTGACAGCGGACGACGAATACATAAGCACACACATACACATACACATACACACACACACACACCCTGCCCCTGTTTGCACATGAGAATATGCCACACATACAGTGGCAGCAAGCCGAGAGTGTTCTGTAAATCATTTTCGCTTGATATTCCACGTTGTTAACAAGAATAGTTAGTAACAACTCTTGGTATGTTATCTGAAAAACAATTTGTTATGCATGTAAGAAGAGTTATGGGTGCAAGTCGACTTCCTTAAAAGCCAACTCATATTGTTGGCGAAATATGCTCGAATGGAAACTGGAGAGCATGATCTTTCTGCTTATACATGTTTTATGTTTATATGTATAGTTTTCGCGCTGGCAAAAACGTTTCTGCGAGCTGGCTTAAAAATTCTAATAACACAAATATTTGCAGATGAAAGAGGTACTAAAAGGCATTTGGCCGCACACTCCACTTGTCAAATGTAGAGTGAGAACGAGATACACAGAGTGAGTGAGGATAAGGTACAGCTGGGAGCAGGGAGTTGAGCTCCATCGACCCCTTTGCCCCCTTGATCCCTTCTATGGATACAGTCCATACAGTTGCCACAGTCGCAATCTACCGCCCCGGATGACAGTCACTGTCACTCCATCATTTCGGGCCCGGCGTTGGCATACTTTTTGACAACACCAGAGACAACAACAAGCCACAGACAAACTAACAAAAACGGCTCACACACACACACACACACACACACACATACACACACATGAATAGAGAGAAAATTTTTGTAATTTTCGTAGCATGTTTGCTGCGTTTTGCACTTTTGCTGCACATTTTTCATTTGCAGCGCACAACTTTTTGACATGTTGTAGAGCAAATTGAATAAGTCCGTAAAAAAAAAAAACACACACACACACACATAGCAAAACAATAGAACAAATGTTGCCCACGTATTGTTATGCGTGTATGCCAAAGTGTGTATGTGTGTGTGTGTGTGTGTGTGTACACACTATTCGAAATAATCAAATTTGCATTGCTTAAATGCCTGGCCACGGTTAATCGCTTTCTGATGCACTTGCCGCATCGCCCATTTTCCAAATGATCTCTGTTCAAATTGTACTCGCAACGCGTACGAATACAAGTGTGGCAAGACTCAAAAAGCTTTTTCGCAATAGAGCAACATGGAACCCACAAATAAGTAGGTTTCAACTCTATTGTATTCGACTCATGAATGCTCTTAAAGATACATTAATGAATCCTTTATTTTTTGTTCAATTTACCATAGTAAGTCTTAAAATTTCTTCTAGTATGAAGTGTGGCTTATTTGATGGTCTTTATGTTCAATAAATCGCTTGAATTTATGGTCGAATATGCGAGACGGAATAACTTAGGTGCCAAATATTTAGGACACTTTACTTTTTTCAATATCGGTACAAAAGTTACCATGAATTGTATATTCAAACGAATGGCAATGATTTAAAATATTATTGAGCATATATTGCTTTTTATATTCCAACGGTAATTCGTACTGTGTATGTATTAAATGTTTGCACCATCTACTTTTTGAGTGTTTTGCATCTCCCGAACACAAAATTGAACTTAGAATCCCTGACATTCAATTCATGCCTAAAAAGAGTAGGGACTAAAAGAGAGAGGTAAGTGCTTTTCACTCAGCAAGGCAATACATAACAGCCATCGAGGGTAGAGCAATGTGCAATTTCAGTTTTTGGTACTGGTCGCTGTTCACTTTGTCTTGGTGTTTCGACACGATTTTTCTTCATTTTCTGAAATCAATCAAATGCAGGCTGTCTGCCTCGTTGTTCTTCGGGTTCTCGGCTATTGTTTGTATGTATATGTATGTATTTGCTCTTGACCAGGAACAGCCACGCCCACTCTGCCCACTGGGCTATCAACACAGACGCCTGTTTCGCCAATCCGCCTGCCTTACTTCTTGTCCTGACTGCCTGCCTGCTTGCCAGGCTGCTTGTTGGACATTCATCAAGCCATTTCATCTATTGACTGATTGATAATATTTTTGATAAATGATTGGCGGTGACGTTGTCGTCCTGTGACTGTGCTAGCAACTGGACCACTTGGCCTGCCTTGCCTTCCGGCTCCGTTATTTACGGCGTGCAAAAGAGCCAAGCAAAGGATTTATAGGTGAGCTGCCAATAGCTGAGCTGCTGCAATATGCAAATTGATGGATCCTCAATAGGTCATGTACATATGGCTGATGTGGGCATTCTGGGAGGGGATAAGCTTATGGCTTTAGCTTGTTACTTGATTGAGCTGTCCACTGAGCAGAAATTGAAAGGCCAAACTAGGAACCATTCGCCCACACATTGCCTCATTGCATGCAACTCATCATTTTTCATAAGGTGGAAAACAGCAGCAGTAGCGGTAGCAGTAGCAGGAGCAGCAGCAGCAGCAGCAGGAACAGCAACATCAGCCATGCGCATAACGAGTTGAACTAATAAAAATTAATTGAAACATCAACATTAACACCACACTCCAAGCGATTAGAATCAGTTCCAGGCAGGCGCACACATTAAGGTGTTGTATTGTTGTTGCCGTTGCTGTTGTTATTGTTTTTGTTGCTGGCAGTCAGGCACGCGCCAATGTTTACACGGCTCATGGCACAAGCGACAGGCGGCAGGCGGCAGGCAACACAAGGTGGGTGCTGGGCATATGCGAACCAAGAATCACAACAATCAGACAAGCAACACCACAACATCGGGTAACAACAACAGCAACAACACAGGCAACAGCAATAGCAACAGCAACAGCAACAGCAACGGCAACAGCAGCGGCAACAACTTAGGGACACGGCCACATAAAACGCCCACATTGGACGCGCTTATACAATAAGCCACATATTGCAGAGACAACGGACGATGGGCGGCGGACGACGAGCGATGGACAACAAACGGGGGCAAGACTGAATACAACGTACGTGAATGTCGGACGTCAGACGTCGGATGGACATTGCTGGTCCGCGCCAAAAGGTAGCTAAAAATCTTTCGTGCAGAACTTGATGGCGTTGCCTGTTCCACATTTAAGTATGTGGCATGGGGCATGATAACTTTCTGATAAATTCACCGAAAATAAAAAATTCAAATTGCGCAATAAAAAGAGAAAATTTATTTAATCGTTTGGTTTTTTCCTTGCTAAAAAACGGTTCACAAGATGACTAAAGTCTAAGTGGAATATTTACAAAGTACTGGTTAGATTCTCTTCATTTTATTTCAAATACTTTCGCAACTCACATGCTTGTAGCTGCATATCGCAATATTGGCATAACTGCCACGGAATTCGCTAAGAGCATTCGAGCAGCGACTAACTGAATTTGGTTTTCCTTTGATGTTGTGCTTCTTGTTGCTGTTTGCCGTCGCTGCGTTTGTACTGCGGTGCTTCCACCTGAGCTGAGTTAAGCGCCGCGTGACTTATTTGATTGTTAAACAACATAATCTGTTGTAGTCTGCAAGTCGGTCTGCCCGCCCCGTCTCTGCCAATTGATTTTGGTCAAGTGTAACAAATAAGTGGGCAAACACGAGGCGCGCAAGTGCTCACGCGACCAGTTGGCAGGTGCCAGGTGGCAGGTGCCTGGCGACTAGTGGTAAGTCGTAAGTGGCAAGTGGCAAGTGTGAAGTATCAAGTGTAGAGATACAATACAGAAGATTGCAGATGCACGACGAACCGTAGAGCAAATGGTCAATACCCGTAAGGCAAAAGCAATTCAAGCAATTTGCAATAAGGCGACTGGTGACTTCAATTGCCATCTGGTTGCCTGACTGCCCGCCTTTGACAAGCGGTTCTAACAAAATAATAAGTTAGCAGCTTTCTTTGTCTTTACTTTTGTCGCTGTCTCTGTTTAAGGTGTATGTATCCCGTCCCCTCACACGTGCAAGCATAATGAAAATGCAGTGTTGCGGAAAATCGCACCAAAGACACGGTGCAAAAAGCTTACAATAGTGTGTGTGTGTGTGTGTGTGTGTGGATACACCAGTGAAAATTGAAAAGTAACGGACTGAAGTGGAAAACTGCCCCCACCAAAACAAGACAAAAAAAAAATGGAAAGTAAAACGAAAGAATATTGCGAAAAGGTATGAAAATTTCGTTCAAAATTCATGCATGAATACAACGACCAAAGTCAGCGAGAGTTGCAAGCAGAAGCAGATTGCCAACTCACTGGTAGCAAGCGTTGTATGGGTATTCAGCTGGCTGAGAAGGGGGCACCATAACTGGGATTCCGATTTGGGGTCTGCTGTCGTGTGCATTTTCTGACAGTCAATATTGCCGGGTGGACAAAGCCACTTTAGGTGTTATTGTGCCAAAGTCTCGCAACCAACCGACGTAAAACCCCCTGAAGTGCCTGCCCAAACTGCCAGAGTGGATTTTTTGTCAGCATACTCTATGGCCAGAAAGAAAACTTCTAAAAGTTTATTTAAGTTGCTAATGTTGCATAAAATCGAACCATCAAAAGCATTACATACAAATACACCATAATAGTTTGTGTATTTTTTAAAAGAGAAATTCGAAAATAAAATAAACATTAGTGAATAAAGCTGTTAAGAATGAGCTGTTACCGAAAACACACAAATATTTTGTGTAGAAGAAATATAGAATCGAATGTGTTTTGCTTTCATATACTTAGTGTATTAAGTTAAATAATGATTAATATTACAATCAGCTCTTCCTTTAGACTGACGCGCAGGGCATCTTCCAGTCGACTGCATTCAGTTTCAGCATTTTTATTTGCTGTTTTTGTTTTATGCTGCAGTACCAAACAAAAATTGGTAGTTCATATTTTACAGCAATTTCCATTTGGCCATATTGTCAAGCTTCAGTTCACTTAGCTCCCTCAGCTCCGCTCCCACGACACACTGCTTTGCACTTTCTTTAGTGCTCGCTGCTGTTTTGCGTGCAATTGCAATGTATTTTTATTTGGCCTGGCTTCATTTTCACCGCCACTTCGCCATGTCTACAAATGCATATAGTTAATAATTTTCCAGTATAATTTAACAGCAAACAATCAGTTAATCTCAATAATCCGCACTTTTCTTGCAAGTCCCCATACTCATCTTTATCCACATTCCCATTCCTATTTACGACGACCAATGCGTTTCCTGTTAGCCATAAAAAAGTTAAATACAGGGCCACGTTTGGCATGAATTGGATAAGTGTACAATTCAACATTTGGACTTAGTGTTGCTCTTTAGGGTAAGTAGTTGGCAAATAAATTTTGTTAACTTTGGAATACCCATGTCATTTTTTTTTTGTTTTTACATGCATACGGACTGATATCTCAAATTAATATTTATTTCCAGCTTGGCCGAATACTTGTATATTTATTTATATTTTTTTTGCAGGAATCGGCTGCTAAAAAAATAACTTTAATTATTGTTGTAATCAAAGGTGCAGTTTCCATATTAATATGGATGGGTGAATTGCGTTAAGTCTAACAACTAATATGCTCTACATTGTATCAGCTTGTGCCTTCATGTCAAATTATAGCTGCAATATAGTTTGTGCCACACTTTGCCTCCTCCTCGCAGCTTCCTCTAAGCAAATTAATGGACTGCCCACTGCAGTCATCTTCACCCCTCACCGTTCTGGTAATTGCCTTAAACTGTAATCAACCAACGTACAACTGGCTAAAAATAAAAGTGGCCAGTCAAGTAGCCAGGTCCAGGCCCAGAAACAGGCCCAGGCGCAGTCCTGGTAACTAGTAACTAGTTCTGTGGACTAAATCAGAGACGGGCCGCATCGGCGCAGTGAACCGGATGCTGGTAATAATATTTAGATTTTTAGCCCTGGATGCAAAACTTTATGCTTGTTTAGATAACATTATCGCGCTGGTCGTAGCCCGTGGCGACTTTGTGGCCAACTAGCTTGTTGGCTGATGCAGCGGAGTGGGGTGGCAGAAAACTTTTGCTGGCACGCATAAACTTGGCTAATTTACGATTGCATTGTGGCCATTGGACCCGGTCGTATAATTAGGAAAATTAATTTGTGTGCTTTAAGAAGGCAACAACATCGACAACAACAACAATAGCTAGAGCAAACAGAGCATCAGCAATAACAAGGCAAATGCAGATGTATAAAGTTTTTAATTTTCATGATGCAGATAATGTCCATTAAAATACGTTGCTAACGGTAACCAACACCTGCGGCGTATCCTGGTCAGTTGCAGTGCCTGAGATGCGGCTCAGTCGAGCCGTGAGCTAAGTGCATTAAAAATGGCAAAAGGAAAATGCACAGCAAACGACGCCGGCAGCGGCAATGAAAAAAATTATGATTATTATTTTTTATTATGCAACTGAAAGAAAAGTCGTCCTTCGGGACCAGTTGTTCTGCTTCCGCGTCCGAGTCCGTGTTCTGTTGTTGGCCAGACCAGGATGCGACGGCCTTTTGAACTTGTCCGGAGTCATTGCACGCTGTAAAAGAGCCGCGATGTTGTTGTTATTTTTGCTGCCGACATCGCCGACGGCGGTAGCCATTATACATTATTATTATCCTGCACCTGGCCCCGGCCCCCTTCACAAAAGCAGTGAATGCTGCGCATTTATATATATATATATATATTTTCCTGGCCGTCGCTCGAGCTGAAAATTATTACTCGAAATCAATTTCGTACAATTGAAGCACTTAATTTTTACCAATTCATTAATTGATTTTGCTGCCAATGCCACTCTCCTTGCTTATTTCGCGCTGACAGGCAAAATAATAAATAAAAAAAAAAAACAGAACTGTCGGTTATGAAAAGTTTCGCTCTGGTGCGCTATTGGCTTAATACCCTTAACCTTACATAACACTAACAATAATAAGCTTAAGTTTAAGCTTAAGCTTCCTCGCTATCTGTGTAATTATCTAAACTATTTGATTCTAAATTTAAACTTTTTGAAAATCCATGAAAGTAATTTAGAAATGACTTAAATTTCATATATTTTCTTGAACTCAACTCTTTTAGTTTTTAGATGATCAAGTCTGAATTAATATTGGTATACTTATTGTAAGACCAGATATACCCCAAATACCCTATAGAAAGGTCAGTACATTACGATGCAATGCAAATAAGAGAGTGTTCGAATATACAGTGTCTCACCGTTCATTCGGACCAGTGTCTAGCAAAAAATGTAAAGTGCTATAAAGTTTAAACAAAGAAACAAACGCAAAATGTTTAAATGCCAGTTGTTTCATGTTACATCACGTTTGAAAAAGAAACTTTGGTTTTTATTAAAATATTAATTAATTAATTAAAATTAGTCGAAAACTGAAAACATATCCAAAATACGTGTCAACGTTTATTTGGGACAGTCTTAAAAAAGTAACATATTTGCCGTATAAAAGCTTGAATAAGGATGTTAATACTTAGATGATATCCTCTAGCCTTAACAACTTCCCTTAACCTATTATTCATGGAAGATAGCAGCTTCCGGGTAGTTTCTGGACTGTTTTTGCTCCACTCATCCAGCAGAGCATTCTTGAGATCGGATCTGTGATTCCTGATGTTATTTTCCAGCAGAGCCCACAAATTTTTAATAACATTTAAGCCTGGAGACTGGGCCAATGGAATTATCATGTGGGGGCAGGTCCAGATAAGCCAGGACTGTACTAATCCGGACTTATGCTTGGTTGTTGTCCTGGTCGTTGGCCTGGTAGAACCGGAAAGTACGTCGGATTCCTAGCTTCTCGGCACTTTGGAGTAAATTTTCCTTTAATATATTGAGGTACACGTTCTTGTCCATTGTTGTTTCAGTGGACACCAAATTTCGGACGCTGGCTGCCGAGATACATGCCCATACCAGGACACTTCCTCCGCCGTGCTTGCCTGCCGCCTTTAGGTTTTTGGGACTCAACTCAGTATTGGACTGTCGCCACACATAATTCCGTCCGCCCGAGCCAAAAATGTTGAATTTGGACTCATATGAAAATATGACTGTGTTCCAGAACTCCAAATCCTTGTCCAAGTGGGTTTTGGCGAACGTCATCCTAACTTCTTTATTTTTTGCGCCTATAAAGGGCTTCCTCCGTGGTACTCGGGCATGAAAGTCATGGTTGCGCAGAACCTGGCGCACAGTTTCCACACTGCGCTTTTTCCCCATTTCATCCTCCACCTGTTGAGTCAGTTTTGGAGCCGATAGCTTGGGATTTTCCCATATTTTCCTGATGATCCTCCGCTCATCCTGTTCGGTGAAAATCTTGTTTGGTGCAATTCTGCCCTTGTCCTCTATCCGATTTTGGTCGACGAAGTGCCGAATGATATAATATACAGTTGACTTGCTTAGATTGACCATTTCAGCTATTTGGCGTTGTGAATATCCGATCTTGGAAGTGTTCCAGGATGAGATTCCGTTGTTCAATGGTAGTCCGTTTGCTCATAGTCCTTGTTGGCTGATTGCACCCAGGATGAAGGATATAACTAATCTGACTACGAAGGATTGGTCTATTTATACCGAAAATAATCAACTTGACGTAAAAAATCCGGGTTTTATGGCACCCAGGTGTCCATAATGCCACTGGCCCAAATAGGATTTGACCAAAAATGAAGGTACTTTTTTACTTAACCCGACCTAGCAGGTGGGGAAACCCCAGTTTATTGGGATCATATATTCATTTTGGTGGTTAATTTATGTACCTGCCATCGGTCTTTGGAATTTTTGAAAAATAATGTATAATTAGTTTATGGCAGGCAATTTAAATTTTTGCTAGACACTGGTCCGAATGAACGGTGAGACACTGTATATGTTTGCTCTTATGTATGCAATAAAACGGTTTTATCCCTTTTGCTGACGTGTTTTAATGAGCGTCGCCCGATGGGCATTTGCTACTGGACGCATTGGGCGCATGGGGGGAGTGGCACGGTTCACCGAACGGTGCTTCACCAATTTACGAGTTCTGAGTAAGTTGGCAAATGTAAAAGGAATAAATTAAGTAATTTCTCCAGCCGTAGCTTAAGCGGAAATAATAAATTGTATGAAATTTCACATATATATGCAGATAAGTATAGGAAAAAAAAGAAGAAATTTAATACAACAGTAACTTATTTGTAATTATATAATTGCGCCATGGTATGCTTAAATGTTGTATTTGTTGTGTGTAGAGCTTGTAGGCTTATAAAAAACAAACATATTTAAATGCATTTCTTTTATTTTGTTTTTATACCCTGCAGTCCTTAAAATGGGCAAGCCGAGTATCATAAAGTGAAATAAATAATTCGTAGCTTGATCGAATTAAATTATAATTAAATGAAAGTTCATAGTTTCCCCCATTTAGCTAAGGAAACTAACTAAATGTTTAGCTTTTAATTCTGCAAGTACTTTTAAACTATACAGGACTTTTCTACGTCTAATATGCTCGGCTGAAGTGTTTTATAGTTAACATTTTTGTTATTATTCCCGGCTCGAGATCTGGAATTCCGCATTCTGAATTCCGTAATTCGATTGCGACACAACCACAGCAAACAATTGTGCAAATATTTATTCAAGTTTGGTACAAATAAATGGTACTTATTTAACAGCGCTTAAAAATTGAGCGAGAGGATTCATAAGTACACACAATATTCGCAATGCAATTGTAATGCAAATAATTAATTCTTTTAATTTAATTTCCATTAAATATGTGCCTGTTTTTTGCTATGTGACCGAACTTTACAAGCAAAAAGCACTCTACGAAACACAAACAAATTATGTTTAGTCCACAGCAGCCAGTCTGATATAAAGATAATATATTATTTATTTTTCATAGGTAAAATTATTTTACATGCAATTGGCTTCGTTTCTCACCATGTGGTTCATAACTAACAAATAAAATAATAATGAAACAATTTGTATTGGACTTTATATATGTTAAATATCGTTTCACTTAGCCACTTAATTAATTTGAATTAGCCTGATAAATGTTGTTAAATTTGAAATTCCATTAAAAAGGAAACATATTAATTTAATGCAAGCATATATTACTGCCATGCCGCTTAAATTTCAGTTCAATTAAGTACAAATTACCGCAATTGTTATCAATTCACTTGTTTTTGTTTATCTTCCATTTTTTATTTTAAATTTTAATTAAATTATTCTGACTTGATTTTATGTATTTAAATGGAATACTCGCATTTATTGGAATTTATTAAAAAAAAATTAACACTGCTTCATTGTGTGCGCAGGCTTTAGGATTCAGAGAACCTGAAATAAATCGTGCAACGTGCTGCCTTACTTTTGATGCACCTGCGCCACACCCCTTCGCACCATTATCGTCGTTAGTTTCGCTGCGCCTCCTGCAAGTCTGCAATTGTTGTTGGCTGATTTTTTAATGAAACGCTGAAGTATAATTTATGAATTTTAATGAGTTGCCAAATGATGCCGAAGCGTTGATTTTCCATAATTATTAACACAACACTGCTGGACCATCAGTAGCATCAGCATCACCATCATTGCCCGTATCAACAATAACCGTGCTGGCTGTCTGCGCCTGTCTGTCCCAGTTGAATACCAAATTAACGGGATGAGGATACTGTTTGCTACTGGGCTGGTACTGTGAGTAGAGGCTCCGAGGGCGGTGTAGTTGCCAGGCCATTTGTGTGTCTGACAGCCAAGCTGATCAGCATAAGTGCAAATTCGTTGTACTCTCACTTGAATGCCCTTGAAGCATGATGGTCAGACTATGCCTTCGGCTAAGATCAAGTCAAGTTATCTCAGTAATAAAAGCTTAACAATTTAATTAATACAAACTAAAAGCATCCTCTTTTACAATATATTCTAGGGTATACAATCTTCGTAGTCCATATTTTACAAAATTCTTTTTATTTCTTTGTTTGTTGACAGTTGTGCTTTTAGCCTTCGCTATGTATTAAAGCTGTTCATTGTTTTTCCTCATAATTTAATGTTTAATATTTAATGTTTTCTTATTTTGTATTTTTAATTAATAGATTAAGCGAATTGTGCATAATCTAGGGCAACAAACACCTTAAAGAGCTTTTAAATTTACGTCACATACATTTTATGTACATATTTCCAATTGATTTTTGTGACAAATCCCGGATCATTAATTTAAATTAACACATAATTCGCACACACAAAGCTGCGGCTAATATGAGAATGATACCAATAATGCTTAATTAAAGCCAATAATGATAAACAAATGCTCATAAAGAGCATTACATAATGAAATTAACTAACTAATATAACCGTCGCGGACTTAATTGAAATGCATCAAAAGCATTCGCAGCTTAAGCGTGCGAATAACACAACACACAAATGCATATAGATATGTAAATATACACTCACAAATATATATACATCCATAATGACAACCACAATTACACGCAGAAAGGGTGAATGTATATTTGATTTTAATGTGCTGGGACTAAGCGGGCTTACCTGTCGTATGATTAATTGTAATTTGCTGCATTACATTACGTATACGTAATATGCGAAGCCTAGCAAATATTCTATTGAAATTCTGCAGCTGTCGACTGGACACACGCAACAAATGTCGACAGCCATACAGTATCGGCTTTTTTTTTTGTCAGTTTTAATTATACATCTAGGTATTATGTGTGCGAATGTGCGTGCAATGTGCAATGTATTTATTCACAATTAAAACCAAGTGACAGTTCCGATATTGAATTATTTCATCAGTGATATGAAGCTATACAATTTATGTTAGTATTTATACCATCACCATGCAGCCAAATCCTTCTCGACAAATAATCGGGATAATTAATTTTATTGCAACTTTCAAAACAAAACGGAAACATCAATTCAGCAATGAATCAAATCGCATAAATCAAAATGTAACGGAAAACATGTGAAATTGCACGTGTATTTATAAATTCGTCGTTCTCAATAGAGTAGAAGCAAAAATTAAATTCATTTTCAAATTAGGAATCCACTATAATTCAATAAAAAGGAATAAGGACATAACAACTACTTAAAACGCCTCCGTTTTGGATTTACCTAGCACTGAAGCCTTCTTTATGGTTATTAATAATATTATATATATTTTAAGATACTTATTATTTTTTAAATGCGAAACATACACTTACCTGGTCTTCGAGCTCATGGCAATTAAGAGTGAAATATGAGAATGTACATTTGGGCACAACATTTATTGGTGTTAAATTTTGATTTTTAACGAAGGAATTCAAAATTCCAAACTTAATTATTTAATGATAATTTTTCCTACATTTTCATTATCGTATACATAATCATGTTTAAAGGATTAAGCTATTCATTTGATATTTGCATTGTATGAGCTAAATGTCAATCAACATAATTTAATTGTCAAACATTTTAGGCAATTGCTATAACAACATTGATTGCAATTGCTGGCGATGCGGTTGCTGTTAATGCTACTCCTGCCGTTGCCGCTGTTGCTTCTGCAACATGGCAGGTGGTAATGTCTAGAATCAAGAACACGCATTACAACATAAAGTTGCCTAATGCTAATGATAATACCTACCAAAGTCAACACACAAGACCACTGAGTGCTTGAGCAGCATCCAGATACGGCGGGCATTAGATGCAAATGTGCGACTAGTTGTTGAGATTGGCAGGCAGTCTGCCGGGCCAGACAGTTGATGGCTACGGCAGTGTGTTGGGTCGATCAGGAGAATGGTCGTCTCAATCTCGAGTATAGAGTAAATGAACTCGTAGTACACTAACACGTATATGCACTTAGAAAGCAGAGGATAGTAATAATAGTACTAGTCCCGTTGAGGCCAACAACAGCACTTGGCACATTTGGCTGGGCGCTAACGGTTGCCTGCCTTACTGTAAACAGCAATCACTGCTAATGAGTTTTATTGTAAATTAAAATTGCAATCATCGTCAGGCAGTAGCAGACAAGACAGGCGTCCCTTTGTTTCTACACACACACGCATCACACTCACAGGCGCACGCACAGATGTTGGTATGTGAGATGTGTTGCATGGGCAGCATGATAAATGCAATAAATGACACTGGCGTACCGTTGGGGACAACTCAAATCCTTACATAATAAATTTGCCAAATTACAAACATTAAATAAAGACAATACTTAATGTGCAATAACAACCCAGATGCCAACAACAACAATAGCAGCTATAGTCAATGGGAGTAAGGCCACGTTCAAAGGCTTCCCGTGGCAGCCACATGTTGCCAGCAGGGTCAACACACAGACAACAGAGTTGCACCATCAACTTTTTAGCTAGATTTGGCTTTCACCAAAGATATGTTTCAATGCGGAGCCAAAAATTATTTAGAATCCCTCAGAGATTTACATAAGTTATGAAAATAATAATTTGCATATAGTTGTTCGAATAATATTAATAACAAACCCTTTTAAGTTTTATTGACAAACAATAAACTAATTAAAAATAAATAAAAGGCATATAATATACATATATAAGCTTAAATATTAATATTTTAAACAACTTTATATGCTAATTAGCCATATTTTAATACATTTAACAAGTTTGGTGGAAAATCCACTTGCACAACACTGATGGTGGAAACACAAACATACTCCCACAACATACACACATCCATGTGTTGAAGTCATTAAAAAGGCATTTATCATGCAAGGATAGAGACAGGCAGTGAGACAGACGGCGAGAGAAAAAGAGTGAAACAGAGAGAGAGAGAGAGAGAGAGAGAGAGAGAGACAGAAATTAAAAAGAGAAAAGCAACAAACTCGGGAATGGGATATATATCATGCTGGCTTATCGAAATGTCAAGTTAATAATTAAAATCACAAAATGCGTTAAAAGTCTATCAGTTTAATTGCCATCCGTGGCTACAACTATCAGCAGACGGCAACCATCGGCGCTGACTGCGACGCTGTTGCTGTCAATGACACTCTGATGAACTGCTAGCTGATGCCAGCCAGGCAGCTTCCTGCCAACGTATTGGGTTGTTGTCCTGCTACTGATCCTGGGCCTGCTGATGCTGCATTGATATGCAATTAACAGAGCCGAGAGACGGATTCGAGCCAGGAATGGGACAATTGACGCATTGGGATTTATTCTATAGGCGCATGCATTTTTTATGATTAAATGATAGTTGGAGTTTTTTAAATGCTGCGCCAGCAGTCAACCAACCAACGAGCCAAGGATCCACAGTGCAATAATTGAACAATTGGCAACTGTCAGTAGGGAAATATCCCAAAAAACAAAAAAAAAAAAAAAATAAAATAAAACGGACATGGATGCCAACCAAAATTTATCCATACTGAATACTTTAAAAAGCTTCTGCACATGGCCTGCACTTTATTTAATGCCAGACAGCACTTTGAACGATTTTTTTAATGCGGGTTAATTTCGTGATTGAGTTATTGGATTTTCATTCTGTGGTTGTATATGTATGTTTTAGATAACCATATATTTTGTCTAGCATTATGTAGCTGAGCAGAAATCAATTTAACTAACTATTTAAATGGCCTTTATGTTATTTCATGTTATACAAATGCGTTCAAATTAACATACTACTTTGAACTATGCGACTTAACTGAACATTCTGAATGCTAAGGCTGATTCATCATCATTTTAGCAGCTTCATTTCAACTGATTGAGTTTTGTAAATATCACGGGCATAAAGGCAAAATCCAAATGATCTCTTTTCAGTATTTCATATCGAAAATTCGTGTTAATTTGGAGCGTTTTTGTTGGTTGACTACACATCAAAGCAGCTTATGAAGCTCACACAAAAAATAGAAGAGGAAGTAATAAGGTAACACACACACACACATACACACAGATACACATACAAACGAATACATACATAAGCATAAACAAGCGTATACAAAAAAGCTACACTAAGCCGTATCGAGTTTGATGGTTCCACGCCCTCCATCACCCCCTTCTCCACCACCGCACTCAATTCCCAACTCACGCGTTTGGCCATTTCCGATGGTTGACGCCGGGCTAAAACATTTATGTTAAATGAGCAACATGTCTTAATCGGCTATTCATATGGAAATACATGGATTATTATTCAATTAGTTACGTTTTGATGAAAAAAATAAAAATAAATAAAAAAGTAGAATACTTTATCTACAGTGTGGACAAATAAATGCTCTATCTCCATACAGATACACACACACACAAAGAGAGATAGAGAGAGAGAGAGAGATACCTAGATGGATATAAATGGGCAGCTGAGCAAAGTTGCTTCGCTTCAGTGAATTTTATTAATGAACTGTGGCCAACGCAGGGAGCAATGAAACTCGAGTCTCGCTTTGGCCACGGGAAAAGAGCTAGAAATACACCTGCAAGCGTTTCATGTTCATTATTTGCCCAGGCAATCACCGGCCTCACATGTGCTCGTATCTTGTATCTTGTATCTTGGCCAAAAGCAGATTGCAAAAGCCGCAGCGGCACCAGCGGCGTAGTAAACGCAAATGGCCATGGAAAGCTGGAACTGGAACTGTTTGTTGTTGTCGCCGCTGGAGCTGCAAATATAGTTGGTGTTGTTGGTGCCACTCGCGTTCATTCATAAAAATCCCAAGCACCAAATCCAGTTTAAGCCACGGCTTCAAACCAGAATTCACACAAGTCTCGAATCAAGTTCAGGCCATGCACAGTGGAGCAAAGTGTTGTTAGAAACTGATATATTTACTCTGCAAATACTTAACTGAAGATAATGTTTGCATATTAATTGAAAGTGCAAAGAGCACTTGTGCATGTGCGAAATATATGTGTGTAAGTGCCAACAATTAAACAACTAATTGACACCCCAATAAATTTCTAACTTTGCTCAATTACAAAACGAACAATTGACAACTGTGCGCTGGCAGCTGATACTGACGCCGACGACGACGACGCCCCCGTCGCTGCTGTGTGGAGACTTTCAGCGGATGTTGGGGCAACAACAACAGCAACAAAAACGACAACAAAAAACAGCAACAGCAATCAGAGTGGCATCAAAAGCTGCTCCGTGGCTGATGAGTGATCTTGGGATGGCAAAGCGAACCTGTTTAAGCCATAAAGTATCTATATCCATAAGTATATAGCTTGGCCAGCGCTTTTACTATTTTATCGATTCACGCTGGCCAAGCGTGGGTTGTCTGTCTGTCTGTCAGCAATAGAGGCAGTGGGAGGCAGAGAGCGGTCGGTCGGTGAGCTGCGTAGTAATTGGATGCCAAATATCGAGCAGGCAATTAATTATAACAGTTTGTGTGTCGGGCTTATAGATGCGTGGGTGTAAAGATTGTATATTGTACAAACACTGGCACATTTTGGCTCCGCTAATTTGCATAACAAAAGCAGCAGCAGCAGGAGTGGCAGCAACAGAAGGCATAGTCAAATGCCTATGTCAGGGGCGTGGCAACTAATCAGTGCGTTCTTTGTTCAGAGGCAATAGTGATTACTCGGAGTTGCGCATGTCCCTCCACCACTACGCACGCAATACGGTTTTAACTGCAATTGCAACTTCTTGTTTTTAATAAGTTTAATAAATGGTTGTTTGACTTTTAGCGGTCGCAAGTTTCTCAAGTACAAAACAATTAGCGGCATGCAGCGCTGCGCTGCGCTTTGGGAACGGAAGCTTGCCACACGCAATCAACTTGAAAGAAAAACAACGACCGTGGAGAGAGCAGTTGAAATGTTCGCCAAGTTGGGCTCATGTGGATTCTGAAGTTCTTAGTTCCCAATGCACAGATCACGGTGCACAAAACGAAGCTTCAGACCAGGGAAACACAGGGAAAAGTCAACTCGTGATCTGCATTTGTGGGCTTTCATTTCGTTGTGGAGACCACTCGGAAAGGGTATCAACGCGTTGGGAAATAACTTCTTAAAGATAGGGTAACAACTAACAATTACTCATGGCAGTTCAATCATTCAATAATATAGTCCAGCTACTTTATTTTGGAATTGAACCACAAACAAATAATACTTAGTTCAACTACTTAGTTATTTTTGGGCATCGAGCCTGCTCTCGAAGATATTTTTGGAAATCGAACTTGAAATTTCATGTTATTTTAAATGATGCCCCTCAGTAATATGCTCTTTTTGGCGAATAGGGTATCCGCTCGTCGGATATAAATTATTGGAGATAATTCGCATATGTTTTGTTCTCGTTTCGGTTTTAATTTAGTTCACACAATTCATTTGAGCCTGGCCTAGGTAACTCTCAGTCTCTCTGTCTCTGTTTTAGTCTGAATTGCCTGACTGAGCTGAGTGATGGTGATGGTAATGACTTGGCTCGCAATTCCCACATAAATTATGTGCGAGCCCAAGTGTGACCAATAAACCAACTGTCCAGACAACTAACCTCAAGTCCAATGCTGCCGCATCTCCTATTGCATCATGTGCTTTCGGCTTGGGACTTTTGCAATAAAATATGCCTGGTAAAATCTTAAAGTGACTGTTCTTCTTGCTACTGGCTGTCTCCTTAAATGGAGCTGAGTTGGGCTGTGCTTTTCTGTTCTATTCTATGCTGTGCTGTGCTGTGCTGTGCTGGGTGCCCAACCGCAGCAGACGTGCTTCGAACCCTTCTTGGACACAACCTCTTTTTAACTTAATTTAGAGTTAAATATTAGAAATTACCTCACGTGCAGGGCATCAGCAACAAATAGGGACGTGGCTGCAACCCCAAACTGGAATCATAACTTTTAAGTCATGCTAAAGTTTGCCAAGCATCGAGTCGAATTGAGTCGGGCAAATGTGCCTGCAAATGTCTTTTCAATTGGCCATCGACGAAGGCGCAAAAAGTTGCGGTGATATCGTTTTTAGTATGTGTATGCTGCCTTTACGCTTTGATGCGGTCCTTAGGCAGGCGTAATCCTGTCAAAGTGTTATCGCTAAGCACACACACACACCTTAACGTACACACGCACACACACACACACACACACACACACACACACACACACACACGAACGAACACACACATTCATTCGCATTTACATCTTGGTTTCGGTCTTGACTTGCATGCAAATTTTTGCACGGCTGACTTCCAGCTTTATATTTTGTCGATAAGTTCGGCTGTTTCTCTTTTCCGATTTTGTTTGTGTTGTTGCTCGTTCTGCTGACTGTGGTAAGGCTTCTCACGCTTAAATAAAAAATATCCACACTTAACACTTTTTGTTGTGCCGCCGTCCACAAAATCCGTGCAATATTTTCACTCGACTCGGCTCGACATGGGAGCTTTCATGACTTTAGTATCGGGCCAGTCATCAGCTGGCAAAGGCAAATGGCATCGCTTGTCGCCATAAACTTGTACAAATATGTAGCCCGGGACGTGCCACTTATGGAGGAGGAACTCCTCCCTACTCTCCCTCTCTCTTTCTCTCTCTCGCACTCTGTATCCCATATATATTCGCCCTCCCTTAACCTCATCACCATTTTCGACAACATTTGCGCAAGGTGCGGCGATTGCCGTTTACCGTTTGCTTTGACACGTGTGGTCGGATTCGGGCTTGAGGTGACTGGGGACTGCCACAGGAAGTATATCTGGTTTTGGTTAGGGTAGGTGCATATATACACACACATTCACATGTGTGCGTGTGTATATACAAATGGGCCTGGTGTCGTCTTGTTTTCGGTTCTCTGCGCTGCGCTTTTTGTTTGAGATGCGATAAGTTTATTTAACTGTGGTGCGAGTGGTGCGCATTGTCGAGGAGAGATTGAAAGATTGTCTTGCGCATCAGCGTATTCCGACCAATGTGCTCAAATTCATACTTGTCTAAGTGAATTAAGAATATTTGGATTAACTCAAGTACTTGGAACTTAAATTGATCATCATCGCACAGAAATGCATTTAATATAAACCGGCCCTGGAACCATTTTGGCATACAATTTTTCTTAATTAATTTTGACAGAATATTGTGTTCGCCAACTTAAGTGTAACCTTAATCTAGAGGCCAAGCCACGATTAGAATGATATTTCTTTCGAAAATTGGTTCAGTTTTGAAAAAATTATGGCTGTCAAAGGTTTTGATTCATACTCATGGTATGAAAAACCATAAACCACAAACCATAATTGCGCGTTACTTTTGATAGCTGATTTAGTAATGAAAAGTTACGACAACGGAACAGATTGGTGGTGTTCTTGCATGTGAAAGCTCGGTTCAAGACACACCCAAGCGTTTTGTAAAATAAAACAGAGAGCTGAGACCAATTTTCATTCTCTCACCAGCTAACCCGTTAATCTAGAGATCGTGAGCAGCCATAATGTCATAATTGAGTGACAGTGATTAAGACTACATACTCCGAAGAGCTCATCGCATTCGGTGGCTGCTGCTGCTGACGTACATCGCCAGGCTAACCAATAGCTCATTAGTTGGTACATGCGAAGGAGGTCGGGGCAGAGGGTCTACTATAACGCTGTCAGCGACGGCAGGTGTTTCCTTGTACAAAGGAACAGAGGTGTCGGAGCTGGTAGCACATCATCATCAGCGTCTAGAGTTCACCAATCTAGCATCGCACATCCAACAGGCTGTTGACGTTGGTGGATGTTTCATGCAAATGAAATTTGGCTCTCTAACTACCTACTAAATGGGCTCATTTTTCAAATTTTATAGCTACTTAACAGAACATCAAACAATTTTCATATTATTAATACACACGCGGTCACACACATATACACACACGCACACAACACACACACACACACACACAGACAATTGGCTCCCGCCACGAGCTGTTGGGTCTAGGCACCCAATTCGTTTCATATTCGGCGTTGTATCTTAAAGATACATTTTTATATACATATGTATATCCGTATTAAGCCAGCAAGGCAACGCTTCGCTTGCGCTTCAATGGCTACAGACATTACTTGTCTGCTACGAAAATACTTTCAGAAGAGAAAAATAAAGAAATATTTTTGGGAAATATATTTATTAAAATAATTGTGTGTTGTGCTATGCTGGAAGAAGCCAATACACATACGCTAATTGAATATGTGTGTGCGACTGTGTGTGTGCCCGCGGAGAAAACATGATGTGAAATACGAAATCATATGCATGTATTTTTATACAAAACATGCCCCAAAGGGACTACAAAAGCCAAAGTCAAATCGAGCCCGAGCAAATGCTGCTTACGCTGTTGTTGCTGCTGCTGCTGAGGCTGAGGCAGCATCAATAAATGATTGAACAAAGCAACGAGTGAAATGAAAACCCCCGCAAAGGTCATGAAAATATCCAGCAACAATAACAAGGAGAAGAAGGCGCTCGCAGGCGGGAGATGAAGATGAAAAACCGAACAGCAAGCGTACCCAGCGGCCATCTAGAGGAATGTGCGGTTTAAAAATAAAACACAAGCCACGCTGGGACAGCCAACGGCAGTCATGATGAATGCCACATGGGTGCCCTATGCTAAGCTCTCAGACGACGACGACGACGACGACAAT
Organism: Drosophila anomalipes; assembly: GCA_035041615.1. NCBI lineage: Eukaryota > Metazoa > Arthropoda > Insecta > Diptera > Drosophilidae > Drosophila > Drosophila anomalipes. The sequence goes on along the minus strand of JAWNKZ010000041.1, from coordinate 12,220,607 downwards.
GACAGCATCTGCGAGCCGGGCTAATTACTGCCTCAGAGGTGTTGGTGTCGAGGCTGCAGACAACAAACAAACTGTGCCACACAAGGACACACAAACAGAAAACCGCCGGCCAATTGGCATTATTTATGAGTATTATGTCAACGGTCGAGCAGGCATTTGTTTGAATTCAAATATCAACACATCGTCTAAAAGGCAGGCCAAACTTGTTTCAAGTATTTCAAGTAAGCCGCATCGAATTTCAAGACAACGATGGTTATCTAACAAAGGCCTTAGCTCAACTGTGGCTGCCACATTAATTTGTCGACATCAGGCGGCGATCAAGTTGCAAGCCTGATCCTGATCCAGGCAACTATCCTGTGTGTGCTCTTGACCTGCAGTTCAGCTAGAGGCTAAAGCGGAAGTCAGATTTTGTTTTTACTTTTTTTCTGTGTCTCAGGTTTGGATTTGGAGATTTGGCGACAGTCAGGCGAGGATGTGGCCCGGCCACTTGAAAGGGATATTGTTGAGAGATTTACAGTAACAGTAGTAACAGTAGTAGTGGTAGTAGTTGCCCTTGACTTTAATGTGACAGTTTCAATGAGGATTTGTCTATTAGGGCGAGATATTGAATTTCGGCAATTACTGCCATCGGTTAGACAGATAAATAGATGTAACTAATCTGGGTACGCATTATGCCAAAAGCATTATATGGCAATAGCTCATAATCAGAGATAACTTAAAGTATTTGAAAGAATTTGGAAAATGGACAATTCATTGGGGAGGATTATGTTGTTTATAATGCTATATGAGCGCGATTCGCTTTTGCCTCCCGAAAAAATAGTGTCTTAAGGCTTTTCTAATTATAATTATATGCATACAGACATAAGAGTCTGTGTGTTATTACCAAAGCAAACCCCAAAAGCGCTCATCAACGCCTAGCCGTCCAAGTTTTTCACTTTGTAATCCCGACGTTTGCCTTGAGGCCTATTCCCATTAGCCCTGTGAGCACTTGTTGTTGTTATTGTTGTTTTTGGCTTTTCTTTCACATTGTGTATAGGAAAAGCAGCGCGAGCTTTTCATCATCGTCATAATCTCAACAGCAACATCAACAACTTGAAGTGATTTGTGTTTTTTCATCTGGCTGCCACTTGCTGCAGATTCTATAGCTCCTTGCTGTTCCTTTCTCCATCCACTTTACTCGGCAACAGTAGCAGCAGGAGCAGTAGCAGGAGCAGTAGGCTCCTGACGCTCCTGGCTGTCTGCCTTTTTTACTTAATCACCTCACAAGGCGCTCGAGCACACAACACGGCTTTAATCTATTTTAATTAAAATTATAATTATTTAATATAGCCCAAGAAAAAAGCTCCTTAGCGTCGGAGATGCCAGGTAGCGGTGACTTAATAAGGAACGTTTTAGAATTCTGAAGTGAAAAGGGAAAGGCAACAAGTAAATGGAGAAAGTTGATTGTAAAACATTGCCTATACAACTAAGAGCAAAAGATTATTAATATTTCAAAACTTGATGAAGTGCAAGTGCCTCTAAAAAAAATCAAAAAATTATAAAAAAAAAAAAATATATATAATATAAAATATACTTATGTCAAGAATGCAAGTTTTTCGCATTTTATAATTATTTTATAAATATCACGTTCCCGCCAATCACAGTTTTTACAGTCACTATTCACACTTCAGATGTTTTTAGGTGATTTTCTAATTTGTAGCACTTCTGTCGTCTGCAGACCGAGAATATAATGAAATGCAAAACACATGACGTCGGAAACGTTTCGCATAAAATTTAAAATTCTCTGTAAATGGGCCGGGATGGGAATGGGAAGAAATGCGCTAAGGGTTGTCGGCGCTACCTGTGGAAACTTTGATAGCTCTGTGCAACATTTCGGTGGCAAATCTGTGCAGGCTTTTGTCGCAAAATCCCAGTACATCATGTGTAGAATTCATTAAGGTGACTAAATACATTCAAGTGATTCAGAAGGCACATCGTGATGCGAACAGGGGGTGGGAACGGCTGCTTGACAAGCAGTTTGGCAGTTTCTCAAGCTGCGTATAATTTGTAGCAACTGTGGCAGGTAAAGCGATGCCAAAAAGAGGCTCCTCCGTAGATGTTCTAGTTGTTGCTGCTGCTGCTGCTGCATCAGAGATATTAATTTCTTGGTGCTGGCAAAGGAAAAGGCAACGTAACTTAAGCTTCAACTTGTAGCAGCTCGGCAACGAGATTGAGATACACAGCCGCCGCTACACTTGTGCCACGGCTGAGCCGCAAGCTTCCTTTAAGACACCTCGACAAGGCACAGCACTTGTTGTTTTTGCCGTTGTTGTTGTTGTTTTTGCTTTTGCTGCTGGTGCCGTGCACATTAATTCGTGGGAATTAATTATTCTCAGGCCTGTGACGATTCCCAAGATACTCGCTCACTCATTCGTTCGTTGATACCCGGCACCGCTGCCAGGCTGCCTCCATCACCATCACCACCACCATATCCCCATCCCCATCTCCATTCCATCCCATTTCGCAACCCTTATCCTCCTCACCTTCTCTTCCTCCCATCGACATCTGCAGTCAGTTCGTCACTCGCCAGTGTCTGCGGTAAGGCCTGCCTCACATTCGTATCTGCAGCACTTCTGTCTGTAGGTATGTATGTGTGTATGTATGTATCTGTGTGTTTATATAGGCAGTGGCAAAAGTTTATGTGCTCGCGTACTTGTAGCTGTTGTCGTTTTTCTTCAGCTTTTAATTCACTGTCTCGACATCGCAGTCGACGCCGACGTTCGGCTAAGCGGCACAATTACAACAGTGGCTGCAAATCGCTTCATCTTTTTTATGGTTGCACTGCAATGGCCATTTTGGGACGGCCTTACGGATGGCCTGGAGTTGTTTGTAGCGTGGCCATAACAAATCATTTGCCTTGTTAAAATGAATGAGCAGCACTTTGTACGCCTGCTTCTAGCTTAACAGCAAGCACAACATTTGGCTCATTAAATTTGATAAAAGTTCAGAGGTTGTTCCGTAGTAAATTAGCATTTTCTATTTGAACTTTTTGGTCACATAACTCAAACAAAGAATTTATTTTAGTAAAAAAATATATGCATCATAATACCATGCATAAAATATGCATGCATAAAAAGTTATCTGTAAAATTAATTAATAACACGATACACATATCTACTCATATTCTAGCTCGCTTACATTTTAACTGTTGCCTATTTTGTTTGCCAACATAAATAGTTGCCTATGTTTAGATAAACCTATTTCTAAATAGAGCAAAAACTAAATTAAAGTAACAAATGCATTCGGGTATGTGGGTAGAATGTGTGTCCTTCTTTTTTATCCAAAGCTCTAAATTATTATGCGATAATGGCCAACCATTGGACATAAAAACCATAAATAGTTTTCCTAATTTAATACAAATATTGATTTGTTTTACATGTAATCAAAAGTTCATGACAAATTACAGGATTTCAGCGGTCCAATTGTCAACAAATAAAATATTTACAGCTGCAGTTATTTTATAAAAACAATAATAATGTAAATGCCATGAAATATGATTTTCTTTTTTTTTTTTGTAATACTATTAATAAATTGGATTTTTTAATTACAACTATTTTTTTTTGAAATCATATTTAATTTAATATACGTATAGTGGAAATATAATTTAATGTTATCAATATACTTGATGCTACTAAAATAACCGCACACATTTTATGGAAACGCAATAAAATTGAATTTCGAAATATTTTTTGCTTGCCACCCTTTTATATTAAATATTTGTGGGTGTATAAAATATTCTCATATTCTAGTTGTTGGCATCATTGTTTTATTTTCGCATAAGTTTTCCCGGTGTAGCGCACATTAGCAGTCGTCAGGTCGGCACTTTAATATTTAATCCAAGACATGTTCGGTGTACTCCCCTTTTCCTTCGTCTGTCCGTATTAGCATAAAGTCTCATGGTTTTGCGTTCTTTTTCTCCATCCTATGGCACTATACATTGTATTATTACATGTCTACCATCTTGTCTACCAGTTTTAGTTAATAATTCCTTATAGCAGCTTGTGGAAAAAATATAATTTCGCTTTTTTTTTTGTGCTCAAGCTATGTTCTGGCTATTAAACTGATGATTTTAATGAGTGAATAATGTGCTCAGCCCCCTTCACGGCATGAGTAGAAACAGCAGCAACAGTTTTTCTGCTTTAATTTTTTAATAACTTAAAAAACAGCCAACCAGCTTGCCACTTGAAATGGGGGCCACATGCAACACTCAGACTCCCAACTCTGGCCCTAAGCGCGACTCTGACTCCGAATGCGGCTCCAACTGCTCTTAAAGGTCACACACACACACACACACACACATAGATACATACGCATCCAAACACTAGCAGACACAGCCAACGCACTCCAGAGGCGTCTCAATGTGTTGTGTTGCCTTGTGTTGTTTGCTTGTTTATTTTGTTTGTTTTGTTTTGTTTGCTTGTCGACATGTGTCTGGGTCTGCCCCCCAGGTCCCAAAACGAGTGGCGCATTAAAATTGTCATTAGGTTTTGTGGCGCATCTTGAAAATTACATAACTGCCGCAGAGACACGCATCAACTTTTTCAATTGTTAAACGTTCCAATTGCCTAAAGACAATTTTTGCTGGCCATTGGCCACTTGAGTTTCCAGCCGAGAATGAAGCCCTGAGAAAATTCTTCGTTGACATAGATAATTACGCTGCTTACGATTGTGTCACAGATTATGTACACCAACTGACAAATGTCGGAGACCACAAAAAGAGCAGCTTTTGTACTCCAACATTTTCGGGGGGAGTCCAACTTGACTTTTCATTTTTCTCGGGAGTGACAGAACACATTTCAAACACTCTCGCTGGCTTCCACATTTTTAAATGTCTTTTTCTCTATCTCCACATCTCTTTTTTTACAACCCCGTCGTTATTCTCCCCTCTCTGTAGATTTTGTTGTTAGTGCATTTTTCCTCTAAGCTGTGACATTTTTTTATGGCCTGTGGTGATGTTTTGACCTACTAATTTAATGATGCTAAATGGCGTGGCAGTTGATTGCCAAGACATGCGGGCTTTTCAAGCGCCACCACCCCATCCTCCTCCTTCGACTTTGCAACCCATTGGGTGGGAGGTGTGAGAAAAGCTCAAGTTGTGCGTCAAGTGCCGCAAATGAAAGAAATTATATTTATTGCTTCGGCTTGGGACCCATGAATCTTCAAAGAAATTCGCCTCAAGTGCTGAATATCTTTGCCTAAAAGTTCTGAGAATTTGTGAGCTATTTTGCGTCCTTCATATTTATACTAATAGTACATTGTATTAACTCTTTTAGCTTCAAGCTTAGTCTAACGCCAAACTGCTCGGCTTTTAAGTTTTTTGCCATTAAAAATGCTGAAGCTTAACCATTTTCGCTATTTGCAGCTACTCTTCGTCAGAATCCTCTTAGACTTCATTCAGCACATTCATTGAAGCACATTTCAGTGTTTTTAATCGTAAGCAAAGAATCATCACCGGCTGAGTTATACACCGACACCTGGAGATTCTTTGGTTGCGGCTGTGGCCAAAGGAAGTAATCCATTCTGCAGCAGTTTTCAATATCACTTTCAGCGACAACTTCCTGCGCGTCGCGTCATCAAAATCTGTTGGCACTTTGCATACAAGTGTGTCTCGGCCCGGGACCGTGGCAAAACTTATCGCAACATTTTAATAACTGCCGGCAACAGTAGCTAAGCTGGTGCAGTTGTTATTGCCTCTGCCTTAGCATCATCCTGAGCCGTGGCAGCTTTCATTAATTACCAAGAAAAGCGAGTTTTTTTTATGCCGCTGCACTTTTCCTGCCAGTCAGGCAGTCAGGCTTGCCTGAAATCAAAGTAATCTATATATAAGTATTTTTCCGCAAGCTGGCCAGCACGTCAACAGGTTGGCGTTGGCCCTAACTGGGCTGGGCTCCGAGCTCCAGGCTCCAGCTGGCTCTCACTGTGGACGAGGTTGTGGTTCTTATCTAGCGTCAACATCACGTAACATGCGCGTAATTTTATGAATGAAGTGCTCGCTGCCGGCCAGGATTCGACTCGTTTACGTTCACTCGGAACTGGTCAGACAGGCTCTTAATTGCACTCGCACCTATTTTTTACAGCAGTCAGCAGCAGAGAGCACTAGGGGGAAGACAAGGTGCACATACAGGCAGCAAGCAGCAGCAAGCAGCAGCAGGCAACAGTTTGTCAGCCAGGTTAACAAATTGCGCTAAAGCGTTGCTGCTAACGTGAACCGGTTTTCTGCACATCTGTGTCTTGTTCTGGCCGCACTTGTTGCATCAGCATCATCATCATCAACAGCAACAGCAGCAACACCAACAACAACAAGAACAACAGACAGCCATCACTAGAAACAGCAACTGCACGAAGCCTTTTCACTTGCTGACTGCGACGCGCTTATTAAATATGATTATGCGTTCGATTGCAGTCAGCTTGTAGTTTGGGGCTGGCGACCAGAGAGTGGACTGGACAGCAAAGCACAGGAAGTGAAGTCGAGCCGGGCGTCGTCACATTGGCAGTCACTGCTTAGAACATACCCAGAACTAAAGCGTACACACAACCCAATAGCCATTCCCCTCAGCCCCTAACTTTCTGAATTGCTGGCAACGGCTGCTGCCAACTGCTGCTGCCAACTGCTGCCCACTTTTAATGAAGTTTTCCGTTTCTTGCCGCTATCGGCCACGCTAGCTGCCTGTCTTGGCTCCAAGCTCTCGTCGTACGTAGCTCCTATTATACACTACAGCAATTTTGTGGAGTTGGCATGTGTTGCGGGCCATTCGTAACACCTACAAACATTTATACCCATGAATATGAAGCAGCTAAAAATTCATCTCTAAGCGTAAGTGTACATAATAATTATATTATATTTAAAACAAAATAAAATATAAAACAATCAATTATTTGGGTAAAGAGTATACGCGTATCGATGGTGTAGTGTATTGTTGCTCTGTTATTGTAGACTCGAATAAAATAAAAATCCATTGCCCGTTCAAATGTTTTAATTAAAATTTAATGAATTCACTGTATTTAATTATGCATTGCTTTTGTTTTGAAGTTGTTGTTGTTGCTGCTGTTGACACTCATTCTACGCACTTAAAACATGCTGAAAATTAATTTTAATTGTCCTTTTGTTGTTTGCTTCTGAGTGCAATCGAGACTATTATAGGTATCCAGAATAGGCTGGCAGCGAATGTTGCAATGACAGCAGCCAACATGGTAATTAAAACAACATTTATTTTATTTGATAATAAAAACATTTCCTGTTATGCTCAAATCAAGTTCCTATGCAATTGCAGCTTCAACTTTTTTCTCAATTACAATTTCGATTATAAATCATTAACATTTTGCGGACGCGGCGTCCGAGCAAATTATACTCATAAAATCAACTGAAAGAAAACAAAACGAATGCTTTTGTATATGGTAAAAACATTAGCAAAAAATGATTATTTTCATTAAAAAAAAGGTGAATAGTTGTTGATGCTTGTGTGAATAAAATCAGCAATAATTTATATCTGTCATTCACCTATATTCAAACTAAATATGCAAATAATAAATTAAAAATTATAAATATTTGAGTTCCCAATAATGTCGGTTTTCTTTTTCACAGATTCAGATTAATCTTATTGTGGCCCACCTGGCAAGTAAAAAGCTTTATTCTGGGGGCAGTGAAAGCTGGCCCAGACTAATTCAATGATCCGCTAATGCAGCCTCAAAAAATTAAGAAATAAATATTATTGAATTTGTCATTAATTAAACGAAACAGCAACGCTATCAATTAATACAATTTCTAAACAAAAAGCCGACTCGAGCGCCGTTAAGTCTGGCCCCGAAAAACAATTAGGCGGCATTTAAGGTGTAAGTCGGCACGCCTACTTAATAGAGCCCGCAGCAAAAATGGTGGCTCAAGAATGATGAACAAAGCCAAGCGCTGATTGATGGCAATAGACAAATTTGTGCAGCTCGGCGGCTTAATGAAGCAGGTGGCAGGGGCAACCACCACGGGCAATCGTGGGCGTTAAGTATCAAACGGCTAAACCCAAAAGAAAACCCTCAAATTAGTATTAGGTATTTAAATATGTAGATTTTATAATTTTCAAAAATTTGTAAGTTATTTATTCAAATACTTTTCTTTAAAGTTACAAAAATTTGTTGTGGGTGTTTTTGTATGATTTTTTTTAATGTATTTTTTAGATTTTTTTTTTTTATGATTTGAAATGCATTAAATATTTATTACATTAATTATATATAATTTATTTAAATTTGATTTTGTATGGTACACATGCTTATCCTGATCTAGATCTGAATTTTAACTTGAATTAACAATTTATTCCATTTTAGCTTTTCTGTTATGTTTTTAGCATAATTTTTGGCGCTTGCGCGTTTACGCATTTTTTATCATGTATATAATTTATTGTCATGCATGATAAAAAGTCGTTGAATTTGTGTAAATATGGTATATCATATATATGTATGTGTAAATGTATATGTATGTATATCTGTATGCGCTTATATGTATAACTAATCGCCACTTAAATTTAACGACAATCACGCTTAAAATTAGTTTATAATTGATGTATGCTTTGAAGATTTTCTGGTATTAAATTGTGATTTCGAATCGCATGCTATTAATTGTTTAATATCGTTACGCTTATCGGACCATAGGGTTGTACATATATGTATGTATGTCTGTGTGTTTGTATGATTATATATGGTATGTCTAGAGCTTAAACTTGAACAACTGCTAATGAGAATGAGTCACGACTCGACAGACTCGACAGACTCGTTAATATTTATGCTAAATGCTAAAAATCGTAATTCCTACTACTTAATATCGAGAAAAATGCCTACAAATTAATATTTGAGTTTTTTGTGTTGTTCTTTCTACGAATGCTGCTGCTTTTTCTTATATTGTTGTATTTGTTGTTGTTTGTTTGTCGGTTTGTTTGTTTGCGATGAGAGGGGGGCAAGCATTTGTAGAGTGGGTTTGCGCACCTGCCCCAAAGGCAAATCCATTGCCATCGGCATCGGTTGCATTGATTGATGTGGATCCAACATTTGATGTGCGTGTTGGCCATCGTGATGCGGTCGGACCGAATGGAGTTGAGGGAGCCTTGGATACAGGTACTTATCACAGCCTTCGAGCGCCGCATGCAAATGTCTTTTCTCAAAATACATTCAACATGTTTCTACCATTTGCGCTCCATAATAATCAACGTCATTTAGTAATAATTATAAACAGAAATCCAAAAACTTGCAACAGTATCAACAAAACCCAAAGCAAAAACATACAAAAAAAAAATAAAATCAGAAATCCTATTGACTGAAATTGACTGGAATTCAATTTCAATGTATCCGATGATGTTTTGGTTTTTGTTGGTGCTATTGTTGTTTTGTGTTGTCAATCAGTCTAGCTGGAGTTTGGCTGGTGCTTGTTGTCTTCGTCTTTGACGCACTGCTCTGTTTTAGTAGGTCTGTCAGATAAATTAGAGTGAAGACAAAAAATGGGAGAAAAAAAGAGTGGGTATTAAATTTAATAAGCCATTATCAATAACAACACTCAAACTAAGGTCAACTCTACGAAGTGTGGAAAGGTTTTTTTTGTTGAAAATTATGTTCATTAATTTTAATATTCTTTGAAATTCACTGCGTGAGATCATTTTTCACATAGCAAGCATATAATTTGTGCGGGTGAATACTACTTTTATTTTCCAGACAGATGAAATAATCTGCTTTGGAATTCGCTAATGAGGTTAGACAGTAGGTAATAAAATGTTGTCTAGTATTTTAGAGTATTATGAGTAGATTCTTTTTAAACTTACCACTGGTGGATAGGACATATATTTGTCGCTCATATTGAAATAGGAGCCATCGGCTGGCGGCGCTGGCGATGGCGATGATATGTAGCTGCCCTTGATGACCAGCGAGGAAGCGGGCGAAGGCGATGGTATATAGAGACCATTGGAGATCAGCATATGATCATCCTTGGCACGCATCGGCAATCCGTCAATCATACCCGTTGCACTGTTGCGTTGACTGTGCCGCTTCGGATTGGGTAGGGTGCGGGTGAAGTCCGGATTGCACAGCGGATAGGGTGGTGTGCACATAGAGCTCTCTTGGTATTTGGGCGGATAAGCCGTCGACTGAATGATGTCCACGTTCTCCACTAAATAGGTGGAGGCGGCTGCCTTCTTCTGCACATCCGCCTGCAAAGCAGTTATGGGCAGCTGGTTAGGATTAGGCCAGTCAGTTCTGCAGTTCAATATTTGCAATTAGCTGTTGTTTATTTACCTTATAGACCGACTGGTTATCATCCTTGGAATAGGCATCATCGTTGCTCGGTTCCGTTTCGCCCTGTGTCTTATTCTGGCGCCGTATGACAAACCAGGCGACAAGCGCAGCATTCAACACAAGCAACACCATCGCTGCCGATGTAATGCCAATGATCATCACATTGGGCAGCTCATCCTTTTCCGTATACTCCGCCGAATGTGGCTGCGAACCCTTTGACAGCGTCAGCTTAATGTCTGGCACAAATTTACTGCCACCTGCCTCGTTATGTGCCATCACGGAATAGTAGTAGGTGCCGCCGGGCTTGAGACCCTCCAATGTGATATTCTGTTGACCCACCTTGGCGTCCACATACTTGTACTTATCCTCACCCTGTTGCTTGAAGCGTACACGATAATACACTTGCATGCCGCCATCGAATCCAGGTGTCCACATCAGTTCCACACTCGCATCACTCACATTGCCCACACGCAGCTGCAGGGGTGCATCGGGTCGGGAGGGTTTACTGAACTCCAGTGTGGTGCTGGCCTGACCCATCGAATTACGCACCACACACTCGTACTGTCCATAATCATCCGCCGAGGTGCTCTCCACGAGCAGTGCGGACTCAAAGTGCAATGGATCCTCCTGACGCTCGACACTTGTGAATTTGTTGCGTCGCTGCATCTTGAGATCCTTGCCATGGCGACGCCAAATGAAACTGGGCTGCGGTGAGGCCAGGGCACGGCAAATGAGCTGAGCCCGAACGCCCAGACGAGCGGCAAAGCGTGTGTAGGCGGGTGTATGATCAATCTCCGGGGAGGCTACAAAAAACATTGAAGTTGAAGTTTTGCTGCTGTCGAGAATTAACTTTGAGTGAGGTTAGTTCGGCTACTTACTTTGTACCACGAGCAGCACGTGCTGTGTGGCAGCCGGTCCACGTTGATTGTCCACAGTGCAAGTGAAATTACCAATATCCCCACGCTGAACATTATCAATGCGCAACAGGGCAGTGCTGTTCTCAAATGTTGAAGTGGTACGTGTAGCAAAATCGTAACCGGGTCGTGACCAATGCACATGTGACGCATCCAATGGCAGAGCCTGGACTTGACAAGCCAGAACAGCCTGTACGCCAGAGGCAAAACTCTGACCCTCGGTGACTGAGGTAATCACGGGTGCATCTAATTGCGAAGAGTAATATCAGCAACGGGGTAACACGTTGTTGTTTGGCCTTTGCTGAGGCGACAACTACTTACATTCGACAATCACTTGCACCTCGAGCATGGCTGTGCCCTGTGTGTTGAGGGCTTCGCACACATAGATGCCGGCATCGTTGCGACTGAGACGACTTATATTGAGACGGGGCCCGTCGGAGATCAAACGCTGTCCGCTGAGTGCATTGTTGCTAATGGGCAGACCATCCTTGGTCCAGGTATAGCTTATCGACATTGGATTACCACTCGCATGCAATTCCACCTGCAGTGGTGCACCCTCCACACCCACAAAATTGGTCACCTGAGCCACATCAAACTTGGGCGGAACTATTCACAACGGAGTTTGCTATTTAGACTGAGCATATTATTAGATGCTAGTTGAGTACTTACAGAGTATGTCCAGGCTGATGGTCTCGTGTACGCTACGCTGCAGCACTTCATTGTGACTCTGGCAGGTGTAAATGGATCCATCGAGATCTTGGGTAATGTTCACATGCATTTCCAGCGTCGATACCGAACCTCCCCAGAGACCTGGCCTATTGGCCAGATTGAGACCCTCCACTGGGATGCCATCCTTCCACCAGCTGATCTTGGCTGGTGGATTGCTGGAGCTCGAATCACATATCAATTTGGCTCGAATACCGGGCACAAGATTCTTGGGTGCAACGCTAATTTTCACTGTCTCCGGTGGAACTAAATGGGCAGCAAAAATAACGAAGAGTTGAGGGAACATCTAGATTAGTCAATGAAGAATACTTACAGTGCACGCCTAACGTCTTTGTCGCAAATAACGGTATGTCGATAGCAGCATTTTGAACCTCACACTTGTATATAGCATTGTTATCGGAGGCATTCACCAGCAACGACAATTCCGAGCTGATCTTATTCTCCGTTACCTTCGACGCGGCATTCAAACGCTTGTCGTTCTTGTACCACTGCAAAGTGGGCGGCGGATTGCCACCAGCGGAGCTGCATTGTAGTTTCCGTATTGAACCGGAGATGATAATATCACCGTCGTTATAGCCCGTCAACAAGGGCGGCGATGGAGGATCTATGGAATCAGAGGCGGCTAAAGCAGACTAAACCAGAATGGATTGCTGTATTACTTACACAAAACATTCACCGTATGGGAGCCCACCACATTCTGTGACAGCTCCGCATTGAGCGCATGACAAACGGCAATAAAGGTGCGACTCTGCGAATCAATGTTCAGCGTTATATTGGAGCTGCTCACCCAGCCACCATCGGCGCTAGTTGTCGTCTTGAACGTGCTGTTAGTCAATGGTCTTCCGTTCATCGACCAATTGATGCGCGCCGGGGGATTGGAGGGGGCTGTTACACAGCTCAACTGCACAGCATCGCCAACCTTAGCATGGCTAGCTCCACTGAGGAAAACATCCTTTGGTGCATCTGTTTCGAAAATATTTGGAGGTTACAAGGCGGCCGCATAGCTGGAGGCGATCTGTGTAACTTACATAAGACAGTCAGATTGAGTTCGGCACGCAGGGGCGTATTGGACAGCAGATTCTTGGCCTCGCAAACCAAATTAGCACCATTGTCCGAGGCATTGGCCGTCAACTTGTATACATTCTCCGAGAGGCGACCCGAGGTACGTTGTGGGGAATTGATGACCTCACCATTGCGATACCAAATCAGTTGAGCGGGCGGATTGCCGCCGCGACTGCGACAGGCAATTTGTACCTCCTGGCCACGACGCAAAGTTTCACTTTGGCTATAGCCCTCAAAGAATGGCGGACCGGGTGGGTCTGATTGGGAAGGGAGACTAGAGTGAGTCCATGTCGCTGGGGTTATTGAGGAGTTTCGTCACTTACATAGCACAGAGAGCTGAACTTGAGCCCGCATGGGCACATCAGGAGGCAGTGCCTTGTGGCGCGCCTCACAGGAGAACTCCTTATAGTCATCATCGGAACGTGGCTCCAAGTGTAACGTGGAGCTGGTGCGGAACCGCTTGACAGAGGTTTCGTTCACTGTGACAATGGGCACTATGAAAGCCCAAGCCAAGTTAGACAAGTTCCACTTTAAGCTAAAGTCAATGCTGGACTTACCCATAGTTAGCGGCGTCTCGCCCTGAAACCAAACAATCTCTGCGGCCGGATTAGCGTTCTCAGTGATGCACTGTAGCGTTAAGTTCTGGCGTTCGACAACCTCCACCTTGGCGTTGCGTGCATAGCCATCGATGGAAATGCTGCTGGGCGCTGCCACAATGCTCAATTTGGCATTGGCGCGAATGGGCGGATTTCCAGGCGCCGGTGCCACCTGGCACTGGTACTCGGCATCGTCCTCGAGTGTGGCGTTCTTGATTTGCAAATTATACGAGCCATGTGATGCATCAACCAGCACCGAGTAGCGCGGAAAACCGGGAATGACAGCGGAGAAGCCCAACGCGAAGCCATCTTTGGTCCATTGAACCTTGCCGGCGCGCGAATCGACCTCGCAGCGCATTAGCGTATCGGTGCCCTCCAGTATTTGCAGATCGTGCGGGGTTACGCGGAAATTTTGCTGAGTGGCGGCTACCTGGGCACTGCAGCTAACGCCAACTAAAACAAAGAAGAAACAAAAAGCGGAGAGTGAATAGGAAATTCGCCTGTTGTTAATCGACACGTTCGACAATTGCGCACGTAGTTGGCAACGGCAGCATGCAGAGCACCTAAGTTCAATTGGCAACGCAATCGACGAATCGACCTGTCACACAGCCAACCCAGTCACACTCAGCGTCACCGTCACCGTCGCCGTCACCGTCACCGGCACAGTCACAGTTACAGTTACCTACTTTTTTTGCAGCCCACACATAAAATACACATTACTTAAGCGTAAGACCCAACGAGGCAGCCCAGTCACATCTAACTAATTTGGAACAACTTTTATTTATTTTGTTTTTGTTGTTGTCGTTGTTCTTGGTTTTTTTTTATATATATTTTTTTGTTTTTTGTTTTTATTTGTTTCGCACACACATGTGAGACATGTGTGTGCTTCTTGTAGGTGTATGTATGTGTCAGGGCACTTTCAGCCTGTCATTGAGACATGTCCGTCTGTCCGTCCGTCTGTTAGTCTGTCCGTCTCTGTCGCTGTCGCTGTTGCTGTTGCTGTTGCTGTCTTCATCATGGTCTGCACGTTGCCAGTCTGTGTGTCGCTACATCAACCCACACACTGAATCGAAGTAGGTCTACAGCTTGCGGCTCATTAGCATTAAAATGTCTTAAAGAAAAGAGCAGGCCACGTTCGATACCAAATTGAACCGACTACTTAGCTGTGTATGTGCTTAAGTGTGTGTGTGTGTGTGTGTGTGTATGTGTAAGTGTGGCTGTGTGTGAGTGTGTTGTGTACATTTGTGTGTGTATTTTGTCGTCGACCTAATCAGCATTAGAGCCATCTACATAGGTAATATACATAAAAGCACGCACAGTGTCACGGGGTCATAGAAAACTTGAAGCGAATAACTGGGCTATGAAATGCTTAAAGAAAATTGAGTGCGAAACTTTGCACAAGCTAATAAACCAAATAAATGCCAATTTAATATAGATTTTCATAGAAAACGAAAAACTATTAAATGAAAATCTGTTCGTATTTCAATTAGGAGTTGTAGAATTTAGCAAACTGCAATCAATTATCATTTATCAAGCAACGCATAATTCTCAGCTCGTTTCCTTAACTTGGTTGCCAGTCAAAACGAGTTCAATTAGTAGCAGTCAATGCTCAATCAAATGCTGAGCAAATTTAAACTTGTTTTTAAACATATCTGTATAATTGATTGCATTGTTTTTGCGCCACTGTGCGGCACAGGAACCAGCCACGGCAAACATCCAAGCAAGCAAGCAAGCGCTGCGTGAGACGTTCCTACAAATGGCTCAACAAATAAACGTCGCTGTCGTGGACTTCATCAATGGATTAATTGATTATTTGTCGTAGACAACAGCAAGCGAGGCTTTCATGGTCTTGAAATGAGCTCGATATCCGTTGGACTTGAGCACGAATTGAACTACATGCATATAACATCTACGACAAATGCATAAATGGAGCTATCCATTGAATATGATTTGGTCACAACGGAACAAAAGGAACAAATAGACCACCCGCAGTTGCAAGTTAGTCATTCCGTGTTCATTTTTTCCTTTTTATTTAGTTGATGGTTGCTCTGTTTGGGGGCGCGCTTCAATTTGCATAAGGCTGCATTAACTTGCCCCAAGGTTCAAGCAATTAAGACCAGAGACGAAGAGACAGTTGACCAACTCTGCACAGCCAGAACATTTCCTGTGGCAATTAACCAACAGCAACAACAACGAAAAACTGCACAACTTGACAAGTTTTTGCGACGACGACAATGGCAACAACAACAATGACGACGACGACGACGACGACGAGAAAAACAGAGGCCAAGCCCTGGCACCGTCTCCGGTTGGCTACAACTCATTTAGTGTCATTACGAGGTGCCTTCAGCCCCCTCCCTACACATCCAAATACATATATATAGGTATAAATGTATGTGCACCACAGCACATGCAAGACAATGAGAGGTGGGTAATTGTCACACATATGCAAGGCAGGATGACCAACAAAGAAATCCTTGAAGTGTGACAGTAGGAAGCTCTGGCAGCAAACACAGAAGAAGAAGAAGAAGAGAAGAAAAAAAGACACATACACAAGCTGTAAAGTGAAGTAAAGTGCAAAGTAAATGAAAGACAGAACAGAAGGCAAGCTAAAGCAAACCGGTTTACCATTTCATTCATTCATGCGTTTTCTGGCCAGTGAACAGTGGTCAGGATAGCAAGTGACAGCAGGGACAGGAGCACTCTCTCACAAATGGTCAGTAATTGTCAACTGGGCCCACAAATTGTACGCAAACTAAACTAACAGGTCAACCACAAAACCGTTCCATGCCAGTCGATGCCTGATTTCGATGATGATGTGTTTGCTGCCGTTCATATGGCGATCCTGTGACTCCGACTTGAACTCGCCTGGCCACAAGTTAAGTGAGTGTCTGAGCTGGCCGGCTACAGTCGCAAAGCTTGCTAATAGTTTTGCGAGTATGGAGACTGTCGCATCTACGTGTGGCAATAGCTAGCGAAGCGCAACGCCGGATGTCGCACTAATGGTCAACGCAACGAACTCCCCTCCTATCTTGCTCAGTTTTAGTCCCTGTTGTGCTGCTCATAATCCTCTTTCTCACTTTTTCTCACTCTATCTGTCGCACTCTGCCTGCCTTGACTGCCTGGTAAGTTAAACTATCTACAAGTCATTAACTCATATAAAGCCAGCGAGTGGCGCACAGCAGGCAATGCCTATCCACGCCGTATGTGTGCTGCAGAGAGTGAACGATATCCACAGACAATCCATTGTGAAGTGGCCTGGACCTAAAACCTGAACCTGGGCCGGGAATCGGCTGCTGTTGCTGCTGCTGCTGCTGCTGCCTGTGCTCTGGACCAACGCACATTTTGCCCGATGCTTTTGTTTTTTCTTTTTTTCTCGCCGTCTGTTGCCAGTTATTGTTGCTGTTCTTATTTTCGTCTTGCTTTTTTCTACGGTTGGTGCTGCTGCTGCTGCTGCTGTTGCTGCTGATGTTGCTGCTGGTGTCTTATCAAGACCAGTTTCCAGTTTTGCTGCTATTTCTGTTTTCTGTTGTCTGTTTTTGGTTTGCTGTGTTTGCCTGCAACTTCACAGCGTTAATGGAAAATATTGTGGCATATCACAGGAAATCCGGTGAGTTTTTTTCTCGCACTCCTTTTTGCGCCAGGACACTTAGCGTGCACACAGTCAGCAACAGCAACAGCAACACCAACGAAAATAACAACAACCAACAACAACAACAACCAGCATAACAGCAACACTAACTACAACAGCAACAACACGCACACCAAAAGACTTTGACAAAATTAACGGTCTCATAAATCTCCCTCATAGAGCTCCTAGGCACTCTTTGCGGCTTTGCGTTATAAATTTAATTAAAATTTCTGTTTTTTTTTTGCATTTTTTTTGCTGTTGTTTTTGGTGTGCGCTACGCGTTTTGTTAATTTAACAAATGTCTTTTATTATATTGATTAAAGCGGCTTTGGTGTCAAATTTGTTGTCAGCTATGTTAAGCGCCCACAAAGTGTTTGGAATTGTTTTAAATGGCTCTGTGCAAAGGATTTTGGGGTAGCCATGACAATTATTTTCAACATGTGGCTTAGAGCTCACCACACCAGTAGCAGCAGCATCAGCATCAGCAGCAGCAGCAGCAGCAGAGGCAGCATCAGCAGGAACCCCTTACAATCCGCTTGAGCGGATATGCGGAAAGGCTTATAATTTGAAAACCAGGCTAAGTAAATGGTGTGCACTCGATGTTGAGCCGCTTTGGCCAACAAGATTGTTGGATCATTTTTCCTAAGCGAGTTTCGCTCTATGCAAAGACCTAAAGAGAGATGAGACAGCTACATTGGTATATCAATTTATTTATAGAATAATATGGTGCTCAGTTACATATCATTCTTCAAATTGCTCAAAAAGAGCTCGGTCGCAGACAAATTGGAGTTTAAATTTCACAGCATGTTGTGATATTTAAAATTATTTATAGGGCATAAATCGCAGCCCGCATATACGAGGCACCAATCAATCTTCACAGAGCAGCTTAGGCATTCAAGTTAAACTTGTTTTGCATACTTGTCTCGAATATCAATTTCTATTCAGATATACAAATATTAATATTTATTTTTTACATCTTTAAGATACGTGTTTTAAATATTAACAGAGTGCTAAAAGTTTGCAGCTGTTCCTCCTCCTTAGCAAATCTTCTTAAAACATTTTGAGCAAATTGCTCTGTGTTGATTTGATTTTGATGTTTACAGTCTATATAAATAGTACTGTCCCAAATTGAATCTTTTATCAATGTATATTGCCTTTTATATTTTGTCCATTTCCCTTCGCATATATTAATATTCTCAATTTATTTCTTTTATGGCGAAAACACTCATTTTTCGAGCTCTTTGTAGTTGTTTTTCGTATTTGAAGCATCCTTTATCGGGACTCCATCGTTCATATCCACTTGCCGTCGATTTCAATATTCTCCTTTATTGTCTGCCTGTTCTTGCCCATCTTTCTCTCTCTCTCTCTCTCTCTCTCGACCCAACCTCTGAGCATCTACTACAGTGTCACGGAACTGAGCATTTAATGTTCGCCTTGGGCACGCTTAATAAATTTACAATAAAACGCATTTGACTCACGCGATTCGCACGGCTCCCACAATAACATTCTCAATGAGGGGGAGCAGAGGAAGAGGTTACCGAAATTGTTCCCCACTCTCTCACTCTCAATCAAGCTCTCGCTTGTACTCACAGTCTGTGAGCCTGTTTAGCTCTTGGTGAATTTCACACAAATTGCCGCATTACCAAGTCTGTCTGTCAGTGTGCTTGTGTTTGTGTAGAGGGCACTGATTGAATTATAAAATTTGCAGCTGAGCAAATGTGACCAGCCATATCAAATGGTTCTACATAGACACACACACATACACACACACACACACACATACACAACACCCAACTGAAGCGCCTTTCCCCACCCGTCACCCTGGCGGTGTCGACCAACCAAAAAACGGACAGGCTCTTTGGCAGCGACGTTAAACTAATCAACTAATTTGCTATGAACTTTGCGGTCTGCACAAATTAGAGACCCCATTCCCTGGGACAGAAACGGGGCGAAGAGTAACCCAGCCAGCCAAAGCATTAACATTAATTATTTTCTGCTTCATGAGCATTTTAGAAGAACATGAATGAGAATGCTCCAAACGTTGAAGATGTGCGCTTCCAGCTGGTACTGCTGCTTTATTCATTGCTAACCGGAGCTTTCATCTTTAATTAATTAATAAAAATTATTGCCCCTTTTGAACTCTGTGGCTGTCAACTATTTATAAAATATGCAACGAAATATTCTATATTCCTTTTTGGAGTCGCTATTGTTGACCACAGCATACAAAAAAAAAAAAATGATATTTTGAAAATGGAGAGTATTTTATGGTTGGCCCATGCGGGCAAGGCAATTAGTAAAATTAAGACTGGCATTTTAGTAGAAACATTTTTAACAAGTCACAATGACTACAAAGCATTTAAACACGTAAGCATAAACAATAAATTTAAATACTCATACCCAAAAACGTTGCAAATTGAGCTCATAAACTTCAAATATTAATATATGGCATATCTGCTGTGCACAAATGTATATATAAAGCTGGCTAAAAATAAATAAAATCTAAACAACAATTTTAAAACCATATTTAACATCTTTCGGAAGAACTGAAAAAATAACAAAAAAAAAAGGAAAAAATATAAATCCATACAGATTTATGTGTATTTTTCTTCTTCTCTTTTCATAATAAAATAAGAGAGAAATGTAATAGATTTGATGATTTTATGTCTATAAGCCACTCAACGAAATATTCGCTGGTTTATACGTTTATGCGTTCGTCCGGTTGTCAAACCCCGTCAAAGCAAATTCTGTTGTTGTCACCGATGCGTGGGTAGAAAATCTCGAACGCCCACACATCCCACAGAGCCGCTGGCAAGAGGGGGACCAAATGTTAAAAAAAAAAAAAAAATTATAAATTTTATTAGTCATAAATTTTGGGTAAGCATAAAAATCATAGGCAACACCTAGGCCAGAACCAAAGCACAAAAAAGGAAGAAAATAAAATAGCGCTGCGTCGGCAGTCTATGAAAATAAATTAGTCAGTGAAAATATTGTATATACAACAACAACAAAAGAAAGTTGGTCCAATATAGCAATGAGAGTGGCGCATCGGAACCTTAAAATATGCAACAAAATATTATTTAGTGCGCTCGTAAAACTTGGGTGGGTGTTTGTCTGCAAATGGGCAAAGTTTTCAGCCACTTCTTGTTCCTACTGTTGTTGTTGTTGTTACTGTTTCTGCTCTTATATTTTGAGGCAGGCAAATTATTTTTATTTTTTTTTTTAAATTTTTCAGTTAAGTAGAGCAAAGCTCTACTGAGGATTGGCATTGGGCTTTAATGCGTTAAGTTTGGGATCTTAACAGTACGACTACCGGTCTTTAAGCTGGGCCCAAACACCCACACCCGACGCATGCACACAAAGACAGCCGCAGCTGGTCCATTGACACAACCCACAGAGCCTTTGGGCATTTGAATAAGAAATTCAGCTAGCTCGAATGGTACAGCAAGACATGGTCTCATAAAGTAATCAAAACCAACATTTAGCGCTCGCTAGCCATGGAACTTGGAAAACCAGTTCAAGTGCCACTAACTAACAGAGCCGTCGCCACAACCTACGTGCTTCAAAAAAAAAAATAAATAAATAAAAGAAAAAGAAAAAAATACGGGTTTATGAATGGCAACCGCCATATGAATGGCTCACAAAGACGACAAAGACGTGGGCCGGACGAATCCCCTACGAAAGATACGACGCGTCGGGGCTTTGAGTTGTGGCGCATATTAAACTGAATTTCAATTTAAATGGCCAATGGTGAGGGGATCTAGCCTTAGCTGAAGCTCTAGCTATAACTACAAACTACAACTACACAGCTTGAACTGGTCTCTTTTCATGTCTTGAGCACCCAGAGCACGCACCTGGCTTTGACTTTTTTTTTATTGCTTGTATATGTATGTGTGTGTGTATGTGTGTGTATTTTTTTCACCCGGCTTAGTTTAATGCGCTTGGCGAATTGGCGGATCGACTGCGATCGACGGCTGCACTTGTCGTTAGCCAAATGCCAAGACACGAAGCCATTGCATGCCACGCTTGGCTGTTAGATGTTGGCTGTTGGCTATTGGCTGTTGACTGTTGCCGTTACCACCGCTGTTGCTCGCTGGCAGGCTCGCTGGTGTATGTGGCAGCTGCATAATTATAATGTCTGGGCCCGATCGGCCCGTTGGCTTTGTATTATGTTTTTTTCTCTCCGCTTTTCTGAATGTCTTGTTGTTGGCAAGTTTGACTGTCTGTCTCGCCAAAAGGTCAAACTACATATTTCTGCTGTTTTTATTGACGTGCTGAACTTTTCAGATGCTCAAGTATGAGACGAAGGCAATGAGTTTGGTCTGCAAGTGGGCTAAGATCGTTTGAAAGCTAAATTATTCCAAATATTAAACATAAATAGGAATTGAAATGCATTTGAAAGAACTATTAAATTAAAAACTAGTCAATTATTTTATAGCCTGCCCAAAAAATTTAGACATGCAATATAAATTTTAACCTCGATAAATAAACATACGAATTTAAAATAAGCAGAAATAATATACATAAAATATATAAATACATACATGCATAAGGTGTGTGAACTTAAAATAAAAATAAGAAAATATGAATCCGGAATCATAAATTTAATTCTGGTATTTTATCACTTTTGCAGATAAACAATTTTGCGCGATAAAACAATATTGTTATTATCGTGGTTCAACTTAATTATTATGATATGGCTTTAAAGCTCGCTTTATTAATATTCATAAGTTTAGGCGGATTATATTTTTATTTGTGGGAATCGGCCCAATCTCATGCCAATGCACCGCAAAGCCATTTTCTCGCAAAAAATATATGCGTTTTTTTTTTTCATTTTACTCATTTAATCAAGTATAAATAATTATATGCAAATATTATGTATGCAATTCAATTTGACTTTTTTTATTGTTTTTTTATATATATACATATAATTTTTGTATTTTATTTTTTATTTTCTTATTACCTTGTACCCGCACGTTCACGTAGTATTCATGAATGAGTTTGCGGGTCTGTTGAAAAGTTTTTTTTAGTTTATTTGTGAGTATTGTGTTCGCCTTTTTGTTTCATATAATTTATGTATGCAGATTTCAACTTTTTTCAACTGTGCTTTCAGCTTTTTTGAAGACAGCTCGTTTGTTTTTCAAAAGTTTAATGGACGCTTGATTGCGAACCAAAGTATTCATGTTACCTATTTTTATATAAATTTTCAAGGATGCGTTCATTAAGTTTTAAGATTTATGCATGTTGTAGGTGTATGTGAACAAATGCGGGCAATGTCTACAGATCAGATCTTATATCTCATAACTTGAAGGCGCAATACATATAATAAAATTATAATAACAATAAGAAAAAAAAAAACATTTCATTTTGCACTTTAGCCCCAAAACTGACTGGGTCTTAAGAACTAAAAAGCCAGTCGAGCGCGTCGGGCTTGAAATTCAAGTTATCTGACGGCCTTTTACAAACTGCTCGAGCATAACAACTGTCCACAGGCAACCCAGCCAAAAGTTAGATAATCTAGCGACACCAAGAGCCAAAAAAAATAAAGATATGCTAGCACTGCAATACAGTCAAAAACACGGCCACACTGGTCAGATTAATGGCTTCAAGCTGATTAGTTTGAGGCCAAGACAAGAGACAACAGACAAAACAAAGGCCAGTCAGCGTTGGAAGCCGTAATTAAGCAAAGCCGCCGCAGTCGCTCTTTAGTCAGAATTTGTAAATTATAGACAAGCCGCCCGGGCTGGGGCATGGAGCGTGGGGCATGAGGAATGGGGAATGGGAAATGGGCAATAATGCTCTACATGCCCAGCAACCAAAATGTTCATTTGTCAAAATTAACACGCAGCCAAAAAGCCAAGAGCTATCTGACTGCTGTTGTTGTTATTGTTAATCTGCTTATTGCTAATGTTAAACAGTTACTAACTTCTAAAATATGGTTTCCGTCACGATGCGTAGGAGCAGTAAATTATTAATCATTTTTAGCACTAAACATATATAACAGATCTGCCAATTAAATATATACCCTTTAAGCAACATTCGTGTGAATATCTCCATACGACTATATTTTCAATATTCACCATTTAGATTTGACGTGAATTTATTAAAAATATTGAAATATTGTCAATTTAAGCTTTCTGAGATGTTGTCCCCAATGATCTTTAAGTGTTTCTTTCCCACACCAATCAATCATGATTCTTTATAAATTTACGATGCTTATTGAATCTGACCCAATAATGAACACTGCTTATTATGCTTGCTCTGAACTGTTATTGTTGTAGTGGTTCTTGGTAATTGCAGAGGTAAATTGAAAAAATAAACAACGTTTAACAATTTTCACATTGTCGCGTCTTGTTATTAATTCAATTTTTTATTTGATCATATTATTTTTATTTTTTTTTTTGCCCCGCCTTTCAGCTACAGTTTTGTGGGTTTTCGGCCACGTCTCTGGCAGTTTAATTGCGGCAAGCGGAGGGAAAAATAAGACACTGACAACTGCTGTTGTCCAAAACCGGCTTAGGCGCGTCGCACAAACACACCGAGGGAAACATACACAAAAACACACGCACAGCCAACTCATAGCCATCCATCATTATGATATTGTGTGTGTGTGTGTGTGTGTGTGTGTGTGTGTGTGTGAGTTGAAGTATCTGTGAGCTGCACCTGCTCGCATTTAGCAGGCCTGGGAAGCCCATGTTAAAGAAGTCGAGGAGGCCTCCTTCATTGATACTTTGTTTCGTGCACTCGCAGCTCAACTTTCGCATGCGCAAACTTGTCGGACAACATATGCTGACCATCCAGCTATAGTTCCAGCTCCCAGCTCTCAGCTCCCATCGCCCAACTCGCTCCAATTGATGTAGCGATCTGAGTGTGTGTGTGTGTGTGTGTGTGTGTGTGTATAGCTGGAACCGGCCCAGCTGGCTCGCTTCAGCTTCTGTTTTTGCTGTGATTCTGCGTAGCATAGTCTGGGCTCTGAGTTTCGTTCGGGGTTTTTGTTGTTTTGTGTTTTTGGTCTTCTTCTGATTTTTGTTTTTGTGCGCCCAACGTAAGTTAATATGACTTGTAGCACGATGATTGCTTCCTGTGCCACAGAGAGTGACTCGAAAACTCGCACGACGACGACGCTGGCGACGACGTCGATGAAACTTAGGCGCTGACAGCGACGCTGACGCTTCATCAGCTTTTGTTGGCCAACTTTTGCGTTCTGACGCTTTTTTTTATGAATGAGAAATCGGTGCTGCTGTCGCTGCTGTTGCTGCTGCTGCTGCTGCTGCTGCTGGCGGAAGTAATAAATTAATTGAGTAAATATCGATTCGCACTGCTGGCAGGGCTGGCTTGCTAATTGGCAGCACTTGAACAACGCAAACACACACACACACATAGACAAGCGGCAATCGAGCATTCAACTTTACAATTTTTCTCTATTTTGCCTAGCCAAATTGGCTTGTTAAAGGGTACACGATATGCATAGGTAGGGAGTAGTGTGTCTAAATCGTGTATCAGGCAACTGTTTGCAAAAATTAATTCAGTCAACATCAACGTTTGTCATCCTCATTCCCATCCCCATCCCCATTCACATCACCATCGCCATCGCCATCGTCATCGTCATCGTCGTATTTTTTCACTGCTACAACAGATTAATGACCATTGATAGCGCATATTCAAGTGCGCATCGAGCGTATTAATGCAGCTTGATAATTTATTGGAAGCGCTTCTAATGAATTTTTATGTTTGCCTTAAAGTATACAGCAGCAGCAGCAGCACCAGCACCAGCAGCAGCGGCCCGTTGGCTGCTTGGTAGGAAGAGTAGCTTTTGATACTTGAGTTGGTGCTTCTAAAGCGCTACTAAGTGCCTTTTAACGGCTGCTTCCGCCAGAGTTTGGCAGCGTTTGCCGCGTGTGACTTGTAATTTGGTACGTAAAGCGTTTTTTATGGCAGCATTATAGCAGCATATGCCAACAAGCTCCGTCACAAGTGTGTACTAAATTTAATTAATTGGCCAACAGCGTTGTTTTACCAATTATATCTAGTTCTTCCTATTTTGCTGTACATCTTTTTTTTGCTCAACTAAATGGTGTGGAAAATATTTCATTTTAAATTCTAATATCCTATATAATATATAGTGTTTTTTTTTATGGCACTGTTCTGCTGACAGCCTGAATATAATAAAACATTTTTATGCGTGACTTGATCCAAATTTACTTTCAAATTATCTTGGCTTATCTCTCCTGTCCAACCCAGGCTAGGGTCAAGGACATCGATGGGTCATAGATAAGATAGATCGGGTATATAGCAGCTGGCTAGGAGGTGCTTCGAGGGGCTGGCTGCGGGGACCCGCATAAATTGCGCAGCAGACTTTTAGTCGACAGAGAAACATGTAGCTGAAATTAAGTGTCGACTGAAAGAAACTCACCCCTGAGATCTTTCAAATAGACTCTTAAATTTTCATATTTTCACATAAACGTTGCATGTACTTAATGATCATAAATTAAGCCAGCGTCAAGTCGCAGAGTCAATAAATTTATGTTGCTACCTGCAATATTTGTTGCACATAAGATCAAGTTGTCATAATAATGATAACAAAATGAAGTTGATTTTTAGTTTTAATTTATGCACTAAAATAGCAAAGCACTAATGAAAGGCACTTGCCACACCAACGTATTCTGTTAAAGGTGACAAACATGTTTGCAATGTTCTTTATCTTGCCATCAACGCTTCTTGTAAAATGCCCACGCGTCTTGGCTTTAATTGCAGTACCACTTAGCCGCTAAAAAAAACCGCTAGTTACAGACTGCGAAAAAGTAAATAAGAGAAATAACAGCATCCGCAGCAAACTTCACACGTTACACATATTTAACCCAATATTTTTGCTGAAAATTGCTATTGGGTTTTTTTTGCTTGAATGCAGTTGATATTACTGCTGCTGCCTTATCACATCGATCTGAGCGACATGCATAATTGCATACATCAGATGCACACACCTAACTGTACACATGTAGACATATATATGCATATATATAAATATACATATATGGATATGTATATGCTCGTTACGAGCAGCCCGTCATAAGCAGCGATAGGGACAACAACAACATCCAAATGAGGCAGCAGCAACAACAACTGCAACTGTTTCAACTTGTTTGCTCTTGCTGCCACTGCCACTGTTGCTGCTGCTGCTGCTGCTGCTGTTGCTGTTGTTGACGCCACCTAACTGTCAACTTTCTTTTTTCGCTGGCGCACATAATTACAGCTTGCACTGCATGTGTGTGTGTGTGTGTGTGTGTGTGTGTGTGTGTGTGTTTGTGTCTGTGCGGTGTATTAAGTTTTACTTGCATGCAATTAGCATATAAAATATCAACAGAGATTTTGCTTTTATATAACGCTACAAATTATGCATCATTGAAGCTGCCACAGCGCCAAACTGCAATGACGTTGAATAATGACCGAAAATGCAATGGCAACCTCCGACAACTGCGAACGTTCAACCAACAACAATCCGCTACTAGTTGCAAGTTTTGCCAAGTGGCAGTGGCAGCCACGAGCCGCCAGTTGCCATCGCAGTTGTTGCCTCTGCCCCAACATCAGCTTAAGCTGGCGACAGGCAAGCGACAATGATGTTGATGGAGTTGCAGTAGGATGCAGTTAAAGACGCCAGCGGAACTCAGGCACATACATATGCATGTAGGAGCCGCCGTTCGTCGGGTTGGTTCGTTGTAGGTGCCGTTGTGCCACTGACACCTCACGTACGCCCACTCCACACTCCCATTCCCACTCCAAATGTGACTGCATTGGCTGTAAATCTGCAATTGCAAACACGCAACCAGCGCAGACACACACACACACACACACACACACACGCACACACACACACACACAGACACACACACAAAATCATTAAGCTTGAGCTGGAGGTAATAGAGATGCTACAAATCAGAAGCCTAATAAGAAGTGCTCTTATATCGAATTAGTTAAAGTGTTGTGTAAAATAAATTTGTAGATAATTTAATTCATATTGGTGATAAAACCTTTTGAACTTGATATTTATTGTTTATTCCCTAATAAAACCCAAAACTCTCTTCTTTTTTTATTTAGGTGGCACCAAATGCTAAAATTATTAGATTCAGGGAACGCTTTACTGGTCTCAAGAAAGCTAAAAGGTAAGAAATACGATATCAGTTAGAATAAAAAAGCAAACATTTTCACATATTATGAAATGGGAAATAATTTAAATGCCATCTTAGGTTTTCTTTTATATATATATATTTTTTTTTTTCCGGGTAGTGACAGGAAAGCGTGTGAAAACGATAAAAGACAAACAAAGTAAGGTCGCATATAATAACAATAACGATGATGCGAACGTGCTCATCTCTAATTCACACATATGTGCACACACATATCTTGTGTGAAATAGGCCCGGTCTTCGAGATTGGAGACTGAGAGACTGCGCGACTTTTGGAGGTTGAGGTATATTGGATTGTAGGCCCCCCCCCTGCCCCCTCCGCACGCATGAATAGACCGAGCCATAGACAGTTTGACGCTTTGAAAGCGCATTTGTCGAGCTGCGCTCGGGTTTTTCACTCACTTGACGCGTAAAGTGGTGCAAAATAAGCGCAGCAATGCTCGCCACATAAGGCACAAACATAAAGGTCTGCACATATCTGAGTTTGTAAAAAGACAAACAAAATGAAAGCGCACAGCAGTTAAACAAAAAATATATATAAAAAAAAAATACACTAGATGAAAAAGTTATATAAAAAAACACAAAAAATTGGTTCAATTTAGCACAAAGACAACACAGAGCAACATAGAGAGAGAAACACACAAACAGCGAGAGAGAGAGGGAGAGAGGTGGAGAGAGGCGGGGGCAGGCAACACATTGAGGCAACATTGGCAGCATC
The DNA here is from genome assembly GCA_035041615.1 of Drosophila anomalipes. Lineage (NCBI taxonomy): Eukaryota > Metazoa > Arthropoda > Insecta > Diptera > Drosophilidae > Drosophila > Drosophila anomalipes. The sequence goes on along the minus strand of JAWNKZ010000041.1, from coordinate 12,192,481 downwards.
GGTTCATGATGATGATGGGCTTGGGCCTATTTGGGTAGCTCAGCTCAGTTCAGTTCAGATGGGCTCTTCTTTATTTTGTGGGTGTGTGTTGTTTTTGTTGGTGTTTTTTTTTTATATTTTTTTTATTTTTTTATTTTTTTTTTATATGTATATGTACATTTTCTGCAGTCCAAACGAGCGACGACAACTCGTTAGCACAAATTTGCTATGTGGGGTGTTTAATGATGAGGGGGTGGGAGGGGAGGGGTTTGAGGGGTGGCACTTCTCATTGCTGTCAACGCCTTTTAAATGGGCAGCTACGAAAAAGCTTTTTACAATAGAATGGAAACCCAAGCAGAACGCGTTTCCCAAAGCCGCCGCCGCCAAAAACAGGAAAAGTCACTTCACATTATTGTTGTTGTTCTTGTTGTTGTTGTTTCTGCTTGTGTTGTTGTTCTTCAGCTTGATGTTGCTGTTGATATTTTTGGCAAATTTTCATAAACTGTTATTTATTTTTATTGCACAAGGAAAATGTGAGCAAAAAGCAAAGTCCCAGCAAAAAAAAAAAGATAAAGACGCAGTTGCGAGCAATTTTCTGCTGCTTTTCGTTATTATTATTTTATGTTTTTTTTTTTTCGTGTTAATTTTTTTTTGGATGTTGGCAAAAGTCTGTGGCGGAAGTGAATTTGCACAAAAAGACAACGACAACAACAGCAACATATGACGAAAAAAGGAAAATGCTCTGCGCTTTTGACCAGCCTCTGCCAAAGGCGGTACAAACAGCAAAATGTTTGCAAAACATACAAAAAAAAAAAAAAGAAAAAAAAACAACAACAACATCGGGAATACCAACAACTGCCTACATATATATATATATAAATTTATATTGCATAAAAAGAGTGTCAGACTGAGCGACTCGTTGAGTACAGGCAAATATGCATAAGCAAACAACAACAACAACAACAACAACAACATAAGGCAGCAATAACAACTTGGTGCCGCATTTTATTTACATAAAAACAAATGACCAGCATTTTGTGCGGGTCTCCAAGTTGTTGCTGGACTGAGTTGTACAAATGGACAAATGCAAAGAAAGGCAAAAAAAAAGGTAAGACAGGGGTTGTAATTATCCAACACAACACAGAAACAGGGGAAATTGAGAGGGGTGGGGGGGGGGGGCGTCATTGGAGCAGCAGCAGATGAAACCCTCAGCAAAGCTGCACACATTGGTAGGTCTATTAGGCAAATGCCTCGGCAAGGGTCTGTATGCTGTGAGCTGAGCTGTGGGTTTGGGCCTGGTCCGTAAGCATGAGCACACTTGGAATTTGGTTGCCTGGGAAAGTTGCAATAGTCAGGCTCGCCATGAGCTTGCATATACTTACATATGTATGTATTCTGTACTAGAGAGCGAGAGGGAGAGAGAGGGAGAGAGAGAGAGAGGATTGTGAAAGCATGGTGACAGCTAAGCATAAGCTGTAGATAGCTTTTACTTAGAAGTAGCACACAAGGTACACAAACTAAATGAATATATTCAGCAGCAGCCAACAGTATAGATAGACAAAGGTGCTTGGGTATGAGCAATAAGCCAAAACGGAAACTTTAATAAATGGCATGAGTTGTGATTGTGGTCAAGATGAGCTAATATTATAATGTTTAATAAGCTGAGAGTAATATTGGATTGCCAAGCATAGAAGTTATGCTTCTCATATGAATGTTTAATTATGATTATTTATTAATATATATATGTAAGCCAAAATGTCATACCCACAACCCAATTAGATATGGCAATCCAGTGGCTCTTTACCGTATGCTAAGCATATTTTAAGTACTACAAAAGCTTAAGAATATTACACAAGAAGTTTTGGGCCAGTTCCAAGTGGGGCAAAAAGCTAAGCAGCTCCAATTTGCTAAGGCAATTGCGGTCAGTTGAAGTCAAGACTTGTGTGCCCCTTTCAGCCAGAACTCTTATTCCGCTTTTCATATTCCATTGCTGCACTCTCAGACACACACACATATGACATGTGGGCTGTGCCTCACTTAAATAATGCTCCCCCCCGCCCCTCCCAACCCACTCCCCTAACTAACAACCTGTTCAACATATTTTTTAATCAGAGCAAGTGGCTAAGTACTCCAAGCAGCTGCTGCTGCTGCTGCTGCTGCTGCTGCTTGTGCTGCCCACCGATTAGCCGCATAGAGCTAAATCCGAGTCAGTTCAATGCACTACAAACTGCTTGCCACACACTCGCACACTCGCACACACACACACACACACACACACGCACACAGTGGCCAGTTTTAGACAAGCGCGTCAAAAGTTTTATGCCAAACACATTTTAGGAACGGCTTTAAGCCAAATCGGTGCTAAGTCCAGCTATAAGCCAAGAGACAGCCAAAGAGCCGTCTGCCTGTTTTAGCCGAGGTTTTAGCTTTAATTCAATTTGCCTAGGTAAATCGCTGGGATTATATGGCAACGTTGCCCGTATGTGTGTATATATATGCATATATATATATATATATATATCATATATATATATATCTATTTAAAGTCGCACATAAACCTACATATTTGGCTGAGAGCCTCTGGCTTGCCCCTCTCTGCCCATTATCGTTTACGAGTGTGTTGGCAAAAGAGATTTTTGTAAATTCTACACTTTTTTCTATACAACTTCACCCCCCCCTCCACTGCTCCCCTTCCTCCTCTAGCACGCCGTCTTTCAACGCTTAACCACATCCTCATTTTTTCTAGTTGTGCTAAAAAAGCAAAATGAGAGAAGTACGTCCAAAAAAAAAGTAGCGTAATCATAATTTTTGTGTGCCGCCTTTTTTTTCTTTTTTTTTTGTGCTAGGTTTTTGCTGCTTGCTACACATGTTGAAAATTTGACTGCCTTAAACTGTGTTTGCCCCATTGCGGGCTCTGGGGCAGGTGTATTTCTTTTTAACAGCCTGTCTGCTGGTTGCTTGCCTGGCGGTTTTTCTCCGCTTTTATGTTTGTGTTGCTGTATTTTGTATTTTGTATTTTATGTTTTTTTTTTTCTTTCTCGGCCTGCCATTTTGCCAGTTTGGCTTGTTTGCCTTTTGCAGCTTGGCTGGTAAAAATTTTGAACGCGTGCAAAATGGAAGCTCGGCGACGACGACCACATGCGGAGGTAGCTGCTCCTCGTGTCCACCGTATTCACATACATCCCTGGGCGTGTGCTAAGCAAACTGGAGCTGCTGCAGCTCCAGCTGCCGTTGCTAATAATGATGCCAACTGGAACTGTGCTCACTGATGGGCCCTCTTCAACGTCGCTCTGACGAAGGTACTAAATTAACTGTGGTCCCATTCAAATTTTTAAGCAATTTTCGCAAATACATAAATTACACACAAACAATGTGTACGAAAATCGATTATTTTTGTTGTTTCTTTTTTTTTTTGTTCAAATTCCTTTAAGATTGTTTTTCATGATTTTCATATGAAAAACTCGTATGATCGTTTCAAACTTATTTTCTTATTTTATATATTGTTGTTTTGGTTGTATTTTTAATAAGAATACAGAAAAATACATTTTATGCCGCATCGATTTCATTTGTTATGCGAAGCCTAGCATTCAATCTACTTGGCTGCTATTTTCCAGCTAAAGCTTATTTAATAAAAGAGAAAATATTATTTTTCAAGAAAAAAATATATATTTTCTTATGAGACTAATCTCTCTTAAATCTATTTATTTGATTTTGTATTTTTGTTTTCTCTTCCTCCTTTTTGTTGTCTTGCGGCGCTTCAGATCATAAAAGTAAATACACGCTCTTTGGGTTCTATTAACGGAATGTTAATTAAAGATTTTCAATGCTCACTAATACATTCGTCATGTGGTGGTAAAATCATTAAAATTGTGTTAACCAACAATGCCGATGACAGCAGATGAGCCGCAAACAAAAATGCCTGATTCGATTTACAAAAATTCATGCAACACAATCCATTTGAATGCATTTTCCATTGTGTCGCGCTCAATTCATTAGCATTAAATCAAAAGCAGAACTTTTGTAACGGCCCATTTAAAACGAAAAAATAAAAACCAAAAAAAATTTCTATAAAAGTTGTTAAATATTTTACATTTTTTATGCAAATAGTTTTCAATTAGCAGTCAAACAAATTGGCAAGCAAACTGTATGCAACAAAAGTGGCTAACTTTACAATGATAAAAATGCAAAATGGCAAATAATTAAATACAGGAGCAGGCTGCAGGCTGGAACCGGGTAGCATCAGCAGCAGTGGCAGTGCCATCAGTGGCAACAACAAAATGCTTTGGCAAAAATTAAATTATGTGTGCCACAAAGTTTGCCTCGAATTATGTCGCATAAATCAAATAAACAGCAGCAATTGCAAAAAAGCACAGACTACAAAAACAACAACAGCAACAGCAAAATGCGAAATAATAAGTAAAGTTGAGACTGCAAAAATGTTGAGAAAAATAACTGAGGAAAAAATTTATACGAAAAACTTTTGCATTTAAAATGAGCCCGTGGGCAACGGAGGCCAGTGGAGGTGGTGCGGGGTGGCCAACGTGTGTTAGCGCAACACTTGGCCAACAACAACAACAACAAAAAAAAAAACAAACAAAAAACAAAAAAAACTGCGATTTTTATACGTATTTTTGGCGCTGTGAAGTAAAACCGCAGTCAGCAGCGCCAGCAGCAGCGACGGCGACAGCGACAGCAAAAACAAGTGTTTAAATGTCAACGGCAAACACAAGAAAAACCAGCAGCCAGTCAGCCAGTTAGCCAGCTAGACAGACAGACAGACACACAGACCGACAGACAGGCAGACACACCGAGCGGCAGACAGGCAGACAAAAGGAGTTTTGTATCTGAACATATCTGTCGAGTCGGCGAGCGCAGCACACAATTCATATGAAAAAAAAAAAGAAGATAGCCTCTGTTGAAACTCATCTTCTATTTTATATGTATTTTACACATTTTTATTTATTTATTTTTATTTTTTGTTGTGGCCGCAGCAGTCAAATGTCACGAACTTTTGCGCAGCGGTCAGAGGCATCTATGAGATACATTTTTTGGCGCACATGACGCTCGGCTTAATAACTTACCCACAAGCGATGCAAATGTCAAAGTTATCCAAAACTGCATCTTGCCGCCGTTTGATGAATGCATTTCTTGTTGTTGCTGTTGTTGTTGCTGTTTTTTTTCTTGGGATTGTTAACTAACTTTTTTTTTATTGGTTTTGGTTGCTCAACACGTGGAATTTTTGTGTGTTGGTTTTTTTTTTTATTTTTTGTTAGCTGTTTACAGTTGCAGATACTTTAGTATGTTTTGTGTTTTCAATTGCAAGCGGCTGCCTGTTTTAGGCTTGGCCCTGCATTTAAGCCATGATGCATTTGAGCAAACATTTTGCACACAACTCCACTACACAAACACGCACACACACACACAGACACAGAGAGACACCCACAGAAAGCGTATTTTTTAACTGTTGGCTACTTGTGATAAACTCATTTGGCCATGCAAATAAATTTAAGCGGCTTTTGTAGTTGTTATTGTTGTTGTTGTCTCGTTTCGTTTCGTTTCGATTCGATTCGACTTCACTGAAATTTGTGTTGCACTTGATTCGCTGCTGCTGCTTGAGATAAACACGACGTAAACAACGTGAACAACGCGCAGACCGTTGAAGACTGAACGCAGCTGGAAATGCCGCCTTCGTAGATACATCCAAATCCAAATCAGACAGATCGAACGCAAAGCGAAGCGCAGCTCACAGCCAACTCGAACTTGATGGCAGGTGGCTAAGCGAACTCAAACTCAAATGTGTGCTAGCGAAGTGGCGTGTTAAGACCGGTTCGCGTCATTGCTAAGCCAGTCACAGACGGAACAGGTTGCAAATAAAATGTTGTGTTGTATTTCAGATAAGCTTCAAATTTTACCCACAACTTATAATTTGGCAAAATGCGTTTGAGCGCATTCCATTTTAATGAGTTTTAAATTTATTTTATTATTTTTGATAGTTTAGAGGAATATTTTTCTCTTTGCATCTCTCAGTTTGTCTAAAAACGAAATGTATTTATTTTTAGTACAGCGACTTCGTTGCGAACTTCGTATGAAACTGTGAAACGACTCTCGCACAGCAGCCACGGCGCCTGCGCCCAGCTGCCGTCGAAGAGGTGCGCAACTCTGCTACTGTTTTCGAATTGTGCAGACGCACTCTTATACACAACTCTGCTACACAGCCAATAACAATAGCTGAATATAATTTCGAAATGCTTTAGCAGAGATGCAACGTAACACTAGTAATATACGAGCAGCTATATAAGAGAGCGTAATGCTTTTGTATAAGGTGGCGTAGAAGAGTTGCATTCGAAGAGAGAGAGAGAGAGAGAAAGACGAGGGAGGCAACATGTCTGAAGAGTGCCAGGCTCAATTTTTTTGGTTATGAAAGTAAGAGTGTCCGTCTGTCTAACGGTCCAGCTGGCAGCGTAAGTGGCAAAACATGGCAAAAACTTCATCGAAAATGCAGGCGGGGCCCAACAACAACAACAGCACGAAGAAGAAGAAGAAGAAGCATTAACGCAAAAAATTCTAAAAGTTTTCCACACACAAAAGTGAAAGTGAAAGTCAATTTTGGGTGCTTAGTGCGCGAAGCAACAATATAATACTCGTACTTATGCATATATAAATACATATATATATAAAGATATATATATATTGAAAGATGGATTACGGTTAAAGCTATCGAAGTTGAACCCACAAACTGAACGGAGATGAGCATTCTTTCGACGGGGATTATTTGTGGCACACTCTCCACTTTTTATGTCATATTGAAGTAATAAATAAATAAATCTACTATCGCCTTATCATCGCTAAAGTTTTTCCGCACTTCTCAGAGCATTTTCTTTTCTTTCTTTTTTTAAGCCTAATTCAATTTGAGCCAAACGTGTTTTATTTACACTCACTTGATATTAAATTTTGTCTTGGGCTTAGAACAGAACTCTAAATAAACTCTATCTTTGACTATAGTCACTTGAAGATGACAATTCAAATTTTAATTTTGAGGTATTTAACATTTTGGTGGTTTAACGGAAACCCAGTTTGCTGGAAACTGAATATTAATCGTGGTTGTTGATTGCATAATGAATGACGACACACCCCCCCTCCTAACTGGGAGTAGGAGAGCTAACAAGAATGCATATTCGTGTGAATTTATTATATCCGTAGATACACATCATTATTTCGTACCCCCACATGAATGAAAAGAAGGGAAACTGGTGCTGCACCTTCGCTGTTCCTGTATTATGAAACACCTACTTTCATTGATATTCTAATCCATATTTAATTACAGTTTAACTATTGGAAAATGATACTTAAATTGTATAAAAATATATTCTTGATTAATTCAATCAGATATTATTGATGTTTTATGCGTTTATGGATGGGTTTCTGGCATCTAAAATTTTAAAGTCCATAAATAGATTTTATTTATTTTATCTGTATTAATTCTACCTTGCATATAAAAGCGATCCATTCAGCAATTGTAATATTATTTTTAACATTCTCAAAATCATTAGAAGATATAGCTGAACCAAGATCAGAGCTTAATCTGTTGTCGTTTTATAGCAAATTTGTTATGATTTATTAGGATTGCAATTTAATTGAAATTAATTTGAGATAAGCATCTATAACCATACACTCAATTCAGACTTAACTGGTATTTATTTCGAATTTTAAATTGGGTCAGTGACAGACTCAGAGAAATTTAATTTTGATTCTCAAGTTGACAGCATCACAACTAAAGTAATAAACATTTGCTGAATGAGCAAAATTCATAATAAAAATGCTAAAGTTTATTCCAGGAAAATGATTTTTCACGTCGTTTATAACGATGTTCTGAAAACGTTATTCATGTTATTTAAAATTCAATTTTTTTTTTTTGCCACTGATAAACTGCAATAAAACCGATTTGCCATGGCCAAATAAAAGTTGACTGCACAAATTCAAGCGTGTGCGTAAAAAAAAAGAAGAAAGTCAATGGCAAAAAATAACAGACACTCAGAAAACTGACTCGAATCACCATCTGTGGCAGACATTTGGCGCATCATCCACGTGGTTGACTTCCGATAGCTAACGAATGAGCTAGTGGATTGTGGAGGAGCCATTGGAATGAGGAGTTGGTTCAGACAGACAGTTACATGTACATTTATACCTATGTAAGCTACTAGTTATGCAGTTGAGCTGGCCAACACACACACACACACACACACACACACACAGGCAGCACACAGGCTTTATTAATGGCTCATAATGACTTAAGTGAAATTACTGAAGCATGGCGACCCATTGCCAGCTCTACCCCCACCCGCCTCCCCCTCCCCCTCACGCCTTTGCCACTGCCACCGCCTTGTGCCTTGTGTCTTGTGCTTTTCTGTCTGCGGCATTTCCCTTTTGCCTTGCCCCAGTAGAGCTCGCTGTGGTTGCAAACTCAGGCTGCAGCCATAAACAGCGAGAATTCCCACGCGGCATTTAATATTCTGTTGGCCAAGTAAATTTCTCGTCGCTCACATGTTGCTGACTGCCTGCCTGCCAGCCAGCCTGTCTTCAGAATGAATATCTACCAGCCTGTTTTCTTTCCAACAAGGCCCACAAGGGTATATTACAATTTTTGACCAACTCAAATACTACTACCAAAGTTGGGCTCTCTGTTTGCATTGTCATTTAATTGTATCGTTGAGTTTCAATGTTCTCTCTCGTATTCCAACCTTTTAATAACTGACAAAATCAATTTCAAATTGCTTTTCTGTTTGCCTGTAAATTGTAAATAAAATAAAATCTGCATTGCATGCAAGGCTTTGGATAGTCAAACATTTACTCATCAAACAACTCTTGTGATACTCTAGCCGTGTTTAGTTTATAAGTTTTATTATCAAATGTCTAATTCGGTGAAGAAGACATCTGAAACTGTATTTATATATATATATACTTTATGAGTTGATACATAGAATTTATAGTAAAACTCCATTTATATATATCTAACTATGTCAAAGTGAGAGCTGAAAAGAACGAAAAATATTGTAAATAATTTAATAATTAGTTTGAAATTTATTTTGTTTTAGTTTTCTCATTCAAACTTTAGTAGACGAATGTCACTTAGGAAATCATAAGTATAGCTTCTAGGGTATTTAATCTTTGTCAGTCGTAAGAATTGTTATTTCCTTCTCGATGTTGTTGTTTTTGCTGTGAGTTGTTGCCGTGCAGGCAAATAGTTAAAGCCAGTTTATATATATTATTCTTTGCCTGGGAAAAGGTGCCATAAGTGTATCTGTACATATATATTAACACAAACACATACGCATATATATATATATATATCTATATATATATATATAGAAAAGAGGAGGAGACTATGTGTTCTTGTGTGTGTGTGTGTGTGTGTGAGTTACTGTAGTTTTTGCTTTTATTTATTTTGCCTGTCTGCCTTGGCCAAGTCGGGCAACTGTTGCCTACTTTTGTGCGTCTCTGATGTCTGCCTGCTAATTAAGCGAAATTTTGCGTAATAAGCTTGTCTGTAATTTGCGCTCTCTGTTCGCCTTTTGTTTTTGCGTTCCTTGTTGTTGTTGTTGTTGTTATTATTGTTGTTGTTGTTGTAATTGTTGTAGTTGCTGTTGCTGTTGCTGTTGCTTTTGCTTTGTTTTTATTTTGGACGACGACGTCGCCGGGTCTATGCGTTGGTAGGACGGTCGCCTTTGTGTTGACTTTGTTAACTGTCATCAAGGTGTTCATTGGCTTTGTTATTACGCCTCAATGAATTTTCGGGTGTGTGTGTCTATCTGCACAAATTGTGCGCCATTCAAGTGATATATGCGTGTAATTTTTCATATATGCGGCAGCAGCAACAGCAGCTCCTTGGAAGCGATAGTTAGGAATATGGATAGAGGGATAGGGATAGGGACAGGGATACTTTGGCTGCTACTGCTGCTGCTGCTGCTGCTTACAGTTGAGAGCCTTCGTAAATCATGTTGAGACATGAACTGGGAAAATGATACACGCACACATAAAAACACACACAGAGTCCAGAGGTCAGTCAAGGGAAAATTGAGAACAAATTTAATGGAACACATAAATTTATTTTATTTAATTTGCCTTATCGCAAAAGTGCGCTACAAAATGCAACAATTAATCGAGCTAGATAAATGTGGTAATTAATCAATTGTATAATTTTTAATTGTTACTAAGAAATATATACTGTTTTCAATACAGATAATTGATTCGTTTTAGCTATTTATTAATTATAATTTAGGCATCAAATATTATACATTTTGTACTAACAATTTGCTCGTTTGCTACTTGATACATTTTAGTTATCTGGCAATAACGGATTGGCAACGATTCAGCAATTACTTGTTAGCTTCTCTCTCTCTCTCCCTCTCTCTCTATTTCTCTAACTGCGTAAATAATTAAACATCAAAGCCATTCAAGCATCGATATTATTTTGGGGGGAGCTCAACAGACAACAGCCAGGCAGAATAAACCAACTTCCTTTGTCAGCTCCTGACTGATAAGGAGGCATTATTAACGCTACGTCAACTTCAGCACACGCCTAATTTTCAAAAATTCACACATACTCGATGTGCAAGTGTTAAGTGTATCTTTTATCTTTTAGCGGCGTATTTGTGCACCTGCTGCTCTCATGTTTCACTTTTGTTTTCGCAAGCCTATGCTGTGTTCTTTCTTTTTTCTCTGTATTCTGGCAGAAGATCAGGATAATAACAACATTATTCACACAGTCACACACACGCACACACACACAGGCACACACACACGCACACACACACAGGCACAGCATGGTTGCTTTTTAAACACATGTAAACAAAACCGTTGAATTAAACCGAAAATTAGCATCGATTAAAGTCAAGAAGCGGCAAGAGTGGCCCGCTCTGCCAACCAGCCCAGCTGACTTTTGCTTTTGCACCCCTTTTGGCCACCAAACACGTTATCAGTAACAAAGGCAACGCAAAAACACACACACACACACACAAATATGAACAGTGCGCGTTTATCTTGCATAAACACCTCCGCCATCCCATTCCCTCGTTGAGCACTTTAAACAAATTTTAACATAATTTAAACATGTGTTGAAGGCGCGCACACGCTGCGTATGCTTAATCCCTTTTAATCCGTTTTTAGGCGCACCAGCAACGTGCGACGCGCTCCACATAACCTCAACAACAAGAGCGAGGACTAACCTAACATAATCTAACCTGCACAACAACAACAGCAACAACAACAAGAACAACAACAACATGAGCGACACAACAACAACAACAACAACAACAAAGTGCAACTTCTGATAAGGCAACCAGCGTCGAGGATGCTGTTGATGTCCTTGGCGGCTCCATTGAGGGTGCCAGCATAAATAAATAATAGGGTGTATAAGTAAGTAAATGTACGTCTATGTGTGTGTGTGTGCGTGTGTGTGTGTGTGTGTATTGAGGTGTTTGCAAAACTGCAGAAATATTAGCACGCTGGCGGGCTTTAACTCAGCTACGCTCTTCATATTAGACAGTTGCGGCCTACACAGCTACACTCCAAGTGACGCTTATATAATATGTTGAGACTACTGAAAATTTAAGTAAAGTCAGCGGCATGTTAAGGTTGAGAATACTGAATACTAAGAATATAACACTTTTTTCCTGATATTATCTACAAATAAAACTGAATTAAAGTTTTAAAGTGAAGCTTTTTCGTGCAGTGCATGAAGAGTGCTATGCATAGGGTTGTCTTATGGGCTGCAACGTCTAGTTTAGTGCAAGGGTTGCCGCCTGCTACTTATCATATGCAAATGTTTAAAAATGTTTATGCTCATAAATTCTGACAAGATGCGCGTATGAAAAGTGTTTGTTAGCGTCGCATAGTACACACACACACAGTACACACACACACACACAGTACACACACACACACATACAGTACACACACACACACAGTACACACACACACACACGCACTCCCACACCCTAGTCACACTCGAGAGTAATCCATAAGTTCAACACAGTTGCAGACTGTTTGTCTGTCATGTCATAAATTCATTAGTGAGCTTTTACGACGCTTGACTGCTATCGAGGCTATTGCCTCGAAGTAAGTATCTTGCAACTTGCTTCAGTTCGCATCGCTTGCTTTTTATATGGCTCATAAAAATACATCATTTAGCAGCAGGTTTCGGCCAGCTGACCGTTGCAAAAACACACACATGCCACCTACAAATATGTATCTGACTAGTGATAGAAGCAAACTTAGTAGTTGAATTGGATTCAAATGGAGGAGGAAATCTTACCAGAAACTTTGGCAAAGAATCATGTTCCTCAATTTACATGCACTTGAAAATCGAATCACTTGTATTTTATGAATTATAGCTGCGATGAGTTTGGCATACATGTATGTCTTAGAATAACTTTATTTAAAGAGTTATTAGGAGCCATGAATAATTAAAATATTAATTTTTGGGCGAATTAATGTTGAACTGCTGCCGACATTTTCATTGAAAATCCACTTTAAATTTTAATTATGCATTATTAGGTGTATGTTTGTTTGTCTAAGTTATTTATACCTATTGAGCATTTCTGCTAATTGACTTATTTCACTGGTATCTCAGACGAAATCATTTCGTAGCAAAAGAAGTCAACGAACCAACCAGAAATGAAGAATTCGCTAAGGTTGAGTTCTGAGTGAATGCGTAGATCAAAGTTGGTTGATTTCTATTAAATTGAAACTGATTCTTACTCGAAACAATCAATAGTTTGCCTTTCATTTATCATCCCACTATTGAACAATATTGTTTTAACTATTACTGGTGTTTTGTAAATAATAAATTTAAAACTTTAAAACTCATTTACACAGATCGGATTACTATATCATTTAGCTGGCATAATGAGGAATGTGATTTAATTAATTATTAATTTAACTACGGTCCACGGGGATATGTAATCTACTTTTTTGCCATACTATATTTAGATATTCGAAGTGTAGAGAAATAAATTGAATTCAGCTTGTTTAAAGTGTTAATGCTGGCACTTAACTTTTGTTATGGGTGTAAATTGTTTGAATTAAGTAGCATGTTAAGCCAAGCAATTATTTTGCTTACAAATTACTTTAAATTTAAATCGAAAGGCAATTAATGTCAAATGTTCAATGGCTTCGAAATGTTATTTGTTGCACACTGGCTTATCTGCATAAACATGTGCAGTTGCATGATCCAGGCAATTGTTTATCTTCTGATGGGGCCCAACCCACAACGCAACATTTCAGTTTCAACATTTTACACTCTCGAGTTTTGTTTAGCTTTGCTTGGCTTTTAGCCACTGCCTTGGCCTGCTTTCAACATGTCCATCTTCAATTGGCCAGACATTTGAGCCATTTTTCCGTTTGTCTTTCTTTTGTATGTGCAGGTTCCCACATGGTTGGCTTGACGCGCTGCTTTCTTAGTTTCCTTAGCCGCTTTTTGCATGGTAGATGTAATTTATACAAAATTAATTTACGTCATCAGGCGACTCGAAAGGGCGGGTCGGCGGCCAGCGACTGTGTGAACTGTGCTGATGACATAAATGTTGCATGGCACAAACACAAAACACAAAACACACACAGAGCAGCACACACACACACACACACACACACACACACACACACATGAATACACAAAGAGAGAGAGAGCAACAAATATGCATCGAAATAAAATAAAATATAAGCCAAAAAGTAGTAAAAACCTAAAGCCCTGGCCAAAAGGCCCAAAAGCTGTGCACAATTTATGCATGAACACGCCCCCTTTAGCGCCTCCAATGCTGGCAACATTTTGTTGCACTCCCCACAGCCACATTTGAAAAGAGGCAGGCGGTGAAAGAGGAGGAGGAGGGGAAGATGGGGCACCTCTTGCCTATTGTGAATGCAGCTTAGAATTTGTTGCAAATAAAGTGAAATGGCAACCGAGCTCTGCTCCGAAATTCCAAACACACACACACACACATTAAAGAAGAAGAGAGAGGGGGCAAAGGGCAAGAAAAGTCAGCAAGGCATGGTTAAGAAACAGAGAAAAAAATTGGCAATTTAACATTTGACGTTTTCTACGAGACTTGTTCAAACAATATACTTGGGAATTTGTTTTAATGCTCAGGCGAGGCAAGAGTTTTTGGCGGAGTTGACGGTCTTCTGCCTTAAGCTTCACACGAGCTAAGGACGAAGGACGACTAGAGAACTAAGGCAAAAGCGGAGCGAAGGTGCGGGAGAATGGTGGCAATGGGGGCAACTGGCAGTAATGGCTTTAAATTTTTATTAGATGACGACGCTTATGCGCCTTAGTTGCCTTCTATGCTGCCCCGGCACGTTGCAGCTGCTTCAAACGTTGAAATGTTGTTGAAAATGCAATGCTCTTGTTGCAGTCGTTGTTATTCTCACTTTCCCGAGTACTTACACAAGTGCAACAGAGGTAAAAATGTACCAGCTGCTAGGTGCACGGTCTGCTCACAGTTACACATAGTTACACACACTCACACACACACACACACACACACACACTCGTTCATATCAAGCTGCTCATGTAGAAATAAGTACAAGCACTAATTACCAAAAAAGAATTAAATAAAATAAATATAAGCACGCGCAAAATACGAAACACATCTGGTACTTAAGCAAAGCCGAAGCTTAAATACGCTACGTTACTCGAATATATGAGCAGATTAATAAAAATATGTACAGGCTTAAAATACATATATATATATATGCATAAATATATATATATAGAAGAGTATTGTGTGTGGCAGTTTTATGCAACATATTTGCAATTAATTGTACGTTCAAGTTAAAGCTGAAATTTGATATTGATGTACGTAATGCTGAATATTGGAATAGATGTGCGTTGAATCATCATTTTATGGACAATCGTAAGCCGCTTAAATGTAAGTAAAGCAACCTGTCTTCATTTTGCGGCAAATTCACAAAAAACTGTAGGCTCTGCCCATTCATACAAAATAACCAAAATGCCAAATGGGGAGCACTTGTGCGCTTGTGTGTGTGTGTGTGTGTGTGTGTGGCTTAGCTAGTTGCCCCTGAGCGTATGCTACACTTTATATTATGTGGCTGCTGTCGCCTAATTCGCATAATTACGCGCTTATTATTTTTGCGAACGGTGTCTGCTGCCATCTCGCTCTGTCCAGCAACATAATTGTATTTGTATTTGTATTTGTATTTGTGTACGCATGTGTGTGTGTGCGTGTGTGCGTCTGTATGTATGTGTTGTGTATGTGTTGTGTGTGCGCGTAATTGCATTTCGCTTTGCGTGTATCCTGTAATTGTATTATTTGCTTGATTTCATTATTTTCTACAGCGCAACGAGGCAACGCAACTCGGCCATAATTAACCAAATAAATTAAACAGTCCAAAACTGTCCAACAGATATAAAGGCATTATGGTGAGGTCTAAGGGGAAACGGAAGCGGTGCCCACAACAACAACAATACTACTACCATATACAGATAGCTACACGCCCACACACACATATATATATATATATATATATATAGACTCACACTCGAAATAATATTATTGAGTACTGTCTATGCCCCGTGGGCTAGATTTGGGCTTGTTATTCATTGCCACCATGACAGCGGCAAATTAAATGTCTGCCATTACGCTTTTTTTAATACCCTATAGTATAAGTAAGGCGATTAGCTTAACAACAGATCTGGCACACAGCAATTGTAATTATCAGTTAAATGGATAATCGCCACAAGAGTAGCAAATATCATTTACGCACACATTTTTATTTTTAATGTCACAGCTTTAATATTATGTAAATCATTTATACTAACTTTTATGATACGTAAATCAGATATTAATGCCACAAGTAAACAGATGATAATATAAGTTAAATTACTATTGATCTCTTCACACATATTTAAGGGGGTCATTGCAAAGCATAAGATACAAAGTAATAATCTTTACAGGGCATTTTATAGTCAAACAGCCTTGAAGGAAACTATTTCAGTTTATTTTTGTTGTTTTTGCTATTCTATTGTATCCGGAGCATAGTTTGTTTGTTGGATTACTTATGGACTGTTTTGCAAATTCGGTATTAGTGTTTGTCTGTCTGGCTTTGCATTATGAAGTTGTGAGCATAACTAATTGAAAAGTTTTTGTCGCATTTGGCGCTTTGGTTTGCTTGGTTAGCGGATTTACAACTACCAAATCGCAACTGGCAACAACCAGCTATGCATTTATCAGCAATGTTTTTGCCCGATTAGCGGTTCTCCTTATGATCGGAGCACAAAAAAAAACATGTTTAAAGAGCTTAGTGGTATTAGGAGCCAAACAAAATCGATTGACGATAGACGACAAGGCTAATAACTCAACTCGTTTTTATGTAAGCCAATAAATTTAATGCGATTTACGGAATTTAATAAAATTCATTAGAATTCAAAGGACCGACTTTTGCCAAACCTTCGCTAACTGTAGAGTTAAGATGTTAATAAATAGGCTTGTAAGCTTCGTTTAAAAGTTGGCTGAGCAACCATAAAATCTTTAAGTGTATAACATTCCACTTTTGCCACTTTTCAGATTTCTGAGGTGCAGCATCTGTGGCAAGCATTCCAAAGTTTCTGGCCAAATGTGTGTGTGTAAGTGGCAAACTTCCAGGAAAATGTTATTTTGAAGACATTCTAACACAGGTAAGCCATTGCTGTGTATCTATTTATACTCTCGAAAGGGTAATATAATGTCTAACACCTTGAAGAAGCCATATTGAGTTCATTTAGATATTTCATTCATGCCCATTCTAACTGGTTGAGTCGATTGGTTGTGCTAAGCTGTAAATATGGGTCATGTAGAAGCTGAACTTAATTCTTTTTTTAAAAGACATGAAAAAGATATGGTTTATTTATGAATATGTATTGCAAGTAAATCCTCTCTTTCATTCCCTGCCTTTCCTATAACACTTATAAAGTTAAAAATGTTGTAAACTTGACTTCAGTTTCCAGATTATACTGGATTTATTTAAAATCCCCAATGTGTGTAAGATCACAAGTTAGCTGGTCAACACTCTGCAGCTAAATCAGCTTATGCTCATGCATTCTAAGTAATACTATTAAGACACAAATACTAACCTTATGTAATTATGAACATTTTCTATAAACTTAATTTGATTGCTTATTGATTGTTTATTGAATGCCTACTCTAAACATGTAACTTGAGCGTCCTTCCGCTTCCGCCTGTGCTCAACTGCAGGGCTATGGGAGCATACACATCACACACACACAGAGAGGGACAGAGAGAGAGAGGAGAGGGTGTGAGAGAGAGAGAGAGAGAGAGGGAGAGAAACGACTCTGTGTGGAATTGAATGGCCTTTTAAAGGCAGCCTGTTACGTTATTGCCTTATGGCTCACCGCCGCCAATAACCACACAAATTACATTTATTTAAGTTCCGTCACATGAAACGTTTATGTCCCATGGCCACAAATATACACACACACACACACACACCTAAACACACACACACACACCTAAACACATCCACACACACACACACACACACCCGCAGTGCGGATCCCCGCTCATAACTCTGTGTCTCCATGCTACAATTGCCCATCTAATTCACTCAACTGCTCACCTGTTGGGCCCCCAGACCACTCCCCGCTCCGCAGCACCATAGCTCCTCTATCCAGCTGACATCGTTGTCAGTTGGTTCATTTCAGTTTTTGGGTGTCTCCAACAACATTTCCATCGCCCATCATCATTATCATCATTGGCTGCTGTTCTTGTTGCCTTGTTGCTGGCGGCATCACAGTTAATGTTGTCTGATTTCATTAGCGCAGTTCTCCAAGACTTTTTCCACCTCTAACCCACACCCAGCACCCCACACCCCTCACTCCACACGCCAAGAGCAGACGTAAACGCGTATTGACAGTTTTCGTTGGCTGCCAAGACCAAGACCTTAAAGATACACGCGTAATTTATCTCTTCACAGTTTCTCGACTGCTTCGCACGCCAATTAAAGACCCGCTCTTCCCACACACCCCTCACCCCTCACCACACACCACCACCCGCGACCGCTTTAGCTGGAGCCGCTAAAGCATTTTACATGAACTTGAATGAGCTTATTATTGGTTTCGCTTTTGTCAATGGGGCTGTCAATATTATTGATACCCATGCTAAACGTATTTATATATGTATTTATATGTTGCTCTCTTTTGCCTTCTATATCGGCATGGATTTTTTCCCACCAAGCTAAGCCGAGAGACTGCCCCTCTCCTCCTCTCTACCCCCCATCGACCTTGCCGCTGCTTGTTGTGGCTAATTTGCTTTTATTATTCGCATTAAATTTTATGCTTATGCTTATGTTTATGTTTTTTTTCTTTTCTCAAATAAAAGTCGAGAACCGATAGAAATTGAGACATTGTTGCCAGTGCGAATTAACCGGAAGTGTTTTGTCCTTATCCGATTCGTTGCCGTGCATTTTAATGGCCAGTTTAGACCAACAGTTGCTGCAGCAGCTGCCGTTGCCTTCCATGGGCTCATCGTTGCCCTAAACGCAATGATTAGAAATTGCCGTCAACGTTGCTGCGTATTCAAGTGTTATTAACATATTTCCGACATGTGATGCGCATATAGAAAATCTAACACAGGCGACAAAAACAAGGCCAAGTTAAATAATATAATATGAAATGCACGCCCAAACCATTAACTTGGTCAGAACCCAGCCAAACTTGCAGCTTTGCTTTTGACTACCAAACGTAAGCTTAACATTTATTTAATTGTCTCGGCAATATTTATTTTTGGCTTATGTTTCTTAAAATTGAAAACAACAGCTGATGGCGATTAAAGCCATCCAATGTTCTAAATAAAATATACTCACAATGAATATTTAAAAACTTTTAGATTCAATTTTCTCTCTCTATTTAAACATTTTTTTTTTCGTTTCTTTTTTTTTTTTGTTGACATTTTGTTATGCAAGCGTTTTATATATTCTAGCAAGAGAGTATTTCATTTTTTAATTTTTCATCTATAAACTGCTTTATTTTTATACTCTGATACCTCTGGTCAACAGTATATTGATTTCGTGCAATATCCATCATGCTGTTTCTCCATCTCTTCGTCTGTATGGACACAACTTATTCGACACACTTTAAGCCAGACATAGTATTAAATTGGAGTGTTAAAATTGGGTACTTAAAATCGATAAAACCGAGAATTGCAAATCTCTAAGACCACATACCCAAAACTTGGAAGGTAGATTACTATGAACCTCCTCTTAATATATTTACCAAATTGCAATGACATATTAATGATTATTCAATGGTTCGTATAATATGGTGTCAGAGTATTGCTCAGTCGGTTACTCACGACTCTCGACTGTTTTAAGATCGAATTGTGTGTTTTAATAAAACTTGGCATGCTCGAAACTGTATTTTGCTTCAGCTATTGGTCAATCAATTTTAAACCCTAGTTGCTTATCAAATTCGCTCTCCACTCCCACCCCCCGTTGCTTGCTATATTGCATGCATGTATTTAAATATTTATAGCCCTAAACCACCTTAATTAAAATCTCGCTGGCTGGCAAATTTCAATTATATTTTGTGACCTATCATGAACAAACAGTAAACAAGGCGATCCACTCTACGGCAACAAGCAAACACAAAAACACACACACATCCCCCCGCAACATCCCCTAGAAGTCTCCTCCTGTGCAGAGCACTCGTTCGCTTGTTTGTTGTGATATTCGCATATAGGTAAAGGTACCCCCCCTTCCCCGTCCCCACACGTCTGCCCTACACTCTTGGCTGGTCGACCCTGTAGCCAGGCATATGTGTCATAAAAACAGGCAACGCATAACTCTGCCCCACATCCGAATACTGCTCCGGGGTCGGCAGCAGCTCTCCCCATTTGCTTCGCTGTTTGTTTTGTTTTTTATGCCACTGCTCGATGCAAATCATTGCCACATCTGACGCACATGTGGCACGTAACAGACACAGCGACAAGCTCGTGTACATCGCCTGGCAGCAGCAGCAACAGCAGCAGCAGCAGCAGCAGTAGCGTCGTCGTCGTCATCGTCATCGTTGCAGGATTTGTCTGTTTTCTGATTGTAGTCGGTGGCGGCAACAACTGGCGCTCCAAATTCCCGTTTCCCCGCTCCCCCTCTTCCTCCTCCTCCTCCTCGTCCTCCTGCTACCTATCTACTACTGTCGTCTGCTGTGACATTTTGTAGGCGCTATGGCGTGCGAAATTGTAAATTTCATTCTTTACCCTGCCCGCAGCTCTTCAGCTGATGTTGCTGTCCATGTTAGGCTTTGTTGTTTTTTTTTTTCGGGGTATATGCATTATTAAGAATATACTAAGCTGTCAACAAGTCAGCGTCTGGTGCACAACGCAGCTTCTGTTTTTTTTTTTGTTTTTATTTTCCAGATTGAGAGTGTCTGGACTTTGATTTACAAAACATTTGCATTTCTGACGCCTATTTTTTTTTTTTTGGTAAACATTCTTTGCTGGGATTTAGATCCCCTGCTTGGCTGGCTGGCTAGCTGTGGTTGTTTTATGAAATTAATCCCTGGCTAGCCACTTGAACGCTGTATTTTTAACCGCTTTTACCTGACCCTATTTTTCATTTGGGCGCTAATGATTGCCAGTTATTGAACTCGCAACTGTCAGCCGGCCACCATTATGCCCCACTCCCCCTTTTTTTGCCATGGCCTTAACTACACCGTCGATGAATCATGAGTACGTGCCGAAAGTTTGACTTTTCGGTTGTTCACCTTTTTGGCTGAGAAAAAGTTGACTCGGCTTGACCTGCACCAATAGAGCACGCCTTTTTTTTTTGTATTATTTTTTTGTAGTTTTTGTAGTTGTGCTCTAAAATTTATTTGATGCTTCTGCTGGCAAAAAGAGTGCGGGAGAGCGGGGTGGTAGGTACAGCAAGGAAGCGGAAGGAAACTGCAGCTGAGGTGGCCGCTTTGCTATTTACTTTTCATTTAATAGGAAAAAGCGCGGCTGTTGCAGTCACATGACCTCTTTGCCCCCTTTCCACTGTTTCCCTCCCCATCCACAGCTTATCTTTGTTTCATGTCCACTCGCCGTCTCAGCTCACGGCTCGCCGCACACTTTTGGCTCATCACTTTTGCTCATTGGACACGTGTTCACAAATATTTGTGCTACGTGGCTGCATTGCCATGCCGCATTCCCCCCACTCCCCTCGCATTTGCACCTTTTGTGTACCCTTGAGTCGTTTATTGTGCATGCAGGGTATACACAACGTCTAATACAATTTCAAGTTACGATTTATATTTCTTAATTTGAAGAGGTCAAAGAAAATCAATTTCAGCTGTTCTTGTTGATCAGGTACAAATACAAATGTACCCTAAAAATGTACTCATCTCTCGCAAAATACTTCAACACACAACTTGAGCTCATCTATAGATAGGGTATACCCACTTTGAGAGGTACAGGGTATACAAGTTATAGAGCATCCGATTGTTGACTGCAATTGTTAAGTCAAAAACTTTTTGTCGCTTGTGCGAATTGAAAATAAGTTAATGCGATAGTTTTAACAATCTGGCGACTTTTTTAAGTCGATTATTTACACAACACGGCGTATGTATATAAAAAAACACGAAAACGGAAGCAAAGAAACCCGACCATCAACCAATTTGTCGGACGCACATATTTTCATTTTTCCATTCCTCCCACCTGCCACCGCCCACGTTGCCCCTTCCCCGGCACAACAAAAACAAGGTTTTTTCAATGAGGCTCTGATTTTCAATAAACACGGGAATCGCAACAGACACCGAGACCGAAACGCTCGGACTCTCGTACTGTCCACGAAATTGGAGCGCAAAATCATTTGCCGGTCACTTGGCAGCTGATAATTTTTCGATTTTCATTTGTGGCCGTTGCAATTTAATTTTTGTTTAGCAACAATTTAGCCGCCGATATACACACAAAGTGTTTTCAAACACTGTGTCAGTGTGTGTGTGTGTGTGTGGGGGTGTATGGGTATTTGTGTGTGTGCGCGCTTACCTGGAGAGAGGGAAATTAAATTTCGAGGTGAAATTGTAAACCGTCGGTATTGGTTTGCACTTTAAGCTGCGACTAAACGTTGGAATATTTGCTAACTGTGTGTGTCTGACTATGTTTATGTTTATATTTGATTGTCTGTGTGCGAGTGTGTACGTCTGCGTGTGTGTGCGTGTGTGAGTGTGTGGAAATCTCGTCGTTGCCATTGCCGTTGCCTGCTTTTTGGGATAAATATTTGCTGGAGCCGTGCTTATTGGTGATTACAATTTGGTCGCATCTACTATTTGCGATTGTTGGCGGTTTATTGCCATCTACTTTTAGTGGTGAATTATTTGCCACAAGCGTTTATTGATCCCTGCCCGCAAATGTTTCGAATATCTAGTTACACAGACTTTAAGAATGACCTTTAGCTGTTTACACTTTGTTGTCGATATTTTTAACTTTTAAACAGTTGACTTTCAAGTTTTGATGGCCAACATCGTTCCAGTTCAATTTATTTTCATATTTCCGAGCTGTTGAAATATTTTATGTATATAATGTATCTATCTATATATATATATATGTGTGTGTGTGTGTGTGTGTAAATATTGATTGAAATCTTAGTGAAAAGCTGACCCATTTATAATTCACATGTGGAAGCATTCAACGGCTGCCATTTGCTGCATAGTCTTAAGCTGTCAATTTATTATAGACCCACTTTTAAGCTTCCTATATAATATTTGGCCATATTCTTAAGCACCAAATGCTGTTGCATGCTCTTGGCCTATTTATTATTGATATGCTGCTAGGCAATGGCCAATGGCCAATGGCCAATGGCCAATGGGCAATGGGCAATGGGCAATGGGCAATGGGCAATGGGCAACACCTTAAGCGCACACTTTATGCCACAGAATGGCCTCAAATGTTATCTGAATGGGCAGCAGCAGAATGTGTGGGCTTCACTTGCCTTTTATGGACGTCGCATCAGCAGCTATGGGAAGGGAGACTAAAGAGATACAGATGCACAGATACTGCCATTACAATGGCATGGAGATGCTGAGGAAAGAATGTGAGAGTTTTGGGTCTAAATTCAATTGCAAAATGTCGAAGACGATCTGCTCTGTAAACTGTGCAGAAACTTAGCCGCCGTAACTTTTCGACTATTTGCACTGGCTGCTGCACTGACATGCAAAGTAGCAGAAAAAGTGTCTGGCAAAAGTTGCCAACCAGACGCGCAGACAGACAGCAGTGTATAGGCCCCATCCCATCCCCAATCCGCCAACCGCCTCCATGCAGCAACTTTTGCCAACCAGACGCATAAGGTAAATCAGGCTGCTGCTGCTGCTGCTGCTGCTTAAACTGTATATGTATCTTTTAGGTTGTTGTAGAGCTGCTTGTGATGCTAAAGCATTCGTTTTAGCTTCGCCGCTGGATGGCATATCTTAAAGATTTTGAACAGCACACACAGCGCACAAACTTGTCGAAATGTTTCTATATGCGAAAATTGTTTAACAAGTTGAATGCTGCCAACGTTGAACTGCCAACAGAGAGTGAAGAAAAAAGTAAAAAAAAACAAAACAAAAACAAAAAACAAAAAAACAAAAAAAAAAACAGAAAAAAACTCGCCACTTCTTCACCTGTATGCCGGGGCCTGCGAAGTTTTCACACCGGGCCGTAAGTTTGTCGTTGATTTTAAGCCAAACTGAAAACTGTTCAGCAAGACGGCTTGGCTTTAGTTTCAGTTTTAAGTTTGCTGCTTCTCAGTTTTCCTGAGCATTTAATTAAATAATTTCAGCTAACAACGACAGCAGGCGGCAATAAAATGTTTTAGAACATCTCATATTTGATTTGGCATCACATTTTACTGTTTCTGCGCTAGCTGGCAAAACATTTAACTGCATTTCCTATTGATTTTAGTGCTTTGTAATCAACTTGGATACCTGCAGGCGCATCAGGAAATTGGCGATCTCCTCAAATCGCTCCTCCACCTTACCAAAGTCGATAGCAAGGCCAAAAAAGCTATTGCTATAGTCATAGTCATCGCCATAGCAACAGCCATAGCCATAGCCATAGCCGTAGCCATAGCCAGGAGTCATCCAGGAAGTGAGTGCAGCTGCATTTGTCTATTTTTCTTCATTCTTCTTTACACACACTCACACACACGCACACGCACACACACACACACACACACTATACCCATAGGTGCATCGTGTGGAGGAGGAAAGCAAAAAGGTGAAGGAAGTTACGGCGTTTATAGCAATTTTACTTGACTTTTGCTGCTTTGTTTGCTTCTGGTCAATAAATGAGCGTAATATTAAGGCATTGAATGGGTTGAAACGACATTGGAAACACAGGTGAAGCAAAAAACTGCAATGCAATGTTTCCGTTAGCTTTGATTCGTTTGGTCAATATGAAAACGCAATCTGCCTAAAAGCGTTTCCATCGTCAAAGTCCACCCAGTTAGACCAAAACGATTCTTAAAAGCGGTAAACAAAAACTCATCTATTTGTTGACCACCTATTTGAGATTAAATTGGCAATTCTTTATTAGCTATCTAATACTACTTAAGATTTAGCTAAAGCATTGATTCATATCTATATATTTAAGGTTAAGTCTACTTATGTCGTACGTAATTAAACAATCATTAAATTAACTATCTGATACCTGTCCAAAGGAAACATCAAAGTTATTATGACTATTTTTCCGACTGAAACTGTTTACTTATTTGTAATTTAATATGTGTATCCTTATACAGATTGTGTAATTACTTAACAAAATATCATAATATAATGTGTTATCATATAATGTGGAATATACACAGCAATGAATTATTATTTATTTACTACTAAATATGAGAAGTATACATAAAAATATCTACACACAATACACATATTTAACAAAAAACTGAACCGTAATTTGAGAAAGGGACTAACTTTATTGACAGTGTTGCGTAGTACTCGAATTTTGAAGGAGGCAAATGACAGCAGCTAAATGACAACATCAGGTGTATGCTATGGTTTTTAAAAAGTCAACTAACCAAACTTAGAGTGTACACATATAGAGAGCGAGAGAGCGAGAGAGAGACAGAGAAATTGCGACAAAACTGCCTGCAAGAATGTGGCATTTTGAAATGATGAGGGGTCTACTACCCGAGTGTGTGTGTGTGGCGCACACGTGTGGCAAGATGTCGGGTTGGACAATGTGGCGCGCAGCAAGCCAATGGCTAATTCAAAGTCAGGGTGCACACACAATGTCGCCGCATTCGTTGAATTGTATTATGACAGCAGCTGCACCTGAAAGTATGCAATGCTTTTTTCACATGCGCATCTGGCTCCTTAACTGTAAACAAAAAGCCGCAACAATAGCTACGAGAGGCAGTGACAATAGCTGACAACGACGCTTTGGCATTCCAAGTGCTCATTGTCCAGAAGCAGTCGCTGCTCATAAGCGAAACACGCTCCAGTTAGACTGAACGTTTGTGTGCGTGTGTGTGTGTGTTGCAGTTGGAATATCAGCTGGTCGGACATGGTGTAAACACGTTTAATGTTGTTGTTGTTGTTGTTGTTGCTGCAGTTGCTGCAACGTCGGCTCTAAGTTGCACTGTTGTTGCGTTTAATTTAATCTACGAACCGAGCTGCTACCTTGACATGGGCTTGCCCCACTCACAGCTTAAAGTCACTGTGTGTATGTCTGTGTGTATGCGTGCCTGTATGTGTGTGTGTGCGTGCCTGTGTGTGTGTGTGTGTGTGTATGTGTGTTGGTTGCCTGAGTGCACCGCAAGTCCATTTAACTTAACTTTGGTCGTACATGATGCACTGGCACTGGTTGGGCTTTTCTCTGTCCCTATTCCCCAGCTGCACCCGCCCCATTCTTGCCCCCTTTGTGTTGGCTGTCTCACTGCATCACTCAAACACACAGCCAAATGGTGACAGCAGTGCGTGTCCATATCCCATATGTGTCTGTGTGTGTGAATTTGAATGTATTTGTGTGTGTGTGTGTGTGTGTGTGTGTCACTATGGGCAATGTAATTTGCATGGTAAGCATGCAACGGCGCATTGGCAACAGCAGCAGATGGGCTTTGGGGCGCATGGATATTTAGGGACACGATACAAAAGGCACAGACGGTGGAGGCACATACAGAGGTCCAAGTCGAGTGTTGCTTGCTTAATTGCAGTATTGGCAACTTTTTGTTACCCCAAAATCCAATTGCTGATGCCCTAAAAAGTGTTTTACACTTTACATCTATCGTTTTCTTAGTGTCATATTAGCTTCCTGTTTCTCTACTCCTGTTAAGCACTAACAACAACAAGCTCCAATGCACAACTTTAAAAACTTGATGACCAGGTGATTTTAGGGCGTGTCTGTTAACGTGGCGCAACACATGTACAGTTTTTTTTTTTTGGTAACAGCAACGCAGCAAAAGGACGACAAAAAATGCATTGCACAAATGCTGCGACACGCAAAACAGATATATTTTATATATATATATATATATACAGCTATATATATATATATATATATATACATCCATATACCTACTGGATTTACTTTAGCAACAGCTGCTTAAAAAAATGGGGAGTACAAATGGTGCACCATTTGCTGCCGCTTTTTATGTTAGGACTATCAAGCGCACGACGAATCATGTGCAAGCGATTTAATTTCAATTGCATGGGCGTTAATCAATGGCAACAAAAGCCAACTGCCATTTTAAAAGCAACAATAAAACCGATGCATCGAAATACGACCAAAAAGGCAGCCAGTCAATTAAATTAGCAAAAGTGGCAAAACAAACAAAAGCATCTGTCGAGCAAATCAAGGCAAAAAAAAAATAATTACGTTTGAATTCGCGCCATCCACTAACAGATGCTTACCAACACTGCTTCCATGCCAACTATCGAACGTATATCGAGCAATAATCAGGTCCATCGGCCTGCCGCCGCCACAAATGTTTTTTACCAGCAGAACTCTCAATTTCGCACAATACTTTTAAAGAGATTAACAACTTTAAAAAGAAAATATAAATAAATAACGGATACCATGCATTGACATTTGTGGTGCCACTTGACATGTAACGGTAAGCATACTTGTTAAATTACCAAACAAAAAAAATTGTATACGGATATAATTGTTTAACATTTTAGGAAGCAATTTATATTAATGTACAAAAAAAAAACGCGTAATGTTCAAATAATGCAAAACGTTCGCATGGCAAGCAATTATTCGAGGCAGATTGAAAAAGAGAACTGAAAGAAGTGGTTGGAGCAACATATCGTAATTGTTAGTGGCCAGTAACTAATAAAAACAAAATGAATGGTAATCGTAAATTTAAATCGCTGCGCTTAGTGCGCTTCGGCGATGTGCTTTACGATCAGCAGCGGCGATTAATAATGCTTTGCCGTTCCTGCCAACGGCATTATCTATCACTGGACGCATTCCAAGCGCACCTCATCAAATGCGGTGCCATAAAGCACATTGTGACGTCGATTGACGAACTGCAGTACGATGAGGAAAGGCGAGAGTCGAGACTAATTAATGGCAAGCAAGAGGTGGGTCGTAGTAACAGTGTTAAAAAACAGCAAACCGAAAAGCGCTAAAACGTGCCTTTTTTCAGATGTTCATTTACGAACCAGATGCTGTGCGCAATGGTGTCAACTGTAACATCGATTGGGAAGCTGAGCTGGAGGATCCCCGCTGGTACACAGATGACAATCGAATGCTGCAAACGAAAACAAAACAATCGCCCACCAATGCCAAAGAGAACGTCGATGAGATTCGCACACGCAATCAGACAGCCAAGGCAATCGAAAGGGAAGCGCAAAATGTAAAGCAGGCGCCCAAAAAGCCACAACTGCAGCAACAATTGTCGCAACCGTCGCCCGCCAAACGAATGCGACATTCAACGCCAAAGCGCACCATTCTCACAAACCAAAAACAACAGCATAAAACACGCGCCAGCCTCGATATACCCAAAGCGGAAAATGATGTTTATGTAGTGCAGAATATTATTGAAGATCTCAGGGGACTGGATGCATTGGCAACAGCCCGTGCTGTCAGCACAGCTACAGCTACAACAGCAGCATGTAAAGCAACAACAACAGCAGCAGCATGTAAAGCAACAACAACAGCAGGATGTAAAGCAACAACAACAGCAGCATGTAAAGCAAAAACAACAGCAGCATGTAAAGCAAAAACAACAGAATGTAAAGCAACAACAGCAGCAGCAACAATTAAACCCACAGTTATCAACAGCACTGCCAATGGCGACACACAACAAATACTTAACAAGCTGCGCGCTTGTGGTGTCGAAGTCAAGCGCCGCAATACACGAGAGACGCTGGATGCGTCTGGCGCCGATGCGGCGGCGTTGGCCAAAAAGCAGCAGGCGCTCGATATAATGCGTAAGCTGCAATCGAATGGCATCCAGTGCACCAAAGTGAATAATGCCCGAAAAGGCATCTAGCAAATTATGTGTAATTTTTTTTTTAAATGCATCTGAAACGTGCCCACGCATCCCTAGTTGTAGTACAGTTACTTTAAGCACTTGTGAATACACATTGATCGAAATTGGTCTATACAAAAATCATTTAAAATGTTGTAAATTGCAAGCTGGCTGGATTGAATTCAATTTTTCTTATCATTGAGGATGAACTCTGAAGCAGCTGTTGTAAACAAATAGGAATGCGCATCTCGATAGTTGTCAGTCACAGCACGCACTTACATTGCCATCTCTAATTTAGAGATGAGCAATTGGGAACGTTTACTGGATTAGTTTGGAGCCCATTAACAGCTTAAGCTTTTACTTATTATTGTCAGTCGCAATTTAGCGTAAGCTATACGACGTTAAACACATTTGTAATCATTAAATGCATTCATATATACTGTTTTCCAAATGTAAACGGCGCACTGCTAAAAACATTTGAGTGAATGTTAAAGTTTAGGGTGCCCAAAGCTTGAGCTGTTAGTGAAGCATTTATTAGTCGCACGCGTGCGTTTCAAGTCGAAAGTAATTTAGTTAAAAATTGGCTGGCAAATAGGCGCCTTTTAATTTATTTATATTTTATAGATTCGTAACACAAACCCGCCAGTTTCGACCGTCGCGTGTGGCTAACAAGCTTGGGAGGCACGCAAAACAGGTAAGTCTACTGATACTTATTGGCTTACATAATTTTTTTTTTGGCTATTGCCGTCCAAAATTTTGTTTTGCATTTTTAGATTTGTGTCAAAATGCAGGCACAAAATGACATCATACTTTGGGAATAGTTTCTTTTGTCAGTTGCTCGACGCTGCATTAGCTAATTAGGCGAGAAAGGTCTTGTGATCTGTGTGTGGGAGTGGAATTTTAAGACCCGTGATATGATTTTGTTATGCAGAATAAATTCCAACAGTGATAACATATTGTTTACAGAGGATGAAATCAAAACCGGTTCAAATTAAGCTGCTAATTTATCAGCCAAAATCCAAACAGAATCCCAGTCAAGTTTGTTTAAATTAAAATGTAAATTTTTATTTTTAAATGGAAATTGTAATTTCAACTACACCGAGAAATACTCGCATTTATAACTCATATTCAGCTTATGCGCATTCTTCGCGATATTTGAGAAATTTGCTTAAATGGCTAATTGAATTCGTATTTGTTATTTTTTGTTGCATTTCTCATTTCAAACGAGTGCCGTTTTTTTTTTTCTTCAATCTTTATTTTAATGCGTTATTTTAGGCTCAACTATTTGGTGCATGTGCCCAATTATCTGATTTCTCTTTAATTAGTAAGTGGCTTATTTTTTCAGTATTTTTGTTTTAAACATTAACTTAAAACTGCTTATTTGTTTAGTGCCTGGCTTTTCACTTTTCATTTTTCATTTCTTTTTACAATTTTCAATAAGTTTGCAATCACATAAAAGGACATCAATAAGTTTAATATTAACACGCAGGACACTTGGAACAATTACTCAACATTTACGATAATTTAATATTATAATATATATATATACGAAAAATAGAAGTGGATATATATATATATATATATGTTGTATATATATATATATATATAAGTGATAGGCATTGTGTACTCAATATTCAGTGTTGTGAACTAAATGCGATTCTCTTTGCTGCATTCACAAACATTTTACAATTCATTTAATATAAACAAACTTTTAAGTTGATATTAGAGTTTTGAGAGTTGTTGTTGTTGCTGCTGCTTCTGATGCTGTTGCTGTTATTCGAGGGAGCGACGTCGCAGTTGCCGCCGGACACTGCCCATGGCGGCGCTGCTGCGATCGAGCAGCTCATTGGAGAGTCTCGCGAGCAGCGGCAATTCACGCATGGAAACATTCACCGATGGCAGCGGCGCCAGCTGCTGCTGTAGCTTCTTAATGCTGCTATCGTTGGGCTCCTGCTGATGACGCTGCTGCTGCTGCTGCTGCCGATGATGATGCTGATGATGCTGCTGCTGATAGTGTTGCTTCTGCTGCTGCTGCTGCTGTTGATGATGCTGTGGCGTCACGGGCAGACTGTGATGCACATTCATTGATACGGCGGCGGTGTTTATTTTAATGACAACATCCCTGGCATCCACTTCATCCACATCGCTGTGGCGCTTGAAGGCCTCGGCACCCAGCGAATCGGGTCGCTGTTCTGTGGATTTCTGCAACTGATGCTTGGCTGCCTCCTTGAGCATCATAAGATGATCAAGTTTGTCAACGGTTGCCTTTAATTCGTGCTCCCACACATCGTTCTGTTGTTGACCGTCACCGCCTTCGATGGGTCGCACTGCGAGTATTTTGACCTTTTGGCGCAACGCCTCCAGTTGGCGTTCGTCGACAACGCCGCGCAAATCGTTGCCCAACGCTGACTCATCGTAATCGCGCACATTATCGTCCTCCCCCTCCTCTTCGAACTCATCCTCCGTTTCAACAGCGGATGGGGTGGCGGCGGGTGTGGCACTGCCTGCTCCCAGTGACATTTGGCTGCCCGCTATCGATGGATAGTCACATTTCTCCAGCTCCAGATGGAAGTCGGGCAGCGATGGCAACGCACTCGATGTTGGTGTATTCAGTTCGGCGCCGACGCCCGGCTCTCTGGGTCCTGGCGGTGGCGGAGAGTTGCTTAACGCCGGATAATCGCCACGCTGCCGGTGAATATCCTCGCTGATGCGCTCCAAATTGCGCAACGCTGTGGAATATGTCGCCTTGGCACTGGCCACCTGCTGCTGCAGCTCCTGGATGCGATTCTTTTGTGTCTGCAGCTGATCTTGGCACACCTGCTTCTCCTCAAAGTACGGTCGCGATTTGTTTATGCTGCGCCTGAAGCGATCCTCGAGCTGCTGTAACTTCTGCTCGGCGGTGTGAAAGAGTCGCGTTCGTCGCTGATGCTCCGCATGGCAGTCGGCCTTCTGTTTCTCGGCATCCATCACCTTCTGGGTGGCATGATTCAGCATCTCCTGCCAGGCATTGTCGAACTGCCATTCGTGCGAATTGGACATGAAACGCTGCTCGGCCAGCGCCACAGTCTCCTTGGCGGCTGCATGGATCTCTGCAAGAGTGCATTTTTATCGACTTTAGCTGGAGTTCAGTTTGTTTGAGATTTGTGTCTTACCATTGGCTCGCTGAAATTTGACCGCCGCCTGTTGGCATTCAATTTGCGCCTGGCGCGCCTTGTCCAGCGACTCGTGGTAAGGACGCGCCTTCTCAATGCAATTCCCTAGCTTCTTGGAGGAGAGTTTCAAGCGGCGCGTCGACTCGTTCAACAGTATGCGAAATGTTGAGTTGGCCTCCTAATTAAAAGATAGATGACAAATTGCATGAGTTAAGAGTGCTTTTTTTGATGGGACTTACAAGTTTGTCTTACCTCCAATTCAATTTCGAGTTTATTAATCTCATCCGTAGCACTATTGAGATTCTCCAGTTCAATCTGCAAAACAAACAGTTAGCAAATTTATGGTTAAGGGTTGTTCACATAGAATTCTTATATTATTAATGATGTTCAACATATATTTCGTTCATTGCAGCTTTTGCCAACCGATCAACACCAACAATAACAAGTACAAAATGCCAAAATCGCCAGCTGGCGGTCCCATGCCCAAGGATCCGAATAGCAAATATGATCTGGGCAAAATATCAGCTCGTGTGGATCGGGTAAATGTTAGCGGATTGCTGCGCACCCACAATGACTATGTGCAGCGGGCGGCGGAAGGTCTGTTCAAGGCGGACAACTTTCAATCGATGATGCTCGAGGCGATGGCAGCCAAATCGTATCTGCATGAGCTGGGCGTCTTCAAGGATGTCTCCGTGCACATCGACATCAGTCGTGGGGCCGATGCGACGCCGCAGGGCTACGAGGTGACCCTCAAGGGCAACGAATACACACGCATCATGGGCTCGGCGGGCACAGAGATTGGCCAGAACGAGGGCTCGCTGCGCACCGAGCTGACCATACCGAATATTTTCGGACGCGGCGAGAGCATCTCGCTGCAGGGCAGCTACAGCAGCGCCCGGGCCAACGATCTACAGCTGAAATTCTGGAAGCCCTTCTTTCATACACGCTTTCGCGAGAATCGACCCGAGTAAGTAATCGATTATATAATCATATCGGAGTAGTTGGGATTAATTGGTGTCTATATTTATGTTTTTTTTATAGAGTATCGTTCAGCGTGTTTCGACAAACGGATCGCTTCGACATCAGCTCATTTCAGACCACCAACTTGGGCTACCTGATTGACTTCAGCGCGCACACTATGCTCGGCGTCGATGTAAGTCTATTTTTGGATAACCATAAACTATAATCTATATATATATCTATATCTATATATCTGACTTAAATAGCTCACACACTCGCTGCAGTATGAGAATTCGATAAGGGACCTGGGTTTGTTGAACAAATCGGTGCCGTTTGCCATACGCGATCATAGTGGACCCAAATTGGCATCGCTGTTGCGTTATTCCCTGGTCTTTGACAATCGGGATAACAATGTGTTTCCCACCCGTGGCCTTATGTTGAAGTCGGTCAACGAGTATTGCGGACTGGGTGGCAATGTGGCATACACCAGCAGCACAGCGCATGGGGAGATGAATGTGCCGCTGTTTGCGGGTTTGGTGGCACAGTTCTGTGCCCGTGTTGGCGTCATGAAGGAGACCAAAAAGACAACGATGCTGCCCATTAACAATCTATTCTATTGCGGCGGCCCGCTAACGTTGCGTGGCTTCAAGTATGGCGGCGCCGGACCCGTTATCGAGGGCACGCCCATCGGTGCCCAGACCTTTTGGTGTACGGGCGCACATCTGTGGACACCGCTACCCTTTGCGGGCGTCTTCAAGGGACTCGCTAGGCATTTCCGTATGCATTTCTTCTACAATATGGGCAATAGCAATGCATTTACAACAGGTATGGATTTTTTCCCCATTTTAAAAAGAAAATATGTAACTCATTCCTAAATCCCCCCTTCATCCCCTTTCCAGATGACATGCGCAGCGCCTGTGGCTTGGGTTTGGCTATCAAGCTGGCGGAGCGTGCCCGCATCGAGCTGAACTACTGCATCCCGTTGAGTCGTCAGGCGACTGACAAGATCTTGAATGGTTTCCAGTTTGGCATTGGATACGAGTTCGTCTAAATTTCAAAGTTAACTACAATCGATATACATATGTACTTAGCTGTATAGAGGCCCCCTTTGAGATGATAATGATGATGATGCTAATACAAAAGTAGCTGCCCAACAAATTAGTCGCCTTTAATTTTTAAACTACGACATACTCTTATTATGCTGTATGCTTCTTTTTGTCAGTGCATTTCTTTTATTGCATCCTGTTAAATTTACTTGTAAACAGCTAAACCTATTAAGTATAGTTTCTAAGTGTATATAAAAAGAAAAATACAAACCAACAAAAAACGGTAAAACCAATAAAATACTACAAAAAAAAAAAGATTGTTAAACGATATAAAATGTTTTTTAATTGTATAAAAGTGGTAATGTCGTTTATATAGATCTAGTAAAGGATCCGCTAAGCAATGAAGTAGTCGCGTAACCTTCGTGGAGTGAAACAAAACGTGCTTTTGCTCTTGCCCCCATGTGGACATGAAATTGCCTGTTGAGCAGCGAATTCCAAAGCAAACCTAGGGGCACACAAACTACCTAACAAAAATTCGAAGGAAAAACAATTCTTCTACCTGCCCCTCCTCTTCCTTCTCTCTCCCTCTCTCCACTGGGATTCGAACCCACGACTGCGAGAGAATAATAATCATCAGAAAACGTAGCAAAGTAGCTCAACGCAGAGCGCCATGCCAACATCAACGGACACGCAAGCAAACCAACCATTTAACATAGCCGCGCACAGCTGTAAATTAACATTTGCTATGGAAATGCCCTTTACAGAGAATTATGTGAAATGTTAAGCAGTCAAATATTGCATAAATGCCATGGGAAATTTACTCAATCGAAGATTGCCTTTATTTCTTGCTGCTATGTATTT
This sequence comes from Drosophila anomalipes, assembly GCA_035041615.1. Lineage (NCBI taxonomy): Eukaryota > Metazoa > Arthropoda > Insecta > Diptera > Drosophilidae > Drosophila > Drosophila anomalipes. The sequence continues at coordinate 12,158,043 of JAWNKZ010000041.1, read as the reverse complement.
ATTTATTTTTGGTTTTTCTTGCTAATTTATTTGAAATTCCCATATGTATAATGCAGCTGTCGGCGGGCGTGCACCAACCAACCAAGCAGCAACAACGTAGTATATTGCCATGGATCGGTGAACTGAACTCAACTGCATGTGGTTATAGTTTTTTGTTTTGGTCAAAAAGAAAACAAAAAAAAAAAAGATTCAAACTGGTTTTAATTATCATATTTTCGGACAGCTCGTTGTCTGTATACACACAGATATATATATATAAGCGAGATGATGTTGTGCGTATGTTTTATTGTAGCAGCTTTTATTAAGCTTGTCCCAGTTTGATTTTTATCGTGTTGTGTTCGTTGGACATTTCTTCGCATGCCGGATACAACCAAGGGGCAGGCAAAGGTAATCACATGCATGTGTGTGCATGTGTGTGCGTGTGTGTGTGAGTGTGGAACGAAGCAGAGCATCGCAGTTCAGAGTCTGGATGGAGACTGATTGATTTAAAATGCCCAGACGAACGTGGTGGGGGGAGAAGCGGGGGAGCACTTAAGTTTTCGACCGGTTTCGAATTTAGCTTTTCGGCTGTGTGTGTTGTTGTGGCCCCTAAAAACCAGTTTCGTCGTAAACTACGCTGCAGAAATTTGAAGCAGTTGAACTTTCCAGGAATTCGCTGGTATCGCGCGATGATGCCACAACGGAGGAACACAAAAGGGGCACAACTTATCGTCTGGCTTGGCTTTGCGCAAAGTGCAAAATGCTTGTTAATTACAAGTTTTTACTTGCATTTGTTTTTCAACAATTTTAATGTGCATAGCATGCAACAGTAAACAAGCAACTGAATATAAATAAAATGGTACTTGGCAAACAAACACGCCCCCTACCGGCACATACGATGCACTAATTAATTCAAATCGTGTGCGACGGTCCCGAAAGAGGCAAAGACCTTTTCAAATATAAAACAATACGAAGAATATATTTTTATTGACAACAATCCAGCAGAGTCAATGAATATTCCGTCGTTTGACATCATAAAATTTTTATGACATTGCAATTGAATTGTAACAAAAAGAAGAAGCAGAAAAAACACCAGACGGATAAATTGTTCAGCAAGCTGCGCAGCCAACCAGCAACCAGCTGTACTTATGGCAATGAGCACGCAAAAATATTTGATTATCTGCGAGGAGGCAAATAATTACTTATTGAATGACTGAATGACGTCCCAGAATTTTACAAACATATAGAAATATCCACATGTATGTACATAAGTACAGATATTTGCGCAATGCCTGCGCAAAACATCAGCAAAAAGTATACAAAAAAAGAGAAGTATACAAATTGGGAATGTGAGATGAGTAATTACGATTTAAGGAAAGTATAAGAAATAATGTTGTCTAGAAATTGAAAAACTAACCTGAATTATTGATTAATTGACAAATACGTCAGCTGTCGAAATGTTAAAATGTTAAAGCGTCTTCTCACCCACAAATAGGGTCAAAATCACATGGAAACCGAACCGACGTCAAATAATGTTTGCAAATCACGCGATGTGCTGACGTTTTTTCTTCTTCTTCTGCTTCTTTTTGTTGTTGTTGTTGTTGTTGTTATTGTTGTTGTTGCATTTGTCAGGGTCGATGTTGAATGAAAGGTGTGCAACGCAAAGGGACACAAAAAGCGCCGCTCAAACTGAGTCACAAACCATATAAATCAAATGAAGAAGGTTAAAAACGAGCGCAGCACGAAGCACGACCAACTTAAATTGTCCAAATTAAAAGGTCACTGCGAGATGACGTGTTTCCAACTCAACCCCCATCCCCCAACCCCCTCCTCCTCCTCCTCCTCCTTCGCGAAGAGTGAGCTTTAGAGGACAGACTGACAGACAAGTGGGCGCCCAACAACACAAACGGCTCAAACAGGCCATAAAGTTGATTACGTCGTCGCTATCTCTTTTGGCCATTTGCAAAGATGACTGACAACCGCCAACTAACAACTAACAGAGTTGTGTCAACTTTTTGGATTTATGGTCACATTGAGCTCTTCTCCCCAAGTTTTATCGAGAGTTCATTTTGTTGATGGTTCTTGTTCTTGATTCGAGAATCTGGTTCATTTGTACATTCAAAAGTTAAGCAGACTTTAACAGACTTAAGGAATGAATGAAAGCTTTGCTTCTCCCGCATTGCAGTAATAAATTCAGGCTTAAATAAGAATCGCTGAAAAAGGACTTTTGTTCTTGAACTTGACCTCATTTTGCAATGAATGAATATCTAATAAATTTGGTTACTTATACCAATATTTATATGGAATAAAATGTTGAACTGAGACAAACATCACTTTCCCATTCCACTTATCATTAGCTGATTAGCTTGCCCCATACTGCAGCACCAACAACAGCAGTTGAGGACACACCCCGCGAAACGCAAAGTGGCAATGACGCCAGAAAGCGAGCAAACTAAAGTCAGCGAGTACTCGGCTACTGTAAAGTGGCGTGATGCTTGCTTTGTGGCATAGGACTCGCCCAGTGACGATTACAGCTAAAGCCTGACCTGACCCGACATGACCTAGTTCTGTGGTGGCCTCGCACCAGCAACAGGGAAGCGCTGCGTAAACATTTGGAAAAGTCAGAACGGAAGAAAGGAAATGCGAGCCGTAAAGAGTCGTGGAAGCCGTATATTCATCGATTTGCCTTGTGTAATGCAGGAACAGGAACAGGAAACAGGAACAGAAACTGGCACGTGGAAGGTAAGTGCGCCCAAAAGGGCATTCAACTTTAAGAAGTTCTACAAAGTTAACCGCATCATTTGTTATACCCAAATCTAACATACCAAAAATAATAAAAGCGAACACATCGCATATCTGCATATTTATTGAGGGCAGATTTGAGCTATGCGGCTAGGCTAATAGAAAGTTTAGATCTGCCTAAAGTGGGCTGTGACAGGGCTGGCTAAAATAAAAATGTAGCTCAAGCAAAACTAGCTCAAGTGTTGCCTTTGCTATTGTTGTCGTCGTTGAAAGTGTTGTTATATAAAACAATAATAAAACCTAAAACTAAAACGGGGTAAGGCACACAAGCTACGCCTATGGCAGCCCCTAAAACAAAACCAGCGTTGCTTGACTCAAAACGCAATTGACCGCAACAATTTTAATTAGCCCAAAAGCCAAAAATCCAAACAAAGTTATGTCAACAGATGCGAGACAATGGGAAAAATATGATTGTGAAAAATGCAAATCTAAGATAAACTACTTACTTGTTTACTAGTCAAACAAAGGAGATAAAATTCACTTTTGTTGCTTGAAGCTGCCTCTTTGCCTCTTTGTAGAAAACAAAGAAAGCTAACAAAAAGTGAGTAGAACTTGTACTTGTACTTAACATACTTTGAATTTGACATAAACTAAATAAGAATGTTTACTTTTTAAAGCCACTATTAACTTGAATGAATTATCCAATTGACCAATTGACCTTTAAACTAACCAAAACCTGTTAGGAAAAATCACAACTTGAAGTAATTGAACTTCTAATGGCTTTTGAGACAAGTTAATGACATTGTTGAATGATAAGATTCTCTTCTGATATCGCTGAGCATATTGCAGGCGACAAGTCTGATTGCCGACCGGAAACAGATATTTTGTTGGTGTTGGCCAGATTTCTTGCCATTGAAATTTCTTTGCAGCAAATAAACAAAAATCAAATAAAATCTTAACAAAATTGTTGAGTGTTTTGCTTGCGGCAATAGCAATTAATTAATTATTATGAAAATATTCAAACAATAAATGCAAATGATGTGCGGTAACCGCCGGCTTTTGCCATAGGCTTTTTTTTATTACTTAGTTTTTTTTTGTTATGCATCACTAAAGAGCCAAGATGATAATGAAGGGGGCACCTCTGAGTGCCTGTGTCGGAGATGCCGTCAAATAAATGAATACGACAAACAACAAGCAAACGGCAAAAAAAAATTGCCAAGCAGCTTTAAGACGAATGAAAGATACTCTTGAAATAGATACAAATAGACAACTGATCCATAGCACAACGTCTTTGAATCGGTGTAAAACATTACAAATAACAAAAAAGTCAGTTAATAATTGAAAATTATAAATTCCGATTAAGCAAATAATAGATTGTATTGATTGCAACATTGGTTCAAGTTTGCTCGTTGTTGCAAGTGCAAAGCAAATACAAATGTGTTGCGTGTGTTGTTTGCTTGTTTACCCCATGTAAATATGTAGTTGCAACAGTCTTGCTACAACTGCCGGCTATTAATAATCGGGCCAAGTGCCAAGTGTGACAAGTATAGGGTATAAACAGAAGTATTTTGGTGGCTCGATCGGTTGTTTGGTAGCGTGGCCGAGTGGTCTAAGGCGCTGGTTTAAGGCACCAGTCTCCTCGGAGGCGTGGGTTCGAATCCCACCGCTGCCAACTTTGAGCTTCTTTTTTTTTTGTGGAAAATTTAATAAACTGAATATAATTGCGACCCTCGAAAGATTCAAAGTACGATTTTATATTTTATACTTCAAGCAACAGCAATCGGTGAGTGATTCACATATAGATATAGATATATATCTACATTCATAGGTGATTTGACAAGCACGCTTTATGTGTGAATCATTAGTGTTTGTCGTGTTCTCTAAGTCGCGTCGTCTCACCTTGCCAACAAATATGGCGTCTTTTATTAGTCATTAGCATAATTTTTGTTATTTACGGCTAAAATTTCCTCTGTTAATCAAATTATCAAGTGGAACAAGGTAATTTGCTGATATTGCATTCGAACTCAGTTTCAAAAGAAGTTTTTTATTATCTTCTATTAGTAATCAATTCCGCGATTCGATGCAGCTCGAATTTTGTAGCCTAAGCAGCAATTAATAATATGTATATATATATATATATATAATTATTTTCTGTTACATCAATTCTATTTGTGGGATTAAGTGATATGCAGCTTTCACGTATATTTTCAGGTAAATTGGGCAACTGTTATTGCGATATCAGCGATAAGTTTGCGCTAATTGCACAGCTCACGATGAAGAAAGTTTTGATAGCAAAAAAAAAAAAAACTCCCCACGCAAATGACTAAACATTGACGCGTGTGTGGGAGTGAGACAGAGAGAGAGAGAGAAAGAGCGAGTCAGCGATGTGTGCCTGACATAAAAACAAATTCCATTGAGCGCAAATATAAATAGTGGAACAGCTGTCCAAATCGGAGATAAAGCTATAGAAGAAGCCTTTACACTTTAAGCTTAATGTTTTATAGCTGTCTTTGTCTGTCGTACGCCCCGCAGACGTCATCGCGTATTTTGCACTCTATCTCTGTGTCACAAAGTCTATGTATAAACATGTTAACTCATTCCCCTCCCCATCTCTCTCTCTCTCTCTATCTCTGTCTGCCACTCTCTGATAAGACAAAGGCGCAGCTAAATTGCACGCGCTATTAATTTAATTGATAAACTTACAGGGAAATAGCAACAATAACAACAACAAACCGGTGGCTTAAAACGGGGAAGTGCTACATAAGACATAGAAACAACAAAGTCACAGTATATAAAATAATAATATATATATATATATATGTATATATACATATTGTATGCACATGAATACATACATAAGTATGCACGAGTTTATTTTGTTTTGTTTAAAGCTTATTTGGCAATATTTACGTATATTCGCAATTTATGCGGAAAAAACGAGTTTTTTTCAGTTCGATTTATTTTGCTTGTTTCGGCGAGGCTTCCATTCTAAATGTGTACATATATTGGCAAATGAATAAATTCTCTCACATCCTCACACACACATAAACGTATTTATAGACATTACAAACGTTCCAATCAAAAATCACATGCCTCCCATCAATCGGTTTTGTTTTTGTTAATCTTTTTACGCAGCATGGGATATTTTTCTTTATTTTTGCTCTCCAACTGTGTTTGGGTGGGCATAAAAATAGACGAATGGCGGCTGTGTGGGAAATTATTGGTACTTGTTGGGAATTTTATTTATCTAGTTTTTTTTTCAATTATATTTTTACAAATCGTATTGCAACGAATCATAACCAGTAAATCACACAACTTTATGAATACATAAGAAATAATAATAATAAAAATTAAACTAAAAACAATAAAACAAAGCGCAAACCTGGCTTAATTAACGCAAACTGCGCACGAGGCTTCAAAGTCGAATGAAAGAAACATGCAAAACATTTGCGCATTTGTTTTCATCTGCTTGCGTCGGCGTTTTGGCATTTTACCCGGAATATATTAATTTTATGCATGCCATTGCTCTTCCTCAAATTCCCCTCGGCGAGTTTTGTTTGCTCTTCCACATTTCCACTCTTTGAGCCGTAGTAGCTGAGACTGACCAGAGTGACAATATGCACACGCACACACACACCCAAAAACAAAGAGGACAACACAAGTGTGTAAATAGAATATGCATGAATGTAAGTTTCAAATTACGCACAAAGCGTAAAAAGCAATTAGTTGGAAGAGGCAGCAAGACAAACACACTTGACAAGGACATGGACATTTGACATTGTGCGCGTGAAAAAGGGACAGCGAAGAAGACGAAGAAGAAGAGAGGATGTCTCTGTTAGCGTCTCTGGAAATGCGCAGCTGTTTTGTCAGTAAAAATTTCCATGAATATGGAAACAGTTTAATTAAAGGAAGCCCACAATTTGTGCAATTGAGTGGCAAAATTAAAATATAAAAAATTGATTTTTATTATTGTTGTTTAGACAACAAAATTTAGCGAAGCGTAAAAGCGACGCATGCAATAAATCGAATTAAAATATAAATGTAAAACGCACAGTGCAATGAATAAATAACTAACGGTGCCTTCCTGTAAGAGACTATGACAACTGTCAAACTAATTAATAGTGAAGGGGAGAAGGATAGAGAAAGACAGAGACACACACACACACACACACACACATACACACAAAGACAGCGTCACAGCAACAACCGCTTACAAAACAATAACAATAAAACGAGTCAAGGCAACAACAGCTGAGCATTTTATTGTTGTTGCTCTGCGCTTGTCACTGCCTGGCACCCAGTGTATTGGCCAAGGGTGCAGGTGAAGGGGTGGGTCGCAGAGGGGGGCAGACACGTGCATTTTTGGCATTTGGCTTGGCTCACCTGAATTTGCGGGTCCAGCTCGCTGTCTTCAGTGTTAGACATTTTGCACAACGTACGATTTGCCGTTAGCGCGCTTGCCAATTCCACACAACTATTTTAAATTGCGACAGTGTTTCAATTTAAATAATTTTCACTTTTGTCTCCACAGCTCGCACAGCGCCTTTTTTTCAATTAGTTTCCATTTGCATTTTCACTTGCATTAATCATTTTTATTTGATGTTTTGCTACTTTGATTGGATAGATTTTAATTTAGCATTAATCATATGGGTGTGTAATCGTAATCGTCTGTGCTGAGAATAATATATGCAAATACTTTTCACATGAGAAATTTTGTGAAATAATAAACAATAAAATAATAGTATTTGTTGTACTGCGTTGTAAGTGTATTAGAGAGACAGAGAGAGAAAGAGAGACGCGCACGAATTTAACCACGACTATAGTAATACATGAGGAGAGAAATGAATAATTGTAGACACACACACACACTTCTATTATTGTTGTTGTTATTCCTTTCGTTATAAATGCTACAGACTATCTTAAAATTATTGGAGCGTCCGAACGCGGTGTAGGTGAAAAGCTGACTCAATGTGGTCGCAAATGGCTTGTCCGCAAATACTGCTAAGTGCCCTATATATCGATATCTATCGATATAACTAACAGCACACTGTTACGTGTGGAGTATATTAGTTGCGCGCTCTCGTGTGGAGTGATACTTGGTATTAATGTTAATTGGTTAACAATTTTGTTATGAAAACTTGGTCTTTTTCAAAAGCAACACTGCGTCATACAAAAATGGCGCAATTATTTGAAGTTACTTTGAGGCTACAGCAGAATTAGAATTCCCATAATAAAATCAATTCACTCATTTTTACTATGAAATTTTATTTAATTTGTTTGGTTTTGTTTGTTATCATTTTTGTTTTGTCCATTATGTGCTTTACATTTTGTGTGAGTTTTGTTTTTGTTTTTGTTAATATATATATGTACTATATGCATATATGTATACGTATATGTATATTTCCAATTTCAATTACTAATGATATGCGCACCAAAACAAATTAACTTAGCGCAAAAATTTGCTTTAAAACTGAAAAATTGTGGAATGGAAACAAAAACAATATGTTTGTTTCACTAAAAAACGTTTATTTAAGTAAATGATAAAGAAAGGCAATAGAAGTGTATACCACGGAATTTCTATACGTTATTTAGCATTCATGCCCGTATTTGCTTGCTTAATGTAACGCTAATATATATTTAAATATATATATAATTTGTATATTTAATATATAATGAATTTTATAGTTTATATGGAATAACACTTAATTATACATTCATTCATATAGATTTTGCTTGTTTATTTTATTGTTATTTTTGTTTTTTGTTTTCTTTCTGTTTTTGCATTGTATTGATTTGTATACATATTTAAAATATAGTATATAAAACACAAGTGTCACAAGTAAATGATGATTAAACAACTGAATTTGTAGTTTAATTCGATTTCTAGTTGTTTTTTTTTTTTAATGTTTATTTAAGAAAATTAAAGAGAATACAAATGTTTTGCAAATAAATACTAAACAAATGCATTTGTAGCTCTTTGTAGTAGAAAAGTTTTTGCTAAATAGTTATTTGTTGCTTTTGTTTATGTGTTTTTGTTTTTTTGTTTTGTGTTTTCTGTTTCTTGTTGTGTGCTTTGCAGTTTCTCTGTATTTATTTTTTTTCTTCTCTTTCTTGTTTAGTATCAAACCACTAAATACTTGCCAATATAAATGATTTTCTTGTTTAAATATTTATTAAATGTATACATATATATATGTATATATATATATATATATATTATGCTAAATATTAACTATGCAAGTGTTGCATATATGCAATTTGCGCTTTATTTTTCCATCATTTTTCGATATTTTTGCTTTTTGTATTTAGTTTTAATTCTGTTGTGCGATTTTTGTTTTTCTTGTTAACATTCATAGGGAAAGTACAAAAGTATACGATTTTCGAAAGCTTTTCTGTTATAGTTCTTCAAGTTACATTTATTACACATGCGTGTATTTAAAAAAACATAAATAATAAAACTGGCCCTTGTCAATTACACAATTTAAATACTTTGAATCGTTCTCCAATTGGTTTAATTTATGTTATAGCAAAATATAATTGGATTTGCGGTTTTTGGAATGTCTTCTAAATTGCAGGAATTGTTGAATAAGAACAAAATCAAATGCACAAAAATTGTTGTTCGTGTTTAAGTATTTATAATATTAGATTTATGTTCGCTATAACATATATATAGACCAATTATTCGAAAATATTTTCTTAGGCATACTCGTCTACTCGTTGTTAGCACTCGATACACATTCCAACGAGTACACAAAACACTGAACTTAACCAATAAAATTATAGATAATACATACAAAATACTAAAAACTAAACATTCAATACAAAGTAAAAACACTGAAAAACTTGACGCAGGCAGAATCAAAGTAACGAGTAACGAGTTACGAGTAACTACGACGACGATTACACACACAAATTTCAGCTACACTACGTGAAATGTTCTCTCGCTCGTGATTTGGGAGTTTTTTTTTTAGCTTAAGGAAACTTTGCTTTCGATTTTTGATGTCTTTGTCTGCCTCCCCCCTCACTCTTACTCACTGTCAATGTTGAGACCCACACGCTTCTCCTCCTCGAGCATGGCGTCGAGTTCATCGGTCAAATTGGCGAGCATATTGCCAATATCGTTGAGCACATTGACCGATACTTTTGGCGGCACTGTAGCATTAACAACGGCAGCAGGTGCAGGCGCTGCTGAAGCAGCAGCGGCAGCTGCAATCGTTGGCTCTGGCGATGTCGATGATTCCATCAGACCACCGCTGCCTGCTGCCTCTGCCAAAGTGGGTGAACGCAAGTGGAGAGCACTGCTCCCAGCACTCGCTGTGCTGTTCATGCTGTCGCTGCGGGCGAGTGTTGCGTCGTGCAGCGAACTGGAAGATTTCAGCGAGTGGAACGAATGCGCTATATTGTTGGCAATGGTATTTGTCGACGACGAACTGGAACTGGAGCTGGACGAATGCAAATGCGTGCCGGCCGCATGGTGTCCAGCACTCAGCACTGATCCCGTCAATCCACCAACGCCGCCACCTCCACCAGCAGCGCTCGACTGCAGCTCCTGGCGATTAAGCAGTCGCTGCTTAATGGTGCCGGTGTTCTCATTGGCAAACGGTATCGTGTCAATCGAATCTATGCTGGAATTTGACTTATTGTCATGATACTTCTCGCAGTGTATCTCCGCCGTTGTCTGCTGTATGGTTGCATAGTTTGCATAGATCGGTTGCTGCTGCTGCGAGTTAACTCCTCCAATTTGCTGCTGCTGCCAATGTTGCGCCGTGTGGCCATAGAATATGTGTTGCTGCTGCTGCTGCAGTTGTAGTTGTTGCTGCTGTTGTTGTTGTTGCTGTTGATTGTTTGCTCCAGCTGCTGCTGCTGCTGCAGCCTGTTGCGTTGCCTCCACGCTCAACTGTCGCGAGTTGCGTATGCTGCAGTGACGCCTTGGCGGCTCAGGCGCTATCTTCTTGCCCGTCAACGGACTGCCGCCGAGAAAGGCCTGCAACATTGGAATTCGATTAGAATTTAGCACTTGGCATAGATGAGTTAGTTAACGGGAGACAAGATTTCAATTGAGATTGGCAGTAGATGGCATCGTTGACTGCTAAAGATTGTTATCTGCTCGTTGAGATCTTGTCTCGTCTGTTTTTGGCACTGTTTACTCACCGTTGTGGCATCTGCACCGCCTGCCGTCACATACTCTGCCGCCGCCGCCGCATTCATGTAGTGATGATGCTCCAACGGTGGCATTGTATTCAGCACTGCTCGCTGGAGGATGCCACGCTGTTGGCGGGGCAGTGTACCGCCGCCCTCCTCGTAGAGCAGCTCGCGTGTGGCATCGTTGGTGGGTGTAATGTCGCCATCATCGTAGGAACGTCGCCAGGCCAACGCTGCTGCATTGCTGCCAAGCAGCCGAGCTGCGGCCTGTTGTTGTTGTTGGTGTTGCTGCTGGAGCAACTGATGGTGTTGCTGCTGTTGAAGTGTGGCTGCTGCAGCCATCGCTGCGGCTGCCGCTGCTGTTGTGGGCGGCCCAAAGTGTCCATAGTCTGTGGTCGTGTAGTGGCTAAAGGTCAAATGGCTGCGCGTGCTGTTGTCGTGTATATCCTCCAGCGATTCCAGGCTCTTGCCACGCGGCTGACGCACCTGCACAGAGCGAAAGAGAGAGAATGCATTTGTAGTTGCTGCCACTTTAAAGTTCAAGGACGACGACTGCAAACGACTGACATTTTCCGAGTACTCAGACACACACTCAGCGCCACAGACACACACCCACCTTAATGAGCACCACATCGTTGCCGTTGCAACACTCGTGATTGCTGCCCGTGCAATAATAGGCATCCCCCCCACTGACATTGCTCAGGCCACCGCTGTGGCCATTGGCCAAGATATTGGCTGGCATTGCCGCTGACGTCGTCGTCGTTGCATAGATCTTGGTGTCGTCCCAGGAGACGCGTGTGGTTGGCACATAAGATGGCGTACTCGGTATGGGCACATTGAATTGCCACGGCTTGCGTTGCTGGTATTCCTAGCGGGTGCGCGTCGCCCATTAATCAAAAATATTATGTAATCGAAGAAAATGAGAAAAATATAAGTTGCCAAATTAAAAAATGATATGCAAAAAATTAAATTAAACTATAAAAAACAAGAAATATCAAAATATGGGTAAAGTATTTGTTTAATAAATAAACATAAATCAATGCTGAATGCTACGCATTTTGTTTCTAACCAATAAACAAATATAAGAATAGTATTTAAACAAAACTTGAAGCAAGCTGCTGAAAACATTCCGCTTGACGTCATATTCTTATTTCCAAGTAACGCCCCTCTTTGGGTGCCTGTCACAAGCGCAACTTCGACTACGAGTCTATTTGGCATACTATGCGGGTCATAATTCTAGTGTCGTTTACCTGCTGCTGGTAGGCATTGCCACCGCCCGGATTCCATTTGCCGCTGATAATGTCCTTGACCCGCTTGATGGCCAGCAGTATCTTCTTCTGGTGGCCCAACTTGACAATGCCAATGTCCTCGAGATCCTCCCAAGTCACTTGGGTGACATCGCGCACCGTTTTGTAGTTCTGCTCCAACAGTGGTTGTATATATTCCTCCAAGCGCAACAGCTGCAGCCACTCCTCAATGGAGCCCTGTAAATATAGAGAAAATGGATGTCGATCATTTTCTTTATACATATATATATATATATATAGATAGATTTATTTATGTGTCTACTAATCGAATGCGATTAAGAGTAAACCCAACCAACGTTGGCAGTCCCCAGCTACAATTTGTCCATGAACTAATTCCAGGCCATTCGCTGATACCACAAACAACATGTAAAAAATGAAAGGGGCAAGGGGGGAAAGGGTGTTCAGAAGGGGGATTGGGCGCTGCGAGCGAGTGAGCATTGCGTTTGTCTCCCGCTGCTGCTGCTGCTGTTGTTGCTGTTGATGAGCTCGTCGCGGCTCTAATCAGTTGTAATTGATAAGATATGACATAAATCGCGTCAAAGCACAAACATAAAGAAAACGGGTAAAGAGACACAACTCGTCGACGTTGATGTTGATGTCGACGTCGTCGCCGCTTTCATTGCTCTGCTTGTCATTAAACGGTAGCCAAAGTCTCCACAACAAACCAGCAAACACATAGACACACACACACACACACACACACACACACATACATCACAAATACACACGCAACGCAGTCAAAAATCATCAACATCGGTGAATTAATACACCCTACAATCATACATTGAGAATAGGATATGCTACCATAAGATAAATGTATGCAACAGGAATTTTTCACTTTTTTTTTGGGTAGAAGTTTTAAATAAATTTCGATTAAAACTAATGTTTCCAAATATAAATGTATTTTTAATTTAATTGATTTTTTTTAGCATTGAATAAATAATTAAAATAAAACAATATAAAGACAGAGTAGCTGCTAGTCGGTCACATGCTAAAGCCTACTTGCTTCACTTCTTGTTTTATTTTTCATGTGACGTGTTAATAACTTTTGAAGCTATTGCTCTTTAGCTTGTGCTGTCTAAATTGCCGTTGATTTCTATTTTATTAAACGAATGCGAATGCTGCTGTTTCATTCCTTCAATCGTTCCTTGGCTGCTGTCCGCTCACTTTTTATACTGATTTCGGCTCGAGTTGTGTAGACTTTTCTAGCATATTCCACAAGACGACACAGTTCTTACTATTAACTGTAGTTCTAGTGGGATCGAGCCCATATTCGCTTGAAATCAAGTCTCCATTAAATTTTTGTCTTTTTGAGTAACATTTACCAATGTTGATGTCTCCAAAATGCATAGCTATATTTTAAACTGTTATTTTAATCTCTCCTATTTAATTATTTAATGTCAAAACTCGAATCAGTCGACGCAGAAAAATAGTAAAAATAAAAGGTAAATGAAATAAAATGAAAAAATTACTATTTATGCTTTTTAAATTTATATTACACAAATGTTGTACACTTTTTGGAGTTGCTCAATTGCGAAATTGGTTTAACTTCTTCAGCATTATTCTGTACAACTCTACAAATAAATCCAAGAAAACCCCGTTAGTCTCCAATATCTATAATATCTGTAGATGTATTATTTTTTTTGCTGAGCTAAGCCAACTCTACGCTGCTCAGCAATCATTGACTGATGACAGCTAACTGCACATTGCGCAGATGCTAATTACATATGCATATTTGTGGAGAGCATCTTGCTTGGGCACGACATATTTATCCTCTTCAATAAAACTTAACTTTAGAAAAAATATTTATTTAACGTCATTCCAGCGGTATACGAGTGTATTCAGATATGTGTGCATATATATACATATATATATAAGTATATATATATTTGGTTTTCTACTTTGCAGCTCATTAGCAGGTAGCATATGGTATGACACCAAACACATCAGACCAGCATACAGCAGCCAATAGACTACAAGCGACAACCGACAACAACAATAATGGCCAACAGCGAAAATATAAAACTGGTTTTCCAGCAAACTGTACGTACCAAAAAAAGAGTATATAAATAAGTATGTATATATATACATATATATGTATGTATATCTAAAGTTAAGCGTGAGTACGTCAGGCCGAAAACTAAATACTATTTGAGTGTCTAATAACGGCAACAACAACAACAACAACAGCAACAAGCACTTTGGGCTGAGCTTCAAGGTCGTTGTTTGATTGCGGTTTTTGTTTTTGCTTTGGCTGGAAAGGTACACACAACTCACACATATATATAAATATATATATATATGTATATATATATATATATATATATATATGAGCCGTTCCAAGAGATTGGCAAACGACACGTCGTTGACGATGTTTAATAACCTTTTTCTATCTCTCTCTCTCTCGCTCTCATTATGTTGAGGTATTTTGCTTTATTTCCTTTTTCGCCAGATAAAGAAAGTGCCGGCTGTGATCACAAGCGGGAATTGGTTGGGATTTTGTGCTTAGCTCTCAGGTCTACTTTTTTCTTATTTATCGTTTATGGTTTTTTAGAATGTCAGCTAATGAGGGTGCCCAGCACAACTTTGCATGCATTTACATATATATATATATATATATATATGTATTATATAGGTATGATGTAAGTAGAGTTGGCACCACACCCAAAAGGCAACGTCGATCAACAGCTGAACTCAGCAAAAGTAGTTGAAAATAGTGAAATAGAATTTTTAAAGTTAAAATAATAACTAATAAAATAAATAATGAACATATTATAAATGTGTTTTTCGCTGGCTCCAAGTCAAGTGTTCATTTTTTATATACTGCAATATATTTCGAATACAGTCAGGATTCTTTATCAGCAATAGATTCATAAATAAAAAAAAATTTAAAAAAATAACATCTACATAATAAAAAAATATAAAAATTGTTTACTACCAATTTTCAGAAATATTTTTGTTGTTTATCTGAGTATCGTCTGAGAGACGATAACAGTCAGCGATCTGAGTGAGTTCGGCTACAGTAACAAGTCGACAAGAAACAGCACAAAACTTGCGAAAACAGTCACGGAGTGTTATACAAACAGCCAACATCGAAAAAACAAATAAAATACAACAATAATTCTATACGGCTAGTACACAAAAAAAAAAAAAGTAAATAAAAACAAAAAGTTTATGGCGCATTTTTAGACTGAAATAAAAGACGGATCAACACACAAAGGCTGAGGTCATTTTCGACTTGAAAAATTGCACAGCGGCAAAGCAAAGCGCGTTAGAAATCGTTGCAGAATAAATGAATAAATACTATGCTCAGTTATTATTGAACAAATGGGGCGAACCAAAAAAGAAAAACAAAAAAACAAAAAACAAAAGATGGAAACCGATAAACTAACCGCAGGTTATAATTTGAATCAAGCAATTAAGAGCGAGTAACTATGGAATGCGGTCCGAGTGGGTCGACTTGGAGAGCAGAGCTGGAGATGTAAAAGCGATAAATGAAATTTCGGTTTCAGTTCGGAAACACAACACACACAGTGGCATAATTTTGTGGCATGCATGCATGCATGCATGCATGCATGCAGTCAGGTGGGCAGACAAAAGACAGGTGGGTGGCGGGGAATGCATTTGTTTGTGAATGCATGCGAGCCTAAAAGCGCTTCGAGACGCTGACGAAATCAATGAATCAGCCAAACTTAAAATGCAGTCAAAGTTATGGTTATTGTTATTGTTATTGTTGTTTACTGTTGTGAATGGTATTTGTCATATGCATAATGCTTGCTCAAATGCATAAAGTGTGCATAATGGAATAATATGCTTTCTTGACTTATCGCTAGCTGCACAGTTCAACAATTATCTATGATTATTTACAGTGAGTGCTTGGATTTACTACTACCCATAGCAGAGAGCAATAGCAAACTGAAAGGAATGCTCCTCTGCTCTGTTCTGCTCTCTCATTTGCAAGAGCAATAGCAGTAGCAAGAGCAAACAAATTTCCATTATGCTATCTGTTGTTGTAGAAATAGCAAAAAGGAGCAAGAATGGAGCGAGAGCGTAGCAATCGAACTGTTTAGCTTGTGCTATTGCTACCCAAGCTGCTATTACTATTTCGTTAGGTTATTCGTCTGTCATCTACTTCAATTCTTCTGTTATTGGCTAAGCTGTTGCTCTGTTAAAGTTCGTAACAGTAGCAATACTAAATCGATACTTATCGATAAATCTTGTACAGTTGTAGTTTCTTTCTGAGTCAATTCAGAGTTTTATATAAGGAAGTTTATTCAAGCAACTGACACGTACAATGTTTTTAATATTCGGTTGCAATTATGGTAATGCTCTGTGTGGTGTCTCAAAATGGGGTTTTGAGAGGGCTTGAGCACCAAATTTGATGGGAAACTTGTTTCTGGTTGCACGTGAACTGCATATCGATAAGAGAGTCGTGTTGCACTTTATTGTCTCACGTATCTGATCGGGTAACGTTGCACATACAAAAAATGATGTGGATAAGCCAACGTTGGCTGTGAATATTTGTAGCGGAACTTTGCGTTCAAAGCGTGTCTGAATCAGATTGCAAACTTATCAGCAGTATCTTTTAGTGAAATTTAATTGGATTTAATATAGAATATTTGTTCAAAATACCCCCACAAGAATAGCAGCCTGAAAAAGAGAACTTAAGCAATCAATTGAAATGCATAACAATGCAGTTTAACAACTAGGTATTCAAAATGACTTAATAATCGGTTCAATTCAGTTTCAATTTGATTGAGTCTTGTTATCTTTTCAAGCGCACTCTTTAATCCCATAATTATACTCTCATTAGAAACCTTGCTCCGGAAATTAGTTGTTAGCCAAGAAAAACATGACTCTTGACTGGCCATTTTGATCTGTCGGAACCAATGTTAACGAGCACTTGAGATCCATTGCTCTCGTAGCCCCCCAAACTGCCCCATGCTTGCCTCCGTCCCCCGGCGGGTTACCATCGTTAGTGTCACCTGTACAGGTGCTCAGTGGCGCCAGTTTGCCAACACGCTGCATAAATTGGCCAACTTGAGCGAAGTTCACGCGGCTTGAGTGGATTTAATATTATTATTATATTTTTTATTTTTTTTGTTTATGTTGTCTGTTTATATAGCTGAGTATTTCTTAGTTGAATTGCTGATGGGAATTAATGTGCGCATATTAAACGAAATTCTTACATTAACAATCAAAAAAAAATAAATAAATAAAAAAAGATCAGTTGCTGACAGCGCTTTTTAATGTGAGAAACCAGTTTTTGCAGCACGATTGCAAATGCCATTTTAATGAATTGTGTATATAAATATGATAAGCTGCAGAAACAAATAAAAAGGCAGCGGCAACGACTTAAAACAAGCTGCCCAGCTACTCAAGATGAGGCGAGAAATCTTCATTGAAACATTCTTTTATTGATATTTAAGCCGTGGGAAGTTGTTGAATAACCGGAGAAAAGATTTGAAAGGGAATTCTAAGCCAATTTCAATTCTTAAAAATACAATCTGTATAAACCAGTATATACATATAAATATCCATTATTCATTTCTAGCTATGCATACTATATAGATAGATAGATAGATATATATAAATATATATATATATATATATATATATATAGGTAACGTCACCTTTGGTGTGTCGCATTTAATGCCAATTTGACAAATTAGTATTTGCTGTGCATGTTGACTGAAATGACTAAACTTGACTTTATGCAAATATCACGAGTTGCTCCGCTTTGCTGATTAGATAGAAAATCGGAACCGGTTTGGCGATCGTCTGGTGTTGTTGTTGCTGTTGGCATTGTTGGGTTTATTGCTTTGTTTACTTACCGGCACAAAGTGTGGCAAATTGTCGAGTACCTGCAGCTTGTCGATGCGCTGCTTGATGCGCTCCCGATGATGCGGATTCTTGATGCCAATGGCGGTGAGATCCTCGGGTGTCATGCGTGCAATCGTTGGCAAATCATAGCCAGCACCAATGAAAAGCTGTGCATATTCCTCATGTTTCATCTCCAGCAGCCAGTCAATAATGAGCTCATCGTTGCGCTGCCGATCAACACTCCCAATCGAGCAGGAGCTCACCGAGCTGCAGCGGGGCGAGGAGAGTGGCGCTCGTATCGAGGCGCCCGATGAGGAGACGCCCGTCAAATAGGACGAGGCACGACCCGAATCCAAGCTAGCGGTGCTATGCCTTGACCCCGAACCAGCCGAACCGGATGACGAGCCGGGTGAGTCCCGGCCAGGTGACTGGGTTAAGTCGATGCCCTGATCTTCCTGCAGCGCCAACTGCTGATGATAATAAACGGCCGCCTTGTGGGTGAGCGGTTCACGCAGAGTGGCACAGAAGACGGGCGGCGGACAGGCAACAATGCTGGGTGGTGCCGGTGGTTTGCCACCGCTGCTGCTGTTGCTACCAACTGTGGCAGTTACGCCTGCTCCCGCTGCTCCTCCTGCGCCTGTTGCTGCTCCAGCTACGGCTGCTCCTGTTACCGCCTCATCTTTCAGGCGGAGAGCGACGCTCGTCTCGCGTGGCAAATTGAAGCCGCCCTCCTCCAGCGAGGGCGACGAGACAATGCTGCTGCCACTCATGCCACAAATGCCATCGTCCAATTGCTGCTGCTGCTGCTGATGGTGTCGCAATGGGCCGCTTAATCTGTACAGCGGTATCAGCGCCTGTTGGTGATGTTGATGCTGATGTTGATGATGATGTTGTTGTTGATGATGGCCAAGGGGCGAGGTGGGTGACAATTGTTGCAGATGCTGCTGCTGTTGATGGTGCTGTTGCTGCTGCTGCTGTTGATGTTGCTGATCTCCTGGTATTGTTGGCGGCTGTACCTTTTTAGCTTGTGCCGTCGTTGCGTGCGGCTTCAGTGAGCGATGCATGGCGCGCTTCTGCTTCTTCTTCTGCTGCTGCTGCTGGCCGCGATGCTGGCCAAATTAGCTGTGGCAACGCCTGCAAGCACAAATAACAAAACTATGCATTAGAAATATGCATGTTTATAAATATGTGTAGGGTGCAAGCAACTGCTACACATCTGCTGCACATCTGCCGGTTTGTGGCAGGCATTTGCAGCAACAAAATCTGCATAATTGGACATCAATTTTCGTTGGTCTAGCTCTAAAAATAGGGTCACACTGTTTACACACGCGCACGCCACGCTGCGGCAAGTCAATAAACTGCCACAGAGTGCCAAGAGTGCCTGCACAGTGGACAGTTGCAAGCCCATAAATTTATTAGATGAGGACATTTATTCATAGTGCAGTTAATTTCAAATTCTATTTTAAACAACAAACAAAACAAATAAATATGCTTGCCAACAATTGTATTTAGTGCGCTTTGAGAAATGTTTAAATTGACCCACTGTGCCTGTGTGGCCCGTAGCATCGTATTACAAATTTCATTCACAAAACACAACTAAAAGCAAACACAGAGGGGAGAACAGCAGCAAGACAGAGAGAGGGAGAGAGAGAGCGACGATGTCAAAGTTCGTTGACAGTGGGTTGGATTTGCCAAAGGGAGGGGTGGGGGTCAGAGAGGGGAGACGTCATCTAGATGTTGGCCTGTGGCTTGTGTCTAGGCGCGACGTCATAATACACTTGAAAAATGCACAGGCAGGCAGCAGTCAGGCAGTTAGCAAATCTGGCAAAAGTCACGAACAGCCATGTCATTAACATTAGCGAGAAAAAAGCAACCACACAATACTCGGAAGCAATAAAAATCAGAGAACTAAAACCAAAGCTTTAATATGCAGTTCTAGTGAAACAGTTAAGCGATACAAAACTGCTGCGTTTATCGATAACATGCTACAATCAATTACAGTAGACGGCCACCTGTTCGATTAAGTACTCGATGCCCGGCTCATGGCGAGTGTGACAAAGTGTAACGAAAACGAATACCGCAAAAAAAAGGCAGGTGGTAAATTTCATAATGCGCGCATGTTGGTGTGTGTGGGAGCCGAAACGTAGCATAAGCAGAGCAAAAGCTGCGAAAAAAGGAGACAAGAAAAAAAGAAAACAACACGTAAAACGGTGGCAGTAGTAAATTTCATTTACAAGTCCGTAGACGACGTTGTCGACTACCTTTAATGAATTTTTATGTATGCGACGTGAAACGAAAATTAACGAAAAAAAAAACTGCAGCCGAAGGAGCGGTGGAGAGCTAAAAACAAGAGAGAGAATGGGAGGGAGAGAGAGAGAGGGAGGGATGGAGCGGGAGATAGAAATGAAGAGGGAGAGAGCAGCGCAGAGCTGCGGTAAAGTTGTAGTAGGGTAGTATATCAAACTGCAAACGATACACAAATGTGGGTTGCGATTTGTTGTTGTTGTCGTTTGTTTCGTTGTTGTCACCCACACAAACACGCACACACACATACACACTAACTCACACACCCCATTCGCCCAGCTGCGCGCATTTGCAGATGTTGTTGAACCGTGCGGCCGGCTTGCATTTTGGGCTAACAGTTTTCTGTTTGTCTGTTTGCCTGCCTGTTTTTTTTTCTTCTTCCATTTTTTTTGTGTGGTTTACTGCCCATTTTTATGAGTACATTTTTGCTTTTGCCTTTTGTTGCTTGCACATTTAATTGCAAACATGGCACACACACACCCACAGGACGCCCCCTGGCGTACAAAATGCAAACATAATATTGCAGTTGTTGTTGTTGCTGCTGCTGCTGCTGTTGGGTGTGGGTGGTGAGTAATCATAATGAGCACAACACTTGCTCCTGTGTGTGTGTGTCTGTGTGTGTGTATAAAAACTGATTGGAAATGCAATTGGACGCTTGGGCGGCCTTTTCCTATTAGAAACTCCGAACACAATGCAAAACTATTACAAAGGGCAGCGCTTGCTGAAAGATTTATTGATTGTCGTCACACACACACACAGACACACACACATATATACATACATCAGTTATTGTGTGTGTATGTGTGTTTATATACATTGTGGCGGAGTTGCGGTTTTGAAGTTAGCAGCAAAAATGCTGAGCAACTAAAAATAATTATGTTTACGCACACACACACACACACACACATATATATATATATATATATATATAGGTGCACATATACAAACAGGCAGATAGAGCTGCGTACACAATACTCTAGTCAATGGGAGAGAGAGAGAGAGAGAGAACGAGAATATTGAGAGTTGCTTGTGAATAAGTTTGAATTATTTTTGAATGGGACGCCAAATAAGAACTCGACTTGAAAGAAATCATTCAACTTTGGAGAGTTGTGGCAAAGTCAATGAAACTGTGACTTTATTTTATCACATATCAAATCGTAAACGAGGGAAAGAAAATTATGAAATCAAAATGAAAAATGTTGTTATTTAAAAAACCTGCATATATATTCGATTTATTGCATGCACATGTCACATTTAATAATCATTGCCATCAGTTGAATCAATTACCCATGGATATGTGTAAGTGTATTTGAAGTTCGTTAAATTGTCAATCAATTTCTGTTGTCGCCGTTAAAGTTTACTGGCATGAGTAATCAGCCAAATGGAGCGCAATAAAATGGCAACGGCAACAGCAACAGCAACACAGGCGGCAACAATCTATCAGCAGACCGGGCCACCAGCCACATCAACTTAGTTGATGCCCAGCCACCCCCGAATAAAACATACACCTCCCCCCCCCCCTTCCGCATCTACCACTTAATGGCCAGATTCATATGCCTGGAAGTGGGACGAGGGAGTAGAGTAGTAGGAGAGGAGAGACGAGGCGGCTGAAATCAAATGAAGCGAGTCCCATTCTCATGTTTATTAACGGTGCTTAGCAGCGATACATATATATGTGTATATATATATATATACATCTATGTATGTGTGTGTGTGTGTTTAAGAGTGTGTGGGTGTCATTAAGCTTGGTAGATAAAGAGCGACCGCCCAGGCAACACTTCATTACCAACCAAGCAGTCAGCGCGACTTATTGACAACGGTTTTCTGTTACACCCTCTACAAAAGATGCAGATACAACACAGGTTTGGCAAACAGCTCCTAAAAGTTTACTGTCTTGAAGATCTGAGCACTTTAATTGTAATTTAATACAGTGATTCTTTTTGGAGAATAAATAATGTTTCTATACATTCTTTTATTATATATCATTTTACATATTATACAGTAGTGTTTATTTATAGATTTGTGTAGACAAATCTTTTCTGAATGGAATTTAATTGACATTTTTCCATATATATAATTTGAAGAAATAAAGAAAATAAATGTAATGTAATCTATAAGTTTTAAAATCTACATTCTACCTGTTCCCTTACTATCTCTCTTGCTTATTTTACAGGGTATCTCAACAGCGCATCATTCGCTATCGTATTTTCAGTTTGTTGCGGGTGCTTTGCATATGTCATGAGACACTTTTCCATACACTTTCTCAAAAAGGCAAAGCTGATAAAGAAAAAAAAAGTTTTCGGATGCATTTTTTCTTACATTTCTTTTAAAGTTTTTCGTTTTTCTTATTTTTGTCTGTTTACCACGCCCCAAGAGTTGCAGTCTAGGGTTTTCTGTGTGTGTTTTGTACTTGAGTTGTGCAGCATTGTTGCTGCTAGCGTGTTTTGTCAGCAGCAACAACAACAACGGTAACTACAACAAAATAAGATGGTGTCGCTGTGCCTGTCGATAACTGGAGATGTTGATCTTGTAAGAAAAGCAAAGCAGAGGAGAAGAGGACAGCAGCAGCAGCAGCAGCAACAACAACAACAACAACAATGCCCGCAAGCAGCATAAACTTGTTTTGCCTGTAAAAGGGAGTTGTAGTTGTAGTTGTTATTGCATTGTCTTTTGTGTTGTTGTTGTTGTTGTGTTCAGGTTTCATCATCTGGCAACGCCAAGAACGGAGGAGCAAACAACACAGGCGAGCCATAAAAAGCTCGTAGGAGTCCCACAAATGCACCGAAGATGTGTCAAATGTGTGGGCGAGACAGAGACAGAGAGAGGGGAACACTGTACGTGCAGTTAACGGTTAATGCAAAACGCATATGGCACCAGACAAGACAGTCAGAAGCAGAGACACACAGACAGACAGACAAACAGACGGACACACCAAATAAGGCGGCTGTCAGCACGTACACGAAGAGCTCCAAAAACGGCCATCAATTCCAAGCTTTTTGGTCAAAAAACGCGAACAAGTTGTAAAGCGAGCAAATGCGAACAAAGCAACAACAACAATAGTAAAAGAGAGGAGCAGGAGGAGGAGGAGGAGGAGTAGAGGAGAGCATTTACAGCTACATTGAACTTTTTAGTGCCCAACCACTTGCCACCCACTTGCAAAGTGCGTTTACTACTACTACGCACACACACATACATACACACACACACAAACACATACACACAGCAAGCAAGACACACACACACACACACACACGCTTTTTTTGGGGAATACAATTTGCAACAACTGTGCCAAAAATATGCAAATTACCATTTGAAAACTTTGATTTCGGCAACAATTTTTAACACAAACACAAAAGCTCAATAAAAATGAGCATTAATTACAAATTTTGCATAAATTGCAATTGATTTTGTTAAACAAAATCGCTTTGGAAAATTCTGTGCAAATTTCTTTTACACTCACACGCACACACACACGGAGAGACTAAAGTATCACCAACACTAACACACACACAAAACAAGTAAAGCATATGAAAAAGGCAGAGCAAAAAAGTTGCCGCTGCGGCGACGACGACGACGACGACGACGGCGGCGGCTGCTGCTGCTGCTGCTTAAAAGAAACGAAGAACGAGCCGAAAAAAAAGGCGGAGCGTGCACGAGCCGACGGCGACCGCAAGTCAAAGCGTATTGAAAACGCGGCTCAAGTTCGACTCCAAGTCAGAGTCCTCCTGCCGTACGGTTTACCAAAACTTTGAGAGAGAAGAGAGCGAAAATGATAGAGAGAGAGAGAGACGCCAGAGAGAGAGTGCTTGAGTTGAAAACTCTGCTCAATTCTAGGTATTTATTTTTTGTGCGGCATAAACAGAAGCAGGGCAATTTGTTGCAATTGAAACAATAACAATTGGCTTGACAATTTGTTGTTGCTGGCAAATTAGTTAATAAGTAAAAACCTCCGTTTCGGTGATAGGCGTCTGCATACTTATGTCCCGCAGTGTAGTGCACGATAAGACCAAGCAGAGTGAAATGCATTCAATTCGTGCTGCACAGTGAGGCAACAGTGAGCAAAAACCTGTCTTATAAATATTTACAACCTGACATTGTTATTGTTGTTGGTATGCTCAAAGATCTGTGTACGATAATAAAGTTAGAGGTCTGTTGAAATGTTTAATGGTTGTAAGTCATTTGCATTCAATCGTAATCGTGGCATGGGAACTTGTAAAACTGGGTCCAAGTAATTATCATTACGTCTCCTCAAGGTTAAATAACTAGCAAGCGTTTTACATAGATTGTATATTGTTTGCATAAAGCTTTTAGTAAACTTTGTTTTATTTAATTTGAAATTGACATTGGCAATGAAAATTTAATTTATATTATTTTTTTACTACATTTTTACAAGGTAGTCCCACTGTGCAATGTATGCCACAAAAAAGACAAACAAATCCAAACACACACACAAACACACATTTGGTCTGTGGACAGTCAACCACTTTGCTTGCCGCATAAGCCAATAAGAGCTACATCAACCGAGCGAGAGAGAGAGAGGGAGAGGGAGCGAGAGAGTGAGCACGCGCTCCACACGAGTTTAGTACAGAAACTTCGAAAAAGGCTCCATCTTTATTAAATGGCCTGCGCACGCTCTCTCCTCTCTCTCTTCATGCGCTCTCTCTGCCAAAAGCAATGCGATGCTCTCTAAGCTGTTCCCCGTGCACTGCTCCCCTGCCCATTTCTACGACAATTCTAACACTTCATTGGAACCGTTGCGACGGCAACGAGACATCGTTTGATTCCCACACAAATCTCTGCATATTGAGCGGTCGCGAGAGTCTCTCTCAATTACTGCCAAGGGAGTTATGAGCCTGTCTGTGTACGCGTCTGTGTGTGTGTTTGTGTACTCTACGCTTTCTATTGATTTATATGAGCTTTATAGCGCAATCTGAGTACTTTGGCGCAACGAGTACAAAGCTCAGCTAAACGAAGTAGAAGAAGAAGATGAATAAGAGTTTGAAGTAAACGCGCATTAAATTTTGAAATGCTGCCAAAAAAAAAACAATGCGTAAAAGGACGGTCACATTTAATTGCCGACAAGAGCGTTTTGTGTTAAACAGCGAACGACGCTGGAAAACAAAAGTGCATAAATTATGCAAAGTGACCAGAGTTGCCGCCACAGCGCGTCATTGTTGTCTGCCCCACACTTAAACGCAGCACCAGCAGCAGCACGCGTCGGCATCGGCGCTCGAGCATAACGCCGACTTTGCTGACACGTGTTGGTTTATTAATTACATAAGCAGCAGACAGATGCAGCTGCCTGCATTATTGTCGTGGAACAACACAAAACAAAAATCCAATTTCCTGCAGATGCCACTCTGGCCACTCTGAACAAAGGCCGAACAGCTGGCAGCCACTGAAGATGGCCAGCAAGGAGCAAGAGGAAGACCAATGACAGATGGCGCAGTCAGCGCCGACGCCAGCAGAGGCGGCAGGACGCAAATGTCAAAACAAAAACATTTAAAGCCGCTTATAAAAAAAAAAGTATCGCTCACCTGTAAAAATGGTTTGTGGGCTGTTTTCCAATTTTCAATTTACGAGAGCCACAAAAAGCGAGACACAATCACATTAAAACACAACCGCGACGAAAGTTGACACACAAAAGTAAACAAATGTAAAACTGTAACAGGGCATTAATTACTATTGTTGTTGTTGTTGCTTTATGGTATTTTCTACAAACACTCTCACACACAGCAACACAGACACACACGCACACGCACACGCACAACTACAAATGGCGCGCGCGCGACGCATAAAAGTAAAACATAAAACCAGATTAGTTTTTGTGCAGCCGACACACAAAAAAGAAGAAAAAAAAGAGTTTATTAAGCTGCTTGCCTAGTTGTTGTTGTTGTGGCTGGTTTTTATTGTTTGCTACGTCGCCATTTTCTTTGTTGCTTTTTTAATTGAGTTGCTTTTGTGTCTTGGCTCTTTTGCGCTTCATTAAAATACATGTGTTAACTAATTGTTAATTATAAAGTTTTATTAATTTTGTGCCACATTAAAGTTGATTTATGCGTTTCTTTTTCGATCGCCAGCCAGAGTCGCGCGATAAACCGACGCGAACCACCCGCAAACTTTCAGCAAGAAAACAAAAACACAACTGAGTGTGGCTGCAGACTTGGAACAGTGAAATGCCACGATACAACGAAGAACGATAGCTATCGATATTAAAATACTAGTTTCGATACTTTTTTGCATATTTTATAAGTGCCAAGGCAACGTACAGAAGATTACTTTAAACTACTTTATTTGTATAATAATAACAGTAGACTAAAGTTTCAGTACAAATTTGTCCTTAAAAGCGAACTTTCTGAAGTAGTAAATTTTGCTCTAATCACCCTGTACGATGATGGATCGGTTTAGCTTGTGCCATCGATACTCAAATTGATTTAGTGTCATCACTGTTTAGTAGCATAAATCAGCGCATTTTGTTAGCCGCATGCAGCCACACTTGTTGCATTTGTATAAAATGTTAGAAATTCTTAAACAAATTTGATGGCCCAACAATAACAATTGAAAGTGTGTGCGTTCATTTCGTCTGCTAAATTATGTGTGCCTTTTTACTTAACTAAAATTAAGGTTCTGTTCTCTGTGCCGTGATTCGTTTTGGAATATATATTTCCACTCTGTGCGTGTGTGTGTGTGTGTGTCTGTGTGCTTATTGCTTGTGTTGCCTTGTGCGGCATTTTTGGTTAAACAAATTACCACGACTAACTGCTAAGAGTAAGCATAATGAGGTGAAATTAAGTAAATAGACAGTTTATTGCCTTGTGCAAAAGCAAAAAATAAAGCCAAGTGATCAACTGCAAATAGAAATTGAAGAAAAAGCAGCCCCAGATTCAAAAATGCAAATGAGCATAAAAAAAGAAAAGATGAAGAAAAAAATTAAAAAAAATACAGGTTGTCTGCCGCTGCTACGCTTTGGCATTTATTGGCTTGGCTCTCGCTGCGCTGTTGTTGTTGTTGTCTACCTTTTTGGTTGGTCAATGCACGGCATTAATTGAAGCAATAGAAATTATACTCGTTGTGTTTTCAGTTTGTTTGCGCAATAAGTAAACTTAATATTGTTCTTGTTGTTGCTGCTAAGCTTTGCGTTCTAATTATTTCTTTTTTTACAGTGGGCGTCAATGCTGTTATGAATCATTGTATTGCAATGCTATTAATGTTAACAGCAACAGTCACAACAACAACAATTGACACCTGTGGCATGAGTCTGTTTGAGTTTGTTTATGTTGCGGGCGAACTTTAACCGGTGCCGGGGCTAAAAGTTCAAATTTTGACAGCTGCGTGGCGCATCATAAAATCAGATTTGAATTTAGAAAGCTCAATTAAGAGAGACTGAGAGCGATAGAGAGAGAGACAGACGCTTTTAATCTGTTAAGCTTTTTTTGTGCGTGTATTTTGATGCATCACTCCAGTGGTGGGAAGCGAGAGGCAGACTACACCGTTAACTTAACACACTGTTAAAACATAGTCTAACAGCGCTGTTAAGATGAACAGCATGTTAAACTCAGGATGCGATTTTGTTGATTTGCTATTTTTTTTATTAATTTATGAATTATTGTTTATTTACTTGCAGTTCGTTATAATTTCTGTGATTCCCTGTGCATGTTTCAATACATATATATATCAAATTGTACATAAAGAAATCTATAAAGAATTCTCAAGGAGAATAAGTCTGCAACTGCAAGTGCAACTGCAACAGGCCACACGACTCTCAATCTTTGTTTTGTACGTTTTCGTTCCGTCCCAAATGCAGAAAATGCCGTCGCAAATCTTAAACGATGGCAGTGGCGCTGGCAGCATAAATAATGCCGCCTCATTGCTGGGCGCCTCGCCCAATTGCATTACAGTGAAGACTGCCTATAATGGCCAAATCATAATCACAACAATCAACAAGAATATCACCTACGAAGAGCTCTGCTACGAGATACGCAACATTTGCCGCTTTCCCATCGATCAGGTGAGTAAACTAAAAATGATATTCATAAATATTAAAGATAATTTTATAATGTTTATTGCAGCCCTTCACCATCAAGTGGGTCGATGAGGAGAACGATCCGTGCACAATATCAACGAACATGGAACTGGATGAAGCCATCCGATTATATGAGTCCAACTATGACTCCCAGCTTGTCATACATGGTAAGTGAAAGACATTTCTTATCAATGTGGTAAACATGGTTTATGGTGTTGTAAGTGCACTTTTTTTTTGATGATCATGCGCCAATGCGATAAGCTCTTTTGCGCCTTCATTTATTTGAAAGACTTGAGAAATGAGTCACTTCTGGGTTATATATTCCATGTCATTAAAATATCTGTAAAATGCTATAAATATTTAAGATGTTCTCTGATCTCAAATCAAAGTTTGAAAACATATTTCTTGAGTTGAATTTCACGTTTTCTAATCATTTAAACTCAAGTGAGTTGAGCTTACTTATTATTATTATTGGGGGGTTTAGAGAATCTTTGTTGGGTTTCCCAGGCCAAGGCGACACACTCTCTGCCATGATGCTTCTTTCTCATTATTACAAAATTAGCAGTTTAGTTTAGCATGTTGTTTATAGCCACCTAGCTTGTCGCAGACCTGCCTCTACCCAGCTCTACCCGGCTCAATTGCCGCATTCCCTAAGTTGTTACGGTGTTTTTCTATGCCACAAAACGTTTCTGTTGCGGTCAGGAATTGAGGAATGTTCTGGAGATTGTAAGAGGTTTTCTTAGTTTCCTAGTTTCCCATTTCATTTGTGCTCAACTACTTAAACACAATTCCTATGGAAATACAATTTAAATAGTTTTGCTTGGGCAAAGCCCAAAATGTGTTTTCATTTCTAAAAGGTTTCTAATGATATCTAAGCATTGTATTGTAAACAAAAAAAAAAAAAGAAGAAGAAAAAATTGGCTTGATTAAGTAGTAAATTTATTTACGAGCTTGTTTTTCTAAGCACACATTCCTTTTAAATTGTGGTTTATGTGCTTAGCTGAAAGGGATACATTTTATGGCCTTAAAGGATTTGAAGAGTTCGCTGTGTGTGCATGTGTGTGTGTGTGTGTGTGTGTGTGTGTGTTCGCTTAGATTCCAACACATTTGGGTGTTTGCTCGAATAGCAACAACTATTTGAAAGTTTTTAATTTGCAACAAATTTCATTATCAAAGTTGCTGCCGCTCATTTGGCTGTGTGTGTGTGTGTGTGTTTGGGTGTTCAAATGGATGGGGCACAATATGAGGCTGCTGAGGCTTTCCAGTTGTAACACAATTTAACCGCAATTTTGTGCACATTTCTGCCTGGTTAAACAATATGCTCGTTGCTTTATTAGCCCAATAAACCGTGCCGCCAAACTTCCGGCATCTCATTCCCAAAGTCTGATTCCTGATTCCAGCCTGTTGGCTGCTTTTCTAGCCTCATTTTGGTCCGCCCACGGGAGGGCGGACGCAAATCCAAACAACAGCCTACCATGTTAATAACATAAAATATTAATTAACTTGTGCAGAGGCATATAACTGACACACACAGACACACACACACACACACACACACACACACACACACACACACACACACACAGCCACACACACTCTGCAGCCTAAGCGTTTCTCCCCCGTTGCGCCCATAAGTAGACTCTGGTTTTAATCTCTGTGTTGGCTGTTGTTAATTTTTTTTATATATACGCCATCATATCTGCTGTTTTGACCCGATAGCTGCTTCGTTTATAATTCATTATAATTAAATTGTTTGCTGCCGGAGCCGGTTAGCAACAGCGGTTTAAAATTTAATTTTTGTGCGGCTTCTTCTTGCTGCTGCCTCAAAGTATGCTTCACAAGCACACACACACACACCTCACACACCACACACACCTACACACACCTACACACACCTACACACACACACACCTCACACACCTACACACACCTACACACACACACACACACACGTCTCGGCTTAGTTAACTGTCTGTGCTTAATTATATGCTTGCCGCAAAAAGTTTTTTGGCTTTCGCCCCATTCGAAATATTTGCGCCTAATGACAAAAACAAAATGTTGCCACAACAACCATAAATTAAGTGTAAAACACGTAAAGCAACCAAAATGAGACAACACAAGAATTTGATGATGCGCTCTGCTCTCAAAATTAACATATTTAGTATGTTTTTTTTCTTTTTTTCTTTATCTTTTCGTTTCTTTTCTTTTCCCATTCCCTCTCTTTTGACAATTAGTGGAAAATGTATTGCAGTCTTTGGAAAAAGGAGAAAAACAAAACAACTTTTTTGTATGCATAGCTTTTTCTTCTTTGGGATAACCATTAACAAAGGGAAAAGCGCTAACAAGGAAAGCATAATAAAATTTATTTTTGGTGTAGAGTTTCAGTCAACAGCAAAGGCGACTTTAAAACAATCCCTCATCTGTTTAGCTTACTTAACGACGAAAGTATTTTTAATATTCCACAGGGAGCATGAATATAGATTCATAAAAAAAATATTTTTGCTTATTTAGCAAGATTAGTCAACCAACTCCAAAAGCGAATTTCTAAAAATAAAACCGTTGCCAACGTAAATAGAAAATTCAAATGGAAGTTTAAATAAAAACTTAACCAAAAACTAACTAAAAACTAAACTCTAACAAATTTCAAGTTTGTCTGCTTCAACTTGTAGTTTCAAAGTTAAATCTAAAGTATAAAAAACACATACGGAATACGGAATTCAATTAGAAGCTTTTAATTTAATCTAATAAAAGATATTTTTGGTCTCTAAGAAGTTGTTGTTCACACTTGCCACATTTGGAAGTAAAGTGAACGAACAGAGATACAAAATCTCTAACAAATCTAAATTACTAATATGATGCTATAATTTCTTCGGCATCTATATTTATTCAACATCTCAAGAGTTATGTCATTGTTTGTGCATCTATTGCACATATGTTTTTGTATTTTTCATGTATCCTTGGTAGCCTTGTGTTTGATCTCTAATAAATTGCTTGCATTCCATTGGGAGTTATCTCAGGACTCGTTGCATTATGGTTTTTTAATTTCTTTTAGTATTCCCCTCTGAGTTATCTCAGGTCTCGTTTCATTATCGTTTTTATTTTTTTTCTTTCTTTTTGTTTGTGTTTGCAAAAGTGGCAGAAATTGGAATTCAGCGTGCAAAAACTGTTGCAAATGTAATTTGTGCCACCGCAAAACAATCAGCAAAGTTTGAGCTGCATTTTTTTTTTATATTATTTATACACCAAAAGTATTTGTATTTGTAGAATACTGTTGGGAATTCTGTTATCTTTTAAACTAACCCCTGCATATTGCTATATACAAAACATGTTTATACCCATGATTTGTTTGTGTTGCTGTTGTTGTTGTTGTTGTTGCTTCAGTTTTTTAGCCACGTGTGAAAAAATGCGGCTTAAAATGTATTAAAAGCATTTTCTGTGCGGTTTTCTCTCTATCAACGCTTCCTGTGTCTGTGTGTGTCTGTGTGTGTGTGTTAACATTTTATGCCACACACAGATGTACAATGTACATGTGGATGCCACAAAACTCATACAAGCGCCTTAAAAGCATTACACGATGCGACTGTTGATGTTTTCGCTACCTTTGCATGTTTGTTTGTGTAGTTATTGTTATTGCCACAGTTGTTCTTGTTGTTCTTGTTGCTGATGATGCTGCTACTGCTGCTGCTGCTGCTGCTGCTGCTGTTGTGTTGATTAGTAAATGGTGTATCTGGGTGTATGTGTGTGTGCGTGTGGAGCAGGCAGCGTTTTTATAAGCTGTTGTTTTGGTTGCCTTGTGTTTTGTGTTCTACCTTCCGGTTTCATCTCCGGCTAACAATGAGTCGTCTGCCCCTTTGCCAACAAGCTCGCCCGTTCTCTCTCTCTCTCACTCTCTCTCTCTCTCTCTGTCTCTCTCGCTCTCTTTCTCTTTCAGTTTTTATCTCTGTGCCTGTCGGTATAATTTATGCGCCTGCAATATGGCAACGCTGCCTACACACACACACACACACAACAAAACTTTATCCAGGCGTACAAGCTTTGCAACACATAAGGTCGATACACAAGATGCCCTTACACCAAAGCGAGATAGACTCTGTGTGTGTTTGGGTGTGTGTGTGTGTGTGTGTGATGGTTGGGAGAGAGCGAGAGTAAAATTTCCCATTAGCCAACAAAAAAAACAGCTGAGCGCTGTCGGCTGTGACAGCATTGCCAGCTGCGGCGGTTGCTCACTCAACTGCTGGCAATGCTGCGCCGGCGTTTGGCTTTTGCTAGGCAGGCGGGCAGGCGGCTGCCCAAAAGTTTCAAAGGAAATGAAATTGAGCGCAAGTGCAGGAGACGAACTTTAAAAGGCGTTTTGTCGCTGCTGTTGCTGTTGCCTGCTGCTTGCTGCCTGCTGCCTGCGTCACCTGACATTGAACAGCGGGCAGACGACGACGACACACACACACACACACACACACACACACGCATACAAACAGTTATTTTAGTCTATATTCGCTCTCTCGTTGTGTGTGTGCAAAAATATCCCTAGCAAAAGTTTTTGGACTGCGTCGGCATTCGCTGTCCTGTCGAAACACTCGCGCCGTGGCTGCTCGCCTGTCTGGAAGTGCCGTGCGGATCGAATCGAGAAAGCGAAACAAACCAAAAGAACAAAAGAGAAAAAGGAAAAAAGAAAGCTTCGCTTTTTTCTTCTTGCTGTTGCTAACGTCGCGTCGTCGCGCACAGCAAAAACATACAAAAGTCCACACACACACCAACACACACACACACACACACACCCACTCAAAACCCGCACATATAAATTATATACATAATACAATTTATACACATATATGTATATATATATATAAATATATATAACTGAGTGAAATTAACTAAAACGTTAACGTTAAAAGTCAATAGCGCATTGCTTAAAGTGTTTGCATATCTATTTTGTAAACGGTTACTTCATTTCTCGTGTTGGTCGCCCGAAAAATCTACAAATAAGACAAAAAAAAAAAGAAAAAAGAAGCAAACAAGTAAAGAAAATGAACGAAAAAAATCAATTGCCCCTGGGCAATATATTTTTTGACTGGCAACACGCATTTGGACTGGAGTTGTTCTGATTGCTGCTGCACCCCTCTCGATATATTTCACTGTGTGCAACGGGGCGTATGAAAAAGAGCTATCATAAATATATATATATGACATATATATTCATTCGTACATTTCTAGTGTGCTTTCGGCATTTAAATTACTTAAGCCGCTTAGGTTTTCCGCTGCCTGCCTGCCTGCAAAGGCAAAAAAGAACCCTAAGTCGATGATAATAATGTTGATGCTCGGAGCAGCTAAATATTCGAGGCGCTACCAATTGAGGCAGCTTGCAAATGTTATTGCCAGCTTTTGAGCACGCAGAAAGTGTATGCTGCTTTTGGGCACACTATTTTTTCTATGTTTTACATTAAATTGCTAATTTTAGGGTTTAATTGTTAAGCTTTTTACAGTTGAATTTGCGAACTTTGCGAGGCAAAGAAAATGTTGCCGAGCCGTTTTAATGCTGCACTTTAAGTGTTGCGTGCTGCAATTACAAATTGCATTTTCAATTTGTACTATTTAAGCACTTTAAATTAAAGCTAAAGTTATTAACATTTATTTCAGTTCCATTGCACAAAGTCCGATTGTAAATTGCGATTGGTTTTTCTATTTTTTTCCATTTTTCACCAAATGAAATCGGTTGCTGGAATCATTCCACCGAATTTTGCCTCTGCCCACGAGGCGAGTGTCATGTTTTACATTTGTCACTTAATCAATTTGTTGTTGGTTACATTTGCGACGCGAATGCGTCTGTGTGTGCTGCATGATTGTTAACGTGACATCTCGTTTGCTCAGTTACCACCGCCACCGCCACCCATTGCACCCCTTGCAACAGCCCACCGAAAATCGAATTATTGATTTGCATTTGCTTCGCTGATTCGGTGATTCGCTGATTTTCGGCTGCTGTGTGTTGCGCCCCAGACAGACACAAATGCAAACACACAAACACGCAGACAGGCGGCACAAAAAAAGCAGCAAATACACACACACACACACACACACACACACATGTGTCTGCCTGTGTGTATGTGTGTGAGTGTGTTTGTTGAATCCCCACCCTAAACTTGACCCCAGCAGGCATTTGCACTTCATCAAGCGTCGTCAGTCGACAGTCGACCGTCGCCTGCCTGCATTACAAAGTGTCTAGGCCAAAATAAAATAAAAAGAAAGATTCCCAAATACTGTGGTACTTGACCAGGCTAACAACACACAAAGCCAACACACACACACACACACATACGCTTATCATGTGTGTATGTGTGTCAGTGTGTTGCCAAGACGCTGCAGGGCAAACAATTTTGCTCTCGCTCATCTTTCGTCCTTTCTTGTTCATATTTTTGTCTCTCCTGTGAAAATCAAAAGCCCAAAATCGACAAATTTTGTTTGTTGGCCAAGCTGTCGCCTTTAACTTGTTGTTGTTGCTAACAAATCAACACATTTACATTTTGGGGGTGGGTTGGTTGAGGGAGGTGATGTTTAACTCAGCCCTGGCACGTTATGATTCCTTGGCATATATATTTTAATGATGCCATTGGGCTTAATGAAATTATTGTTAGCTCGAACAGCCAGGCAGGCCTACCCCTTTCCTCACCCCATCTTGCCCCACTCATTGGGTTAGTTAAGTATGCACATGACGTACATTTTGGCTCGTTTTGCATGCATGGCCAGAGCTATACAATTGCGCCCGTTGTCCTGCTGCTGTTCCTGCTCCTGCTCCTGCTCCTGATTCTGCTTCTTTTGCCAAATTGTTTTTTGTTGTTACCTTGTTGTTGTTTCTTATTCTTACGTTCAGCGTTCGGCGTGGCATGTTGAAACTTTATAGTGTAAAGTGCTGCCGTTGAATATATATTGGACGCAGGTGGCAGGTTTCGCCAAAAACAGCAGGCACACCAACATTTTATGGTTCTTGGCCGTCTGACGTCATTCGCAGGCAAATTTTTGTTGGTCAGAAGTAGGCAGAGGCAGAGCATCTACCACAGTAACTGGCTTTAAGATGGCCGCTCGTTGTTTTATTTATCGTTATTATCGCTGGCAACTTGAGTGGGTTTTTGGCCGGGGCGTGTCCTGATAAACATCCAACAACGCTTGACTGCGCCCGGTTTTCTCTGCTATTCTGCTGTGATGTAAGACCCATTGTTTGCAGACACTTAAGCGTTGTTCGAGTAGTTCTTTTATTTTTCCTTTTTTTGGGCGGTTTGGGTGATCATTGAACACTCCATAGAGTTTGACAAGAGAGCATATAATGCATTAATTATCATATTATATGTATTAAGTGGACTTAGCTATTGATTGCGATTGAAAGCGCGTGTCAGAAATGATTCAGCAATTTATGACAGCATTGCATTGCATATATGTATAAATATATTTCTGATTGATTAGCTCATTCACAATATTGTTGAATGCTTTGTTGGCACTTCATTCGCTCGATAATTACTCAAACATG
Organism: Drosophila anomalipes; assembly: GCA_035041615.1. Taxonomy (NCBI): domain Eukaryota; kingdom Metazoa; phylum Arthropoda; class Insecta; order Diptera; family Drosophilidae; genus Drosophila; species Drosophila anomalipes. The sequence continues at coordinate 12,122,210 of JAWNKZ010000041.1, read as the reverse complement.
TTTCACATTCATTTCAGTTGGCCAACAGTGCGTATGAGTAACGCAATTTAATATGAGTGTGGACTTTAAAGCTAGATTGTCGTAGTAAGGCTGCTCCGTACTTATTTATAATGTTGAATATGTGTTATTATAATACACTATTCGCATACCTTTTCTAAACGAGTGTTTCTATTTTAAAGACTCACAGATTTTTAACGAGAAGTTAATTTAGACAACTCAACTATCAAAGTGTTAGTAAAGTTCAATCTACAGTTGACTGACCAATTTATTGACTAAATATTAAACTGCATAAGTCAAATATCAATTTAAAGTGCTACTTGCAAATAACCTAATTATTTTCCAGTTAAAACTAAGGGAATATCATTAAATATATGAAAAATTCGTTGTGATAATAATTGAAGTTATGTATAAACATAGAAATTGCAGTATCTATAGATAGACATACATGTATATCTATATCTATATCTGTAAAAGATTAGTGTCATTTAATAGACTGGGAAAATGCATAGATGCTCCACATTAATTATATTCACATTTCGAGTTTATCGCAACGTCAATGCAAGCAGCAGCAGCAGGAGCAGCAGCATCAGCTCTGGGGTTAGCCACTGATTGATTTACCGCACACTGTTGTCACTTTGAGGGGTTTAACTGGGTTACAGTTGGGGCAAGGGTTGATGTGGTACAACTAACCAACTTGTCAGCTCATTCGGTGTGCCATACAAAACCCGCCACTGCCACCCCCACAGAGCAGTTTGCATTTGGGTGCCCAACCGCACTTGGTCCCCAGTCGGCGGGAATAAGGGAGGAAGGGAGGCGGGGGGTCTGCAAACCAATATTCATGCTCCAATTGCAGTCACCAAACAAAGCCCTGGCAAGTATGTTTATATTTAGCAAACCATGTTACCCCGAAACAGATACAGAAGCGGGCTGGGTGAGGGTTGGGTAGGGTGAGGCGTTCCCAAATGATTGCCGGACAGGCTGCTGCATCAGCACAAAAGTAAGGATCGACTGGTGGGCGATTGCTTGTCATGACAGCAGCAAACCACTTGCCTCAAGTGGATGCTGCTAATGCTGCTGCTGTTGATGCTGCTTCTTCCACTTCTCTGGTCGTCTCGTTAATCATGCGAATTATGCATGAAAGTAGAGTACTTAATTTCAATTGTCTCAACAACCCAACAAGACCAACGACAACAACAACAACAACAACAACGACAACAATAATGTGCCCCAACGTCAAGCAGTTTCGATGTGACCTACCAATACACTTGAAGAAATTTTCTATTTACACTTGAGTGCAACTGTGGAGGGGAAGATTGCATACACAACACCAACACACATACACACACACACATACACACACATACACGCACATACACAGACACACCAACACACACACAAACACACACACACACATACACACATACACACATACACACACACACATACACACACACACACTCACACACACACACACACCAACACACACACATACACACACACACCAACACACACACACATACACCAACACACACACACATACACACACACACACACATACACACACAGACACACACATTCTCTGACGCCCTGGGAGTAAAATTTCCCTTGCGCAAGCTCACTCTCTCTCTCCCTTTCGTCAATGGTTGCTCGCTCTCTCATTATTGGTCTTTCTCTCTCTAGCTGCTGGGTGCTTTTGCACGCCTTTGACAATTTGCAGCAACTTGTGCGCTCGTTTGACTTGGGTTCAATTGTTTGTGATTGTCGCAACACTGACGATGTGTGTGTGTGTGTGTTTGTGTGTGTGTCTGCGCTTGAACAGAGTTGTCAGCTGTTTTACTTGCATTGCGCCGCTTTCGTCGTCTTCACCCCTCTCCGCACTGTCTGCCTTGCTCTTTACATCATGCTGTGCTTGCCCATTATTACACAATTTATCTATATATATATATATTTTTTTTATTTTAGGTGTGGTTTTTGCGGCGACAGCGTCTGCATGACGCCCACACCCAGCCACGCCCCAAAAGTGCATATTGCGACTGCTGCATTTTTTAATCAATCATTTTAAACTATACAGCTTGCACGCCAGGGGGCGTTGCTGTCGCTTGGCTTTGAAAACTTTTGCATTGCATAGTTTTTGGCGGCCCGCGGCGCTGTCGCCTGCTCTCTCCCGCTCCCATTCCCACCCAAAGTAACAGTAATTGCAGTAACTGCGATTGCAGCTGCTGCTGCCTGGGCCTTGTCCCGGTTTCTATTCTCTTTCTGATTTTTTTTCTTCTTCATTTCTCATTGCTGTTTTTTTTTTGTTATGTGCTGCACAGTGGGATAAGTGTGAGCGGATTACATGTGCGAATATTTATGTAGATAAAATATGCGGTTTTTATTGGTGATGGAATTTGTTGAATTGATGATTTTTTAAGTATTTGTTTTTGCTCTTTGTGCAAAGTCAGCTTCGATTCGTATCTCTTCTCTTAGGAATCGGTTTTAACTTTTAGCAGCTCATTTGATTTATCGCTTTTACTGGCATTTTCCAGACCAAATAATGAAATGCTCTTGCAAATTTGATTTTTCACTTTTTGGGTAAAACAAGTTCAACCACTTTTGTGTTACTGTGCGGCTTGGTCTAAAGTTTCTCATTCTCTTTGCGGTTAGTTGTGCTGCACTCTTTTCGGTTCGCTTGTTGACATTGCCAGTTCATGCAAATTGGCGGCAATTAATAGCAACCAGCAGCAGCCGCAGCAGCAGCACCAGCAGCAGCAGCAGTTGCAGCACCAAAAGTCAAGTGCAAAACAAACCGAACTGAAATATTCAACGCGCAGCAAACAAAGCTAAAAACAAAAAAAAAAAACAAAAACAAACAAAAAAAAAGCAAAACTAAAAACAAGGAGCAGAAGAAGAAACAGCAGCAGTAGCAGCAGCAGCAGCAGCAGCACACAGGAATTATGGCTTGGGGCTATTGGTCCGCCACAACAGTGGATCGCGGACGTTCGCCGCGCCGCTTGACGCAGTGCACCCCGCTGCCTGTTAATTTAGTACAGCAGGAGGAGGAGGAGGAGCAGCCGCCGCCATGTTTGCCCCAACAACAGCAACAGCATCAACAACAACAGCAGCAGCAGCAGCAGCAACAACAACAACAGTCGCAGCAATCGCAGACCTGCCCCAGCACACCATCTGCCAATCAGCAGGGAGGTGGCAATGGGGGCGGCGGCGGCGGAACACTCTGCTACAGTCCGACATGCCGTTCCCGGTGCTCGAGTCCGTGTCCTGGTTCGCCATGCGGCTCGATAACGCCGCCGCCCCCGCCATTGATGACATCCTCGCAACAGCATCTGCATCAGCACTCGAACAAGAATTGCCCGGCGGCACAGCAGCTGCTCACGCATCTGGATTACGCGGCCCGCAGACAGTCGCTTGATCAGCTGGACAGTCCGCAGGTACTGAACACGGTACTACATAGATCAGGGCAGACCGAGCTGTGCACGATTCGAACCGACCAAATGCCCCCCAAAATGAGACACACTCGAATACTAATTGCAATTAACTTTGAAAGCGTCCCTCTTCAAAACGGGAAAGCTTTTTCGTTCTCCCTAATTGGGAGCATGCAAATGCCCGCTTTGAAAATGAACACGAAAAGCTTTACCCAAAATTGGAGCACTCCTGAAAAATTAGGCTTTGAAGCTCACTTAAAAGATGACAAAAAGAAGTTAGTTGAATTTTGATGAATCGAAATAGATATCAGCGTATATAGAAATAGTCACAGATTTATTGATTTTAATTTGTATTATTTTACATCTATATCAGACAGAGTAAAAAGGAAACCAGGCTGATTAACTACAACTAAAATTGCTGGCAACGGCTAAACATAAATCAAGTCAATAATAATTATTTGTATTATTTTTTCCATATAATTTAACACACTCTTTAAGAGATTATTGTATTGTTAAACAACTCCAAATTAGTTATACTTTTATGTAGATATTTTTGAATTAAGAAACGTGAAAGCTTTTTGCATTTGCTCATTTTAAGTTGGGTGGCCTGTCAGGTGCAGCCTGAAAGCTCTCAGGATTTGTTTATTTGCAGTTTGATCAGAAATACATTCAGGGACAAGCCGTCAAAAATCAATTCACTTTTGTAATTCGAATATGTAATGTATAATATATGTATATATATATATATATATACAAATATGTATGTAGAATGTGTGCTCAAGGCAACGAATGTTGTAAATCATGCACAGCTCTCACAGGAATTGACCTTTTCTGACTGACATTTTGCTTGCTTCCCTCGTCTCGTCCTCCTCTCTGTGTGTGTGGCAGTCGAAGTACTTTGATATTCAGGCCAATCAGCTATCGGACATCATGTGCCGCGGCGCGGTTGTCAGCTCGATACAGTCGGCGAACAATACGCTGACCCGTGGCGTCTCCCTGCACAGTCGCAGCGGCAGCGCACATGGCAGCCATCATAGTCACAGTCATCATGGCAGCGCACACGGCTCCCTCGGCTGTCTGCAGGGCAACGTGGGAGTTGGCGTCGGCGTCGGCGTTGGCGTTGGAACTGGCAGCACTGGCAGCATTGGCATGATGTCCGCCAGTCATATAGATACTGGGGACTACGATGTGCCTCATCCGCATCCGTATACTCATCATTATATGCAGACAACGGCATCGGTGACGCCGCCGCATGCCACATTGAGCAGGCCCGGTTCGGCGGGCGCCGTTTGCACCGGTCACGATTCGGGCTCCGATTCGAGTCAGGGCTGTGGTGGCTCCATAATGGGCGGCATGCTGATAATGGGTCATGCCGGACATATGGGCAGCCTGGGACATCATAGCACGGGCAGCGGTTCGCTGGGTCGCTGCTCCAGTCGTTGTCACAACAACACCACAACCACAGATGACTCGGGCGGTGGCAGCAGTGGCGGTGGTGGTGGTGGTGGTGGTGGCGGTGGCGCCAACACAGCCACTGTTGCCCTTGGAGGTGGTCCGGGCATGCTCATGGATTATCATCATGGCCATCACAGTGGCAGCGCTGGCAGCGGCCTCAATGGCTGCGGCGGCGGTGGCGGAGGAGTAGGAGGAGGAGGAGGCGGCGGCAGTATTGCCGGTGGCAGTATTGGGGGACGCAGCAGTGTCCTGGGCACCATTCACAATGGCCACGGTCATCATCATCAGCAATATCATCACGAGTGCATCCACTACGAGCGTCTGCCCATACCCGTGCCCATACCCACGGTGCCCATGGGCGTAACGCAACAACAGCAGCAGCAACAACAACAACAACAGCAGCAGCAGCAGCAACATCATATGTCCTCCCAGCATCAGCTACAGTCGGAGGAGGAGATCGAACCAGCCTATGCAACAGGTAATTTGTAAGGATCAGACAAGAAATATATGTCCTGGATTTTTAATTGAAATTTTAATCGACTTTGCTCAGACTTTTTTTGTAGAGCATTATTTATTCATTCATTTTAATAGTAACAAATAATATTATATGATATATATATATATATATATATATATATATATATAGACAAGTAAGAGCCATAAGTGATAAGTAATAAATTCGTTTTGATGTTATGTAAAGTATGTCAACATCAATATCACAATCAGCTTATATTTCAACAACAATTATATATATTTTATTTATTATTATGTCTTACTTATTTGATTGTTTACTTATTTTATATGACCTATTTATTTAAAATACGGTCAGGATTCGTCCTTCAACTAGTCTGCTGCATTTAGAAGCACGATTTATGCTTAGAATTCATATGCAAATTCAAAGACGACAAATGGACACATAATCATAATATTTTCCTAAAAAGTCTTACTTCTGCTTATTTATAAAACAGAAGTTTATATTTTAAAATTGTATATATTTAATGTTTAATTTAATAAATGTATTATTATTGGTGGTCTTTGAAGACCAATTGCCATCCCTGATCATCGCCACGATCTGCGTGCGTTATTCGCTGCGCTCTTACTTGCTCCCAATTAGACTTCAGCTGGTCGTTCAATTCTTGTGACAATTCAATAGCCTCTTGAGGCTGTTATTTCATTTGTTGCTTTTCTTTTCTATTTTTTATTATTTTTTTTTTTATTTTTATTATTTGTTTGCTGTTTCTTTCTTGTGTTTTCTTTTGTTGTGCTTTTATGATTTCGGTTCTTTTGCTCGGCTTTTGTATTCGCCTCAGTTCGCATCTGAAAGCCGCGCGGTGACGACGAGTCGCGCGTGCCAAAAAAAAATAAATATATATATACAAACATATAGCAATATAGCAAATAATATTATTTATACATAATTTGTGGACTTGGTGCTTTGACTTTCGAGTATTTCTAATTGAAAAAAAACACTTCTGGGCGCCCCTTTTTGCGGCTGTCTGTTTGTCTGACCTGAACGCTGAACTTCATCAACCAACCAAGATGATCATCTGGAGCGGTTTCTGTGAGGCGGCACAAATTTACAGCACCCAAACGGCCAGTTTTATGAGTGGTGGTGTCTCGTGTTAGTATGAATCTGGTGGATACCAACCGCAACCACTTAAAGTGTCAATAGCTGTCAGTTTTAAAAGCAATACAAGATCACTTGCTGAAGCATACACACATATATCTATACATGTATATATATATTTATATATATATATGAATCGATAGCTGTCATTTAAATATACAGCACTCGTTTTCTTTTAATGGCATAAATTTGTGTTGTGCGCTGATAGGAAATGCGTAAGCCCATCGCATGGAATCCACACAAGTGCCACACTTATTTTGAATTTGGCTCTCCAAGTGTTTGCTGATTAAAAAGAGATTTCACACGCCTTCCACATGCATTCCACCTGCGGGGGTTTTTGCTGCTTTTACTGTTTTTTGTTGTTTTTGTTTTGTTATCTATACCTGAGTAACCCTAACCCTCCGCACGACCTTCACACTCGTTGGCCGTTGGCCAGTTGGTTCATTGACTAAGCCGACTGCTGTTAAGCAGACCCTTTCTTTCTCAAATTAACAGTTAAGCCACTTATTTATTTCTCAATATTTCTATCTGGTCTATAAAATCTAGCTCGTTATCTCATTCAGCAGGGCTATGAGTTGGCTGTACACTAAGAAAAACACCAACAACAACAGCAACAACATCAACAACACAAACCAAACAAATTTTGTCATCCATATCGCATAGTGCCGATAAGAGCTCCCACTACTATAACGCTCACCGATAACGCTCAAGAGATATGCATGTTTGAAACACAAGTGAATATTAGAAATAAGGGATTTCTAGGTCAACGCTGTGTGTTGTGGTTGTGCTGACTGTGTGTGACAACTTTGGTGGCCTTGTAGCATAGTCTGATCGCATTATTGAACCCTGTTTTGTGGGAATGAACAGCAAACAGCAGTTTGAATAACTAATTGAATACGAATGATAGAAAACGAAATAATTCTCTCGAGTTGCGAACAATTGAGCTCAATTGAGATGAACGGAACCGCAACTGAGCCACAATCGTTTCGTCTCTTTGGTGCTCCACCAGGAAAAACTTAATTAACTGTGGCCAATTACTTGTGGAAAAACTTCTCAAAGAGAGCGCTGCGTTCTCCCTCTTCCCTCTCCCTCACTCTCACTCTCCCTCTCACTCACCCTCTCACTCTGACCCTCTCTATCAGTCTGTTACTCACTTGCACTGTATTTTGTATATGGTGCGTAGTGTGACGTTCCAGAGATAAGAAGTCAGTCGACTCGAGTGTTTTGTCTGTTTCAGTCATGCAGCTGGCTCTGACATGTTAACAAGCCACATCAGACACAACAGACACAAACACAACCATCGACAAACCACGGCAAATGTGGCTGGGCAAAAATCCGTTTATAAGTACTTATATATATATATATATATCAAATATATACAACAGAAATATCAATTTTGTGGGGCATTTGTGTTTGGCCATTAATTTGATAAGGCCAGGCCCAATACCATGGGTAAACCCACTGGCCGTAAGCATGAAACTCAATTAAATCTGATATATATATTTTTGATTTTACTTAATTATATCTTATGACTTTTTTGTGCTTCACTTGTATATTTGCAGTATTTCCCAATGTTCCTCAAGCGCCGGGCTTGTCCTGCGATGGCGAAGATCGTAAGTGTTTCTCTGTCATTTTTGTTTTTTTTTACCCATTTCCCGATCAATTTTGTTAATCAAAATCATATAATTTCCTTGCAGGCAGCATTTACAGAAGAGGCGCGCGTCGCTGGCGCAAATTGTATCGCGTCAATGGACACATTTTCCAGGCCAAGCGTTTCAATCGCGTAAGTAGCAACACATGTGTGTCTGTGTGCAACACATGTGTGTCTGTGTGCAACACATGATATCTAATAGAGACACCCATTCATTGCACACTGCCATGGGGTCAACGGAACCAGAAGTAGAAAGTCAAAACTTACAAACGAAAATGTTATGTTAATTCCGTAAAGTTCAAGTGAAGGAAATGGGCTAAGTTCGCTTTTTATGCTATTCAAAAAATCATAGAATATTCATTAGACAAGTTAAGTTGTTAATTCAGCAAAGTTAACTCAAATTAAACTCAGTTGATTCAAATTATATTTAATTTTAAATGCTATGCTAACAATGATTTTCTGATCAATTTAAAGTCATAGAACATCACCGAGACAGGCACTTAAAAACTAACGCATCTTAATCCAATTAAAGCGTTCCTTAATCCAATTAAGGTACTTTTGTAAATAATGCAAATTATAATATATATTTTGTAAATATTTCCTTTCTTTCATTCACTTGTAAATATCTGTTTGATAGAATCTTTAAGCTTCTGTTCTATTTAGACATTGTCGCCATTAATAATCATGTTAAATATATTTCATCCACTGTGCAAATTGCAAGTAATATTTTTGTTTAACTTTTTATGCATTTCTCTCATATTTTACTCTACCCTCTTTTCAGCGTGCCTTTTGTGCGTATTGCCAGGATCGAATCTGGGGCCTAGGTCGGCAGGGTTTCAAGTGTATCCAGTGCAAGCTGTTGGTGCACAAAAAGTGTCATAAGCTGGTGCAGAAACACTGCACCGATCAGCCCGAGCCGCTGGTCAAGGAACGGGCCGAGGAGTCGAATGATCCAATGCCGGTGCCATTGCCACCGCTGCCGTATGAAACTGTTGGCGGCGGTGCCGATTCGTTTGAGCCGCACGAGCATGCGCACATTGTGGTGCCGCCACCGCAAGAGGATTCACTGGAGCCGGCCACCCAGCGTCAATATTCGCTGAATGATTTTGAGCTGATACGCGTCATTGGGCGTGGCAGCTATGCCAAGGTGCTGATGGTGGAGCTGCGACGTACGCGTCGCATCTATGCGATGAAGGTGATCAAGAAGGCGCTGGTCACCGATGACGAGGACATTGACTGGGTGCAGACCGAGAAGCATGTCTTTGAGACGGCCTCGAATCATCCATTCCTCGTCGGGCTGCACTCATGCTTCCAGACGCCCTCGCGCCTCTTCTTTGTCATTGAGTTTGTGCGCGGCGGCGATTTGATGTATCACATGCAGCGACAACGTCGCCTGCCCGAGGAGCATGCCCGCTTCTATGCGGCCGAGATTAGTCTGGCATTGAATTTTCTGCACGAGAAGGGCATCATCTATCGTGATCTAAAGCTGGACAATGTGCTCCTGGATCATGAGGGTCACATCAAGCTCACCGATTATGGTATGTGCAAGGAGGGCATTCGTCCCGGCGACACAACATCCACATTTTGCGGCACACCCAACTATATTGCGCCCGAGATATTGCGTGGCGAGGATTATGGCTTCTCGGTGGACTGGTGGGCACTGGGTGTACTCCTTTACGAGATGCTTGCGGGTCGCAGTCCCTTTGACATTGCGGGCGCTTCCGAAAATCCCGATCAGGTTAGCTCTCTCCCATACACGATTAGTCAAAAATTGAAATTCATTGAAATGCATTTGCATACAATTGCAGAATACCGAGGATTATCTGTTCCAAGTGATTCTGGAGAAGACCATACGCATACCGCGATCGTTGAGCGTTAAGGCTGCCTCCGTTTTGAAAGGTTTCCTCAACAAGAATCCCGCTGATCGTTTGGGTTGCCATCGCGAATCTGCCTTCATGGATATTGTCAATCATCCGTTCTTCAAGGTCATCGACTGGGAGATGGTAAGTCCGAGGCCAGCTCATCGATAACTGCACTTGTGTTTCTGTATTCGTGATTGTGTCCATGTTGATAATAATGATGATGATATTTGTGCTCCAATCTTTATAGTACAGCTAAAATAGGCTCATATCTCGTTTTTATTGCTAGTGAACATTAATAATTGGCAGCTTGTGCGGGTTTAACTTGTAGTTTATGTTTAAAATAATAAATAAGTACATTTCTTAAGTCTATGTATTAGTGAAGAAAGAATAGCAGAATACTCTTTGCATCCTATAATTGTTTTTTGGTAATGTCTGTCTTTCTGTCTGCTTATAAAGTTCCTGAATAGTTGATTAATTGTAAAAGGGTTCTAAAAGCTGTCCCATTTTAATTGGAGAATAGGATCTCTTGTAGAGCGACACAGAATCAAAAAGATATTTCGAACAATTTCAAATAAGAGTAAATCAGCTTAAAAACATTTTTTATATATATTTCATTTAAAAGAAGGAAGGTTTGCAATCGATATCAATCTTATTTATTTGCTGGTATATTATAAATATTGCGCCAATTTCTTTACCTTAATAATGCGTAACATACTAAATATAATTTTGTGTATAAAAAGATTGCACAAAAGGAGGTACAACCGCCTTATATACCAACCCTTGATCCTGGCGATCCATATATGACAACAAACTTTGACGTTCAATTTACCAGAGAACCGGCTGAATTGACGCCAGACGATCCGTAAGTTTTGGGTCAACAACAATCAAAAAAAAAAATATATATATAAAAAAAACACACACAAAGAAAAGAATATGCCTTCCAGTTATTTTGTTCTTATTGTTAAACGACGCATGAGACAATCCCAAAAAAAAAACAAAAAAACCCCCTAAATAAACTAAGAACTTGTGCATTCTGCGGTCAGACTAACAGCAGGTAATGTTTGCTATCAGTCACATTGTAAACCCGCCCGCTGCCCCCATCTCTATTACCTAAATACAAAAACACCCCCTACCCCTCGCTCGCTCTCTCTATCTACTTATCATCATTATCATTATCACGTACACAAAACAAAAAAGAGAAAAGAAAAGAAAAGACAAGGAAACTCACAGGGACATGCATTTTTAATGTGTCCTGAGCCCTATGAAATTTGCTTTTACGTTTTGCCTAAATTGGCTGGCAGTATCTTTTTAGCTATAACCATTTTATTTTTACTATCTTTGCATATATACATATCTATAAATCTCCTGCACACAATCGACTATCCACAATTACAATCAAAAAACCAAAAAAAAAAACTACACACACACACACTCCTGCTGCACACGCCAATTTCAACCTCATGCAGCTCGAACGCAAACAGGTTTCGCCTCCATTCAAGCCACGTTTAGACTCAGATCGCGATCTGGCCAATTTCCCGATCGAGTTTACCGGCGAACCGGTGCAGCTGACACCAGACGACGAGTAAGTTTTTCTATTATTTGGTTTGTTCATCTGTCTCTCTCTCTCTCTCTCTCTCCCTCCCTCTCTTGATTCGATTTTACAGGCTTATGCATTAAATTTGGCTCAACTAATATATTATTGTCTCATCCATAGCCATGTCATTGACAACATCGATCAGTCGGAATTCGAGGGCTTTGAGTATGTAAACCCATTGCTCATGTCGTTGGAGGATTGCGTCTGACACCACGAGACGTGTGATTTGCATCCTTATAATATACGTGTAAGTTTCGAGAGAGATTCAATTAGCAATTGCTCGATTTCATTCAAACCAATTTCAAATTTGCAGCTCTACGGCGAGGACTCCAGTGATTACGATTCCGTGGCTGACGATTTAAGTCTACTGCATTTGAACAGCGCAGGTGGTGCAGCCAATACCAATAATAATATAAGCCAGCAGCAACATTATCGCCAACAGCAGCAACAGTCGCAACTGACACAGCAGCAATATCATCCATACCAACAGCAACAGCAACAACAACAACAGCAGCAGCAGCAGCAGCATCAGCAGCAGCCGCAACTGCAACAGCATCTGCAGCAGCAGCAGCAGCAGCAACAGCAGCATCATCATAATGGTAACAATAACAATCATAATAATCAAATGCAAGCAAATAATAATAAAAGTCTACTGCAGCACATGTTTTGCCTTCCATTGAACTAATTAAAATAACGAATTAGATAAAGAACAGCAACAAGAGCAACAGCTAAACAGCTAAACAGACAGCAACAACAACTAGCAAATGCAACAAATAAACAATTTAAATACTAACATTACTTATTAAACAAATAATTATAATCTTCTATATACAACTGTCTTAAAGTAAAAACTGAGAAAATAAGAACTACTTTCATACCAAAAACAAAAAAAGAGCAACAAAAAAACTGTCACAAATTGCGAGTATTACACTAAACTACAAACGATTACTTTACTACTTATGCACCTAGGCAATTAGACAAACTCTTTGCATGCAACAACAACAACAGCAACAACAACAACAACAGAAGAAAATTTCAATATTTAATGCAAGACTTTTCAGCAAGACACTAAAAAAAGTATGCAAGGCAGCAAACAATTTTTAAGCTAATAAATCTACAATAAAATTATACATGCATACACATCTAAAAAAACAAATATATATATATATATAATTTTTAAATATTTAAAAGCAAGACATCTAATTTTACTACAAAAACAAAATAGAAACACAAAAAAAAAAAAAAACAAAAACATAAAAAAGAAAATCAATCTAATATATTTAAGCGCGTAAATAAATAATGTAAAATGTATGTGTGTTAGTGTTAGTGAGCAGAATGGTTTTTAAATGCAACAGCAACAAACTGATAAATGTGTGTGTGTAAGCAGAAAATGCATTAAAGTATAGACATAATTGAACTGGCAAAATTATCAAAACTAAAAAAAAAAATAATAATAAAACAAATCATTATCAAAATTTGATGATACGAACAAAAGTTGAATCGCTATAAAATATATATATTTATATAAGCAATTAATAATTTATTGTATTTTCTGTATTATTGAATTTACACACAAAATCGTAAAAGCATCCGTCTACTGGCAATATCTCGTTTTTTTTTGTTTTTTGTTAAAGTATTAGAAAAACTTTGCGTTTTCAACAAACAAGCACATTCCACTTTGTACTTACTATACGAAATTGTTGTTAAATTATTGTAAAATACGTATAAGTATGAGATTCCCAGCAAGCAATAAAAAAACAAAAAAAAAAAAAAACTATTATTATTATAATCACTGTCCCTTTTTACTGCTAGTTGTAAACGAAATCAAAATTGAATTATTTTCCAAACACACGCATTTTGTGTGTTCCCTAGAAAATTGTTCCAATTCTTTGCACTGTGTGAGTTTTTAAAAAAATACAAATATACAAATATTTAAATAAAATTGTAAATTATGGTTTTATAATCCTTAAAACAAGTAGAGATATTTAAACAAACAAATGAAACAGAATTCAATTAGTATTAATACCAAAATATCATTGTGTTGCTTTAACTTAAACGAGAATTTACCTAAATTGTGTTTAAAATTAACTACAAATTTTTTAAATCAATCGTATATGATAAACAAAACAAAAATGAAGTTAATTGTTAATGTATTCAAAGTGACAACACAACATTAAGCAATTTAAAATTATTAAACACTCAAAATGGAAAACAAAAAAATACACACACAAATACCAAGAACAACAAAATGTTTTGATTAAACAAAAATAATAGCAAACAATCAATTAAAGCGTAACATAGTAAATAATTTATATACTTACATAACTAAGTACATACCTATTAAAAACAAGATGACGAACTCACTGAACAAATTTAGAATGCACATTTTTATTGTAAAAAAAAAAAAAAAAAACAAAAAACGTAGCAACAGCAATGAAATACTGAAAAATGAGTTTTTATGTTAGGCGATTTTTGAAAAACGTTCTTCAGTTAAACGAAAATTGTAGGCAGAAATATAATTTATATATATTAAATTTTTCTACTTTTTAGACAACTATATTTATAATAGAATTTTGTGTGAAAATTAAGATTACTTTCTTTGTTTACTTTACGAGTGATTGTTGTGTGTTTTGTCCAACTGCTGTTTTTGATCAATTTGATTTGTATTTTGTATTTGTATTTGTACATTTTATTTACATACTAAACGCACTTTGAGTACTTTAAATGCTAGCAAAATGTCAAACGAAATTGAGAACGTAAACAATTTGCGTTACAATTATGCATCTAAACAAACGAATAAACTATTGTGTAAGTAATACATTCTACAGTTTTTCTCTTCTTTTTTTTTTTTTTTTGGGAAATTGGGTGAAAGCGTGGTCAAATTTTAAATCTAATGTGGCTATAAAAAAAAACTCCACTTTTCATCGATGATACCTTGTACGTGCTCGTATGACTTGACTGAATAAGGATTTGTGTCTCGGGTATATACTAAATTTGGATTATGCTCCGTTTTATTACGAATCTAAAACTAACGAAAATGTAACAAATACAAGGTGTGTGTGTGATCCCCTTTTTCAGTTGGTTTGCAGTATGGAGACGGGTTCCTGCATGATTTGCTGTATCTTTGCTTCTGGCACCGGCGTCCCATTAACGAGCAGGGTGTGAACAATGCCGTCGTGCTTGTTGCCGCTGGAGCGTGCCTGTAATACAAATTGTGTGTCCTGCAGGACAAAACTAGTATCCGTGCCGCCGTGCACGAAAACAGCCTACAAAAAGGGAAATGGCATGATTGATTGGCACCCTTGGTTTGCCATTACGGCTTATGTCCGCTCCAGCTTACCGCCTCCTCGCGCAGTTCATCGTTCACGAACAAGCTGAGCGTGTCCAGCTTGAGCATAATGCGATATTCCTGTGACGCATCCAACGCTGCCCCCGCCTGCCCCGTGCCACTGGTGCACAGCCAAAGCCGATATTGACGCGTCAATTCCTCCGTGTACTGAGCATGCGGCTTGCCATCAATATATAGCGAATACTCGTACTTGAAACCGGGTGCGGGATCAACGCGTATAATGCAGCGCGACTGATCAATCTCAAAGGTATCCTCGCCGACTAACTTGAACATCCAGTCACGTCGCAGCACCTCCTGCAAAAATGGCATGTGCTACAGATCTTAAAGGATTCATATATAGGGTATATATCTACAGAAGTATAGAAATAAATCTTGATGAGCCTGGGAAGGAGATCACGCTTGTCTCTTGATCAAAAATTATATATATATAGTTGATCAGCATCAATTGAAAAGTCAATTTAGCTAGCTACGTCGATCAGTTCCTTTTTGAAGTTGAGTTCTTGGTTTGGGAAACTTACACAATTTTTCCATCTTATTAAAATGTTAGAATAATTCGTTTATAGTTATTTATCGTTGGATAACAGGCACAGAAGTTAATCAAGACATATTTGAGATTTTAAGTATTCATTTTATTTTATTTTATGTAAATTAAAAACAGTTTTAAAAAAGTGTTAACAAATAAATATTTAAAATTAAAGCTATAAACTAATAAGAAAAAATAAAATAAAGGATGTAAAATTAAAATTTAAAGTTAAAACTGAATAAAGATATAATAAAACTAGGGGCAATTTAACTTAAAAGGGTCCAAGATTTATTGCAACGTTTGAGGAAACCCAGAAAAAACTCAATCAGACCCAAAATTATGAAACGTTAGTAGAAAGTAAAAGAAAGTAAAACTAGAAAATAAAAAACTGAAACTTGAATTTGTGTTATAGAGTATTATAGAGTATTTGCACGTGGAGCACTCGTCTAGACTGAATATGTTAATTGTAAACGTATTAGTTTTTGGTGGCAGTGCTACTAATAGCGTTGTTTATGGGGGGGCAAGTCTGGTAAAGTGCATTCACCACTTACCCGACCATTGACCCAAATCATGCGGCGTCCACTTGTGGTGCCGTGCTCCAGTTCGATGCGGTACATCTGGAGTCGGAGTTAAGTCGAAAAGTTAATTAAATGTTAATCAATGTTGTTGACGTTGATATGGAATGAGTTGAGTTTAGATTTGGATTTGATTTGATGTTGATATTGATGTTGATATTGATTTGATTTTGTATATACCTTGCCATTGATGGGGGCACACCATTGAGCAACGATGTTGTCTTTGTTGTAGCGCTGAGCCTCGGGCACATGATCCTGACTCATGATGGGCACCGTCGACAGGTTCTCCATGCGCAACGATGGCGACAGAAACGACATAGTCCACGCTGGACACACACTGAAAATCGATTTCAAATTAATATATTACTTTAATAATTGCATACGAAATGCATGCATGCCCAGTTGATTACACAATGCAAACAATGCTGAAGTTGTTGCAACACAATTACAACAAATTGCACATTAAAGTAGTTGTATATTATTTAATTTGCTTATTAACACCTTAAGCTTCGCTGCCCAATTAGCGCTGGTCTATGTGTTCTAGCTTGCCAGCTAGCTAGCTAGTTGGTTGTGTGTGTTGCCAGCGCTTAAAACGGAAATGCGACGGAAAACGCGACCCGTTAACATTCAGCGTCAATGGCACACTAAACAACACACAATAATGGCTGAGAAAGAACTCAACTGAAATTTGTATAGCAGTAGTTGTTGTTGCTGTTGTTGTTCTTGTTGTTGTTCTTGTTGTTGTTCTTGTTGTTGTTGTTCTTGTTGCTGTTGTTGTTGTTGTAGTTGGTTGACGGGTTTGTTGGCTCGCTGCCTGCTGCCTCTGGCCCTTATCGGCTACTGCTGCTGCTGCTGCTGCTGCTGCTGCTTCTGGTCGAGTTGCGTTCGTCTATGGGTCCTTTCTGTTGTGGCTAGAAAAAAGTGCAGAGCCAGAGCCAGAGCCAAAGCCAAAGCCAAAGCCGAAGGCAAAGAACAGCGCTGAGCGCCGCATGGCGCTAAAACAGAGTCGATTTGTTTCACTTCAAGTGTGCGTACACTCAGCAAAAAGACAAGGTGACATCGAGTTTTGGAAAATTGATATGCATAAGTACGATTTTGTCTAACTAGAAACTATAGCTATAACATTTATAGTTAGATTAATTTATGAATATGTAAAAAAAAACTATGCTAAAAACCTTTGTTTTGTTTTGAATATTTTTTATCAATTTAGTAATTGCTTTGAAGTATAAATAAATAGTTAAAGTGCTTCTATATTTCATAAATTTATGAGTGAATTCCAAAGGGTCTCAAGTGTGGTTGCGAGCACATCTTTTTTCTAAGTGTGTGTGTGTCTGTGTGTGTGTTTGTTTGTGTGTGGCGTTAAGCCCCACTTCTAAGCACTTTTGTGGGTGTATGCGTTGGACTCTGTGTGTGTGTGTGTGTTTGTGTTTGTTGTGTGTTAACATTTGCACACATGTCGCCGACGCCGACGCCGTCGACGTTGAGCATAAAAATAAACTTTACTTATTCAGGCAGCTCCGAGCGCCGCCAAGTATGCAATTGTTATGGCCATAGCTGGAATGTGGTAACATAGGCTATATCAAACCGTTTGTCACACATTAAGCTGATAACTCCTCTATACTCTACAATCAGCGTACGCCGAAATACATTTTCAATCATCAATCAATTGTAAAAACGATAGAAACAAAATTAATTTATTTGATTAAGTGATTTCCCTTTGTTTTTTTCTGTTCTATAATAAATGAGAATACCCTGCAATCGATTGCTTTATGACGTTTAAGGCTGTTTTCTCTTGAAAACACGAAACTGGACACAGTAGCTGCCTGACGATATATGTATGTAAATAAATTAGGGTATCTCAAAGTTGTGCCTCAAGCAGCATCTCTCAATTGGTGTCCCACTAACGCATTGCAATTGAAACGCTGGCTGCCTTGAGCCTTGCCTCAAATTGAGCGTAAGACAACACTTTTTGGTTGCTTATATCAATTGGCTGCGTTCTCTGTCCCACCCTCCCCCTCAAAGGAAAACAAACTTTCTACATACAAATGTGACAATTATATTGCCAGCGAATGGGTGGCATAAATTTGATGGGTGGCAAACTCCTTGCGTCTGTCTGCGTGCTGCGTGCCACAGCATATCGGGTTTTCGGGGGCGTCGCAAATTTGTCGCATTTTGTTTTGCTGTCATGTTTATGGCGTAATATTTTGCGGCCATAAATATACGCCAAAAATGCTAATGACCGCTTATAGGCCAGGGGATGGGTGAGAGGCAGGGCGGTCTGGACAAACAATGGCAGCGATAGATAGATAGATAGATCTATGGATACATAGATAGATAGTGTGACAGCTTGCGTTAGTTTTGTATTTCAATTTGGCGAAGAAAAAAAAAATAAACAGTATTGATAAATGTATTCGGCACACACAGCGGAGCTGCAGTCACATCATATGTCAAATTGGGGCCTTGACGATTATTCTTAGCACGTCGATTGTGTCTGTGTGTGGGTGTGGGTGTGTGTGTGTGTGGGAGATGGATTTGGATATACGGAAAAAAAAACAAGTGAAAATAACAAAAAAAAAAATAAAGAAGCAGGCATTTTCCACACGCGAAGGTCAATGAAAAAGTAACATTTCAAACCGCTTACAGCCGCTGTATGTACTTTTACTGTATTTATTGTTGTTATTTTGGTTACCGCTAACGCAACACAACAACAGCAACAGAAACGGGAACACAAACAGTCCATGGAGATAACGAGAAACGAAACATGACAAGGACAAGGGCCCCCAACTGGCAACTGGCAACTGACAACTGTCAGTGCTTATGTGTGTGTGTGTGTGTGTGGGTTTTGAATGTGTGTGCTAGCTTTAACATTATTGTATATCAAATAAGTTAAAGCTTTTGTTTTTCGTGCTCCTTTCACTTGCAATCTAGAAGGAGCAGAATCGGCCAAATCTAGGTAAAAAAAAATACTCTAAGTGCTGTAATGACTGAATTATGGTCGTGTTGTAATTAAAACACCAGTTGTTTAGAATAAATATATAGTGTGCACGCAATCTTATAATTAGATTTGCAAATAATAATCGACTATGTCCGTAGCATAGAGCCCAATCTGATCAACTGGCTCTCTTCATTTGCTGGCGCTCTCTTAGCACTCTCAGTTCGGTTTTGCGCTCTCCGCAAATGCGTTTCCACATAATTTGAAATGTAGAAAAGCTTCGAGGCACATAAGCAAGAGAGCAACCATACATGCATGTCTATACACAGACCTTATACAAATACAATTTTAAGCTTTCGTTGTGAAATTTCGATCTGTGTAGTGTACTAAATAAAGCTTTGGGTTAAGCACAGTCAATCGGCTGTTTTGAATGAGTAGACACGCTTAACAAAATATGGAAGAAGTTAGTTTGGAAAACAAAAAAGACACAAGTAAATAAATAAGTTAAGCTAAATTTTAGCAAACAAATATTCAAGTTTTTGATTTTCCAGCAGTGAGCACAATTACAAACGCAGTAAATGTACTGGCCATTGGGGATGAAGAGCAGAGTTCAGAAAGCAACAACCCTGCAGCAATATCCAAAAAGAAACTTTTTCAGATGCGTTATGAGAAGCATTTGAGTATACTTTTAAATGCAGGTCGATCACACAGCTGCGATTGTAAGAATTGGAATTCTTTTGAGTACTTTTCAGTGGAAAGCATCAAGGAGGAAAATCAACCCAGGCGTTATCACTTTCGCTGCAGTCGCAAAAGAGATTTTCGGCGTGGTGAAATTTGGAATGGGCCCGCTTTTAAGGCCCAGCATGTGATGGAGGAAGTTAGAAAAGTACTGAAAAATGAAAATTGGATATCAGAGTGTCATCGAAACGCCTCTAAAAGGAAAAACTGGACCTAACGTATACTATAATTGTGATCAATACATTCAAAATGTAGTTTCTGACGCCTTGGGTGCATCGTTTCAAAGGATTTTTCTTTTTGTGCTTCATTTACACAAAGAATATATGAAAAACAATTAACAATTTTATATATAAGTTTAACATTTACACATTCGCCTACTATTAAACTAAATGCAGTATTTACCAAAAGAAACTATTCATTTGTATCAAAGTCTTTTACTTAGATCTTATATTTAAAAACACATCAAGCATCATAAATATTTATTTTGCATTTTCTTGGAACAGCTGACTGATTGAGCGCCAAGAGAAAATACTCAAAAGCACAACTAATACAGACATACAAATAATTACACAATGCTGGTTCACTAAGGGAATACTACTAAAACATAAAGCTTTTTATCGAGCTTACGTTGTGAAATTTTGTTCTCTGTTACAAACTTTTGTCAATAATAAAGTTGGCTTTCAGCCAGTCAGCAGCTAAGGAGAAGTAAACAAATCGCAATAAATATGGCACAAGTTGAAGCAGGGAAACAAACAGATAAATGTAATTAAATTTAAGACCTGCAAATGCACATTTTAATCAGACGTATATCCAGCATCCAAAACAGAAGTATTGGCTATCGGCGATGGCGAAGATTGGCCAACGACGAGAGAGAAATACAGCAACATGTCTTATATCTATTTTTTTGAGCATTTGCGTCTACTATTTGGGGGAATTCGTGAGCCCATCGAGTTTTCCAAAGACTGGAAATTAATGGATCATTTTGCAGTGGCGGCCATCAGTCAAGATAATCACCACAGACGCTATCAATTTTATTGTTCCAAAGGATTCAAAGTTCCGGAACGCCCTTTAATTAGTGGTTTCACATTTAATGCGCAGCTTGTAATGGATCAAGTTCGAAAACGACTTAAACGCGAAAAATGGATATCACAGTATGTCATTGAGACACCATTCAAATCAAAACCGAAGTCAGATTGCTCTTCCGATCAATACATTCAGCAAATAGTTTCCGAGTCCTTTGATGCAGAGAAAACTAGATTATTTAAATTTGTGCTTTTTTTACATAGGGAACACATGAAAAAATTGTAATAATTTGTAGCTTTTGAATTGTTTATTAAATATTCTGTTATAAAGATTGTATTATTTTAAAACCGTAGTTTACAAATCTTTGTACATATTTAGCTAGCTGTAAAGACTATAAATATACTTAATATATTTACAAGTTTACTATTGAGTTTGCTTTAAGTTGCAGCTATAAGAGTAGTATTTCTGTTTTTATATATTATGTCTTAGAACCGGCTTATTTGGGATTCATAGAATAATTCTTTGGGAGAGCAACTGTAAACAATAACAATGCAGCAATCAGATCAACTTGAAATTCGTATGACGGCATGCACAGTATATAAAAATGAGAGAGAGCTTTTAGACAGTCACGAAGTTTACTTCAAATAATAAGTCAGCTGACGTCACGTGTTTAAAATAGATAATTGAACACAAGATATTATGGAAGAATTTAATAGAGGAAACGATACAAGTAAGCTACAATTCCTGTCTATCATGTCTTTACTAAAATACCCTAATTGTAAATTAATAGAATTTTCAACGCTGGCCACAGTGACGTCACAAGTGAGCGTGAAATATTTTGATGAAATTGTTTGTATTTTAACAAGAGAGAGAGCTTTTATGCAGTCGCGGAGTTGGCTTTAAGCAAGTAATAAGTCAGCTGCCCTACATATTCACAATTGATAAACAAATGGAAGAAGTTAATGCAGAAAATGAGACAAGTAAGCTAAAATTGTCGTCTATCATGTCTTTATTCAAATATTCTAATTGTAAATTAATCATATTTTCAGCGCTGGCCACAGTTACGTCACAAGCGAAAGTATTGGCTATCGGAGATAAGGGCATACAGAAACCAGTATATAACAATAAGACTTATTTTAAGGATGGCTGTACAATTCATTTTGCTCGACTTTTGATGGGAGCTGAAGTTCCTGTAGGCAGAAGAAATGATAGGGGTTTGCCGGATAGGCTTAAAATGGAGATTATTGAGGATGATAACAAAACCAAAAGCTGTCATTTTCAATGTCAAACCGGTGGAAAATTTACAAATAATGGTAATTGCTATATTATATCGCTGGTTAATGCAGAGGCCGTAATGTATGGAGTGAGAAAACGATTCAAAGGAGAAAATTGGAAATCGAAATATGTGATGGAACTGCCACTCAAATCCAAACCTAATCCTAAACTATATGGATTCGGAGAATTGTATGATACCCGTTACTATATTGTTGCTGTAATTCAAAGCGTCATTAGTGACCAAGATAATCAACTTTCTCAGTTTCTGTATTTTTTACACAAGGAATATGTTGAAGAAAAGACGAAAAAATAAATTTCTTATGAGCAGTTTTAAAAATATTTAAAATACTTTAATTAATTGCTTAAGCAGTAGGCGCAAAAGAGCAATTCGCATTTCGAATGTGTTTGCGTTTTATTCATTTATAAGTTTACTCATAAATAAACGCCACTTGAAAATATTGATGACAATAAAATTAAGCTTTCATCGAGCTTTTACCGCAGCGCTTTTTGTGAAATTAATTGTATTTCGTTATGAGTAGTGTATAAAGGCAAAGCAGGCAGAGAGCTTTACACAGTCACGGAGTACGCTCCAAGCGAGATTATCGTAGAGTAAACGAGATCTTTAGATTTTGTGTTAAAAATAATACCTGAGCAAGCAATAACCAACTATGGAAAACGAAAAAGCCAAAATTGACACAAGTAAGCTACAATTCAAGATTTCTCAAGTCGAAAACGAAATTTGAAGTATAGTAAAGCTTTTTTTTTTTCTATCAGTAACATCGAAGACAAAAGTATTGGCTATTGGAGAGAAGATAAATAGAAGCAAAAAAAAGATAAAGCCAGTAAAAATCGACGACAGAGTGAAATTCAGAGACGATTGCTTGAAGCGGCTTGGTCTACTTCTAATGGGAAGTCAAGCTACCATTGGGGGTGTCGACGGATCAACCGTATCGGATTGGATTGGAATGGAGACGATTAAGGAACATAATAAGCCCGACCGTTTTAAATTTCACTGTCCACGCAGTAAAAATCATCCGAATACTAATTTATATTATTTCCGCACACATAATGCCCAGGCGATATTGCATGGAGTGAGAAAGCAACTGAAAGACGAAAATTGGATATCAAAATATGTGATAGAATCGCCACTCAAAGCAGATGTGGGCGGTCAATACTGTAATGATGAGGCATACTACATTCAGAGAATAATTGGTGAAGTAAGTAGGGCTGAATACCAGAGGATTTATCAGTTCATGCATTACTTAAACTTCGAACATACTAAAAAGTCGGCAAAGGTTTAATACATAATACACGAATACACCACTATATTTAACTATATACACTATTTCTTGATGTGCTTTTGATGTCTTCAAAGAGTACCAGTTCAGTTAGCGGTACTCATGCTTTGGACGACGGTATTGCGTGTTTCCTGGCTACAATTAATTTCCGTAATCTTTGGGTGCCGACATGAACAACAGAAAAACCATTCGAAGTCTTATCGAAGAACATTAATCAAATGAGCTGGTTCCCCTTTTCTTTTGTTGTTGTATGACTGAAAGATTAAATCGTTGCAATGCGAAATGACAGTGGGAAAGTTTGAGTGAAAAATTGTGTGTTTATTTAATTCGTTAATTTCTTTTACTGTTTTTTTTTTTTTTTTTTTGTTCTCTGGGTGATTTTTTGTAGAGTTCTTAAACCAAATTGCATTTACGAAAAATGTGCGCCCTTATTCTAGCTGTACTTGTGTGTATGTATGTATGGATGTATGTTTAATAAAGATATAGAAATGTTAACTTTTAGCATAATTCTCATAATTGTTAATCAGCTAAATAATAATACTGTTCACAACACGCCAATGGTATAAGAGTTTAACAATTTTCCATAGAAAAATGATGATTCGATATAGACAATAAATATAGAATACATATTATTATATATATTTTTTATATATAGAATTTATATTGCTGCACCATAACAACTAACATAAACAGCTAATATCTTTGTTCAACTTTCATCTATGCACATAATCAATTTAATTTTGGAACAAATGTGAACAACGCTGGGCGTAAAATAGGCGCTAATTGTAAATATTGATATATATATATATATATATATATGTATTTATATATATCTTTATGTATGTATAAGTACACATATATACAGTTGTATATGTATATACGTGTTTATATATAATTGTAAATGCCGTCCATATGGTACTCGTAATTGTATGTACGTATTATCAACGCTAATTGCACTATTTATTATATTTTCTGTATGTTTGCTTTGAATTACACTGGCTGCCAATTTTGAAATGATAATGAAACCAATAGCGATCAAATGGTAAAGTCTTAAAGTAATAGCTACACGAATTTGATACAAATAAATATGTTTAATGTTAAGAATAAGAGTAAGGAAAAATATAACTTTTGAAAAACAATGTACATTGCTTCATTTTGAATACCAATCGAATATTTAACAGCAATCTGCTTTTTGTTTAATAAATACCTAAGAAACATAATTTAATAGTCATTAAGTTGTCAACTTCAAGTAACAAGTTTTAGCATAGTGTTAGGTGGAGGACAATTGTTTAAATGGAGTTTCTTGATCATATATATGTATATATATATACATATATATATAACTTAATTTAAAGTTCGAAATACTTTAAATACTTGCTTGCGTATAATGAAGAAGATATGTGTTCAACCAAAGTCAACAACAGAATTCAATGTGAGGGACTCATAAATTGCACTTCACTACTTACGATATACATAAATATAGGTAAATGGTAAATGGCAGCTTAAACTGATTCTATCTAAGGGAAATGCATCAACTGGAAGCTTGACTGGAGCAAACACAAGCATAAGGCGCCAGTGTAAAGGACGTTTATGGCATGGAAATGCAGTTTTGCTAATATTATAATGATGTATAGGCTATTTTTAATATTAGCGTATTTCAAAATTGCTTTAGAAAAATGTTATGCAAGAAGTCTTCGGTCTCGGTTCGGAGTGGAGTGAATTGGGTTGGGGGAAGGGGGAAGGGAGATCGGGACATGGAATTTGGGGCCATCATTTACGTGACAGCATTATATTTATAACAGTGCCGCAGTTAAGCAGCACACGTTTGGCATCGCTCAGGTTGGCATTGGTCAGGTCATATCCATCGATTTCCAGCAGCTTATCATTAAGGCTCAGCAGACGCGCCGCATTCGAATTTGGGCTAATCGCGCTCACAAAAATACCCGACTGAAATCCAAATTGATGGGGTAAGTAAATTATATATTATTATATATATATATATGTGTGTGTGTATCATCTATAATCTCACCTGATTGAGCAGCTCGGCTATGTCAAAGCCAATACTGTGCTCCCATTTCAGTGTCACCTGTTTCACAGTGGGATTCTTGTGTACACCAAAGATCCACGTCGATTTCTTGCCACCCCTATACGTGTTGTTGGTGGCCGTGGAGTTTAATGAGTGCTGCGATAATGTATCATCTATATCCTGTAGCTGTTGCTGCTCCTCTTCGTTTTCAGCCTCTTGCTGCTCCAGCTCCTGCTCCCGGTCCAGCTCAAGCTGCAGTTCAAGCTGCTGCTCCAACTGCTCAAGCTGCTCCATGCTGATATTGTTTTGGTAGTCCAGCTGCTCCGATTGTGCATTAATTGCAGTTGTCTTAAAATTGCTATTCAGCGCATCCTGATAGCTGTTGCTCTGCTCGTATTGCTGCTGCTGCTGCTGTTGTTGTTGCTGCTGGAGCTGCTTGCGCTGTCGCATGGACTCGTAGAGAGTTAGATCTTCGGGCGTCTTCTTGGTGTATACACGTGCTATGTGATAAGGCGGCGGTTCCATGCGTGGCGGTGGCGCCACCGCCTGGTGCTGCTGCTGTTGCTGCAACGGCTGCAGCTCATAATGCTGTTCGCTGCCATTGGACAAGTGTGGCACTGCGCTGGCATCCACATAGAGCGGCTGATAGTGTGTCGTCTCATAGTTGGCCAACGGCAAACCATAATATTCCTGCGTGGCCTTCTGCTGCTGATAGACCCCATAGATGTGTGCCGGCTCTGGGGCAACACCATATATTGCACTTGCTGCGGCATGATCCACAGCATCCTGATTGCTATCACAGTGTGTCATGGCCACCTGACCATTTGGCACAACGACACGCGCCTCGCGCACCTCACTGGACGGTGTTGTCGACACCATTGCCACCGTTGAGGAATCTGTTGCCGCTGAAGCTGCTGCTGCTGCATTTGCTGCCTGTGCTTGACGCATATATTTGGCCATTTGACGCAGTTCCTTGGGATACGGCGTGGGCGAGCGCATTAAACGCACGGAGCTGCCAGCTGGTAGCTGCTGCTGCTCTGGATTGCCGGGCGCCGTCACAGTTGGCACATAACTGGCGGCTGGGTAGCTGGGCGCAGGTTGTGGTGCACTACTCGTGTTCTTTGCACTCAAAATGGTCGCCTCTTCGGCAAAGCAAATACGACGCGATGGACTCGATGGCGGCTGCTGGGCCGGCTGTTGCTGATTGTGATTGGCATAAACGAACTCGTATTGCTCCTGGACCTGCTGTTGCTGCTGTGCCTGCATCTTGAACGTTACCTGAGGCAGCATAAAGCACGTCAGCTGCGTCTTGCTGCTCGCATCCAAATACTGTAGCGGCACTAGCGGCTGCGATTGATTGTCGCTCAGCCAGAGCGATGTGAGATTCACCAGACTCAGCATGGAAACGGGCAATGCATTAATGTAGTTATTCACCACATTCAACACTTTGAGCTTGCCCAAATGCCCGATGTTTTGGGGCAGTGCCGATAGCTGATTGTTGGCCACGCTAAGAACACTTAGTTGGCTGCAGCTGCACAGTTCGTCAGGCAGCTGACGCAATTGATTGTCGTCGGCGAAGAGAAAGCGCAACTTGACCAGCGAGCCAATTGTGCTCGGCAATCGCATCAGCTTGTTGTGGCTAAGCACCAGCTCCTCCAGCTGCTCCAGATAGCTAATGCTGTCGGGCAGCTCACTGAGGCCATTCGACTCACATTTGAAGGTTACCAGCGACTTGAGCATGCCGAAACTAAAGGGAAACGCCTCCAGATTGTTGGAGCACACAGACAGCACCTCAACATTGCGCCAGTTGCTCAGCTCGTTGGGCAGTGCATCCAGCAGATTGCCATTGGCCTCAAAGTGCTGCAATTCGCGCAGTTTTCCAATGTTCGGGGCAACACGGCGAATCTGATTAAAATCAATCCACAATTCCCGCAGCGATTTCAGTTCGCCAATGACCTCTGGCTATGTGGAAAGAACAAGCTATAAATCAATGAAATATTTACAGTGCTAAATGCTTACCAACTCTGTGAACTCATTGCCGCCAATGTCCAGACGCTGTAGGCTAACCAAACGCACCATCGATTTTGGCAGCGTGATGAGATTGTTGAGTCGCACTTCCAAAATTCGTAAATTGACCAAACGACCAAAGTTCGCTGGCAAGAATTCGAGATACGTTTCATTTAACAGCAGCTCCTGGAGCGATATCAGCGACGTAATTGCATCCGGCAAGCGCTGCAGACTGTTGCAGCTGAGATCCAAATGGGTTAAATGCTTACACGCCTTTATCTCCTCCGGCACATTGACAATAACTACAATGTAATAAGTTAATATCTATTAATTTTAGCTGAAGTTGTACTAGTTTAGAGCGTGACTAACGATTGCGGTTCAGATCCAAGTGCTGCAATTGGCGCAGTGAGCCAATGGCTTGGGGTATGCTCTCCAGATTGTTGCTGTTCACTTGCAGCACACGCAATCCCTGACAGTAGAATAGCTGCGGCGGCAACGTTTGCAACTGAAACAAGCAAGGATATTTTTATAATTAATATGCATTTTTTTTTTATAGAAATACTGTGGTCGCTTGGCAGTTAGAACTGGCAGACATTACAATACTAATATTTAATATATAATTTATATTTTAAAATAAATTTTCAAAATTGATAATTCAAATTAATTGCCAATTGGAATCAACTGTTCTTCCAATTGTCGAGCGACCACTCAGAATAATTTTGATTGGGAATAGGCAACTTACCCGCGCATTGCTCAGATGCAGTTCCTCGAGTGTCCTTTCGTGCTGCCAGACCTCGGGAAAGGCATCTTGGAGCGGTGTATTGCTGTAGTCCAGCTTGTCGATGACCTCTTCACGTTTGAATTTGAAGCATGGGAAGCATTTTGACAGCAGCGGCATTTTGCCAAACAATTCGATTTTCCTATGTTTCTATTGCTCTACGTTCGTTATTTAAGGCACGACCGTTGTTATTATTGTTGTTGTTTTTGTTGTTGATATATTATTATTGCGGGCTAAAATACACACACAGGCAGACACAAACAGAGACACATGAGTAACGACGAGAGAATGAGAATGAAATATACGCTTAAGCCAAGTCGCATAACTCACCTATGAATCATCGCTGCTTTTGCTGCTGCTGCTGCTGTTGTTGCTGCTGCAGCACAAAGACAGCGGCCGCATTGAACGCTGCTCCGTTACAATTCATTGGCATTTTGTTGGGCTTGTTATTGTTCCAACACTCACACACACACACGCACACACGCACACCAACATCCATGTATGTGTGTAAAAAAAAACAAACAATAAAGTGGGTCCGGTTGCCGGCACCTTGCAAACTTTTGCCGTTTGCTATCTTATGCTCTTTGCGCTTTCTGCACGTATTCGATGTTTAATTTTTCACGCAATTTTAGTTTTCTTTAATGTTTTTCGCTTTGAAGACAAGTTGCGAGTTGGCAGCAGCCACAGTGCACAGGAATGCATAGCAACTGAAATATCGATAACAGGTTCTGGGGGGTTATCGATATTCACCTGCACAAAGTGTGCATGTTTTACAATATAGCTTACCATTATATTTATTATTAATATATGAAATTAAATCCACTCTTGCTTTCCTATAGTTAATTAATTGTTATGTAAATGATTTAATTTCTAAACGCACTTAACGCTTCGTAGCAGCCAGTGTTGGTAAGGAGTATGCGGTTAGATTTATTTCCCGCTAGGTGTCGCTGGGGTGCAACTGTTGATGTTTAAATGTTCACTGTAACAATATAACTTTATTGACAACAAACTAAGGTGCCATTTCCTGCTTCAGTATGTTGTTATTTAAGTGTTGCATAAATCAAATGTATTAACTATTGTTAAGTATCTGTAGCTAATCTTCATGTTAATATTTGCTTTCCACTTCCTGACTGCGTAATACTTTGCAAATAGATTTAATTGCAAGTATAAGCTAACAGTTCAATAATTAAGGAAATGCAAACGTCACACTTGAAACAGATGTAGCAGATGGAAGTTTCCAAACAAATCCACAAATTAAAAAAAGAAAATAAATCAAAAGAAATAAAACAACAAAAAAACATTTTGACAAATGGATGATACTCAAAGTGCGAAAATTAAACAAATAGCATCCACTTTTCGTTTCGCAGAGGGCTCTCAACGAATTTACAATTCAAACAATTGTAAAGTTGAATGTCTATGTGCAAATAAGCGCATGATAAACATAGCTTTTTAAAGTTTTGTTGTTGTTGGCTTTTGTAAAGACAAAAAATTTGACTAACGACGACGTATACGTGAAATGCAATTGGCATTTGGCATTTCAGTTTTGTTTTCAAAGTGGCGCGATGCAGTTGTGATATTTTTTTGAATGAACGCCGTTCAAATTCCCCAATGTAATTAAGTTCGCTTTAAGACTGGATTTAATGAATGGACAAAACTAATGCATGTGAATTAAATATTTAAATAAAAGTGACTTAATTGCGTGCAACATGAAAAGTAAATCATTAACGCTCGAACAAAAAATGTAGCACAACTTTAATTGTTAAACAAAAATTGTGCTTTGATTGTAAAATGAAAAAAAGGCAACAAATTCAACGTTTAAGTACTTTCAACCTTTATCCAATTATAGTTTTGTGTCGCGGCTTTTTCAGATCTCAAACAAGAAGTGTGATATCTCAGTGACAAAAATCCCTGAATAGAAACCGCGTCAATATGAATTAAAAATTAACAAGCAGCTGTTAAGTTTCCCCTTAAGACAATTTAATTACGTGCAAGTCAGTTTTGAATATGTAAATAGGTCGTTGTTTTTATAGCTGAGATTGCGTCCTTGTTGATAAATAATTTAAACCACCTGTCGCGGTACTTAAATATTTCATTGATGTTACCGGTGCACATCTCACATGACTTATAGCGTGTATTTTACCACCCCCTGTGCACTAGCCAACCCCTACTTCATGAATCACCCCTCATATAAATAAAAGCGCCGGTAGCACCAAGAGAGAGGCAGTTAGAGAGCAGAACGCGCGCGAGAGAGAGAGAGAGAGAGAGAGAGAGAGAGAGAGAGAGAGAGAAATAGGGATAGTGCTTAAGGGAAAGCATTTACAAAGAGCGAAACGGTTATGCTTGTTCAGCTTAAAAAAGCAACATTTCTTTTAAAAGTGCTTAAAACAAATTTTAAATACTTTTGATCAGCTAATTTTATTGCCCAATTTATTTGATTTTTATAATGTTCCGTTCACGGTGGTTTACAATCCTGATTTAAGCAGTATTTTTGAAATTAGACCAAGCTTCAAATTGTTTTCATGCTTGGGAATGTTTAGTGCTCAACTATATTGTCAAGATCTGTGATTTTATAATATGAAACATGAGTAATTACTTTTTTTTGATTTTTATATTTGTTACCCATGTAATATTTGCCGAGTGCATCATTCGAGCCTGGTATTTTTGCACCTTCTAAGCTTTCTTGGTTTTGGTTTTGCTCTTCGTTTTGCTCTTTTTAATGCTCTTCTTTTCAGGAGATTTGGTTGAAGCACTTGAGGTTGCTGGTGGGGCAGTAACCACAGCCGATGCTGCAATTGCCATCGGAGCAGAAGTGGTCGACTTTTTGGTGACGCTACGCTTTTTGGTCGGCATGATTACACTTTTAGTCAAAAACGAACACGTTACATAAATTTCGAAATTTTTGTGGAATAAAAATTTGGGTCAATCCACAATTCAACAAATTGTGTACTGAACTAAAAACGAGACATGAAAACTGTAGACAGGATACAGCGTGCGATGAAAATTTCAACGATTCCTCAGTTTTCATTAAACATACAAATAATGTGTTTGCCACAGAAATCCTGCAACAATAGAAATTTCATAGATTGATTTTTGTATTTGAAATTTCGTAATTTCGTCGCGACCGATTTGCAACCGTTTCGCTCTGCCCCATCCCCCACAAAGAAGATATATATATATATATATATATATATATATATACAGACAGAGAGAGAGAGAGAGAGTGCATCGCCTGGGGGCTGATGATATCTCTTGTTCTCTCTCTCGCTCTCTCTCTCGCCCTGTGGGTCGCTCTCATTTGCCGGGCGGTCGACAGTCGTGGTAGTGAAAGCGAAGGAAAAGCGCGTGTGGCAGCTGCCGCCTGAGTATTTTAGTAGAATTTTCCATTTAATTTTAGTTATTAGCGCAAAGTACAAGAAAACTAGTCAAACACAAGTATTATCAACTAAAAGCACAAATATTTAAGCAACAATTAACTGGCAATTTCAACACACTAAGCAGGCCAAGCTGTTTTTATCTCAACGTCAAACAAAACAAAACAAAGCAAAATAAAAACTGAATTATCGATTTTTGTCTCTCGTGTAAATTTCTACATTGAAGCAATTATTAAAAAAAAAAAAAACCAACAAAAACACTGGCTGTGCAAATAATAAATAAGTGCTAGCAACACAAAAAAAAAAGCGTGCAATTTATTGATAATGTTAACTAAGCGGAATACGGTGACCACACAAGTCCAGGACACGCCCCCCGAGGGCACATCTGTCGCGCTGGACACGCGTCTCTCGCGGCACGTGGTCAGCGTTATACCCAAGAAGCGGTAAGTCCACGAGGCAGCCTATTCTCTCTGTTGTCATTCAAATTATTATTGTTACTGTCTTGTTTGCAATTTAGCCAGGAGGTGCTCAGATGGTATGGCTGGGGCTACAACGATTCTGAGTTCTATGGAGAGCATGGCACCATATGTTTCAAAGGCGACAAGTGAGTACGATTCTCGAGGAATAAATACACATTAATTAACTCACACATACACCTATCTAATTATGTATACGAATTTCTAATTGAATTTGTTTTCAACAAGGCTGTTGCCACTATGCAAATCAAATTTGCCCTCAATAAGTGCTTTAGGAATGGTTTTAATCGTTCGAGAACCATAAATTTGTCAAAATTTACACGATTTTCAGTAACCATCCCTTTTTGGTCGTGGCTTGACGTCTAGATTAAGACTAAATCCAAAGTTGAACACGCGATTGTGGCTACAAATTCATGTTAAAATTATACCCCCAAAAAAGTGGTTTGGGCAGGAATCAAAACTTTGAAAAGTCATAACTTTGCCCAAAATTAGCCTGATTTTTAAGAACCCTGACTTTTTGATCATGGTTTGAACTCTAGATTATGACTACATTCAAAGTTGAAAACGCAATTATAACTCGAAATCCAAGTTAAAATTTGATGATTTTAGTCAAATTTAACCCTTTTTTCATTAACATTGCACTGAACCAATATACAGTGTCTCACCGTTCATTCGGACCAGTGTCTAGCAAAAATTTAAATTGCCTGCCATAAACTAATTATACATTATTTTCCAAAGACCGATGGCAGGTACATAAATTAACCACCAAAATGAATATATGATCCCAATAAACTGGGGTTTCCCCACCTGCTAGGTCGGGTTAAGTAAAAAAGTACCTTAATTTTTGGTCAAATCCTATTTGGGCCAGTGGCATTATGGACACCTGGGTGCCATAAAACCCGGATTTTTTACGTCAAGTTGATTATTTTCGGTATAAATAGACCAATCCTTCGTAGTCAGATTAGTTATATCCTTCATCCTGGGTGCAATCAGCCAACAAGGACTATGAGCAAACGGACTACCATTGAACAACGGAATCTCATCCTGGAACACTTCAAGATCGGATATTCACAACGCCAAATAGCTGAAATGGTCAATCTAAGCAAGTCAACTGTATATTATATCATTCGGCACTTCGTCGACCAAAATCGGATAGAGGACAAGGGAGAATTGCACCAAACAAGATTTTCACCGAACAGGATGAGCGGAGGATCATCAGGAAAATATAGGAAAATCCCAAGCTATCGGCTCCAAAACTGACTCAACAGGTGGAGGATGAAATGGGGAAAAAGCGCAGTGTGGAAACTGTGCGCCAGGTTCTGCGCAACCATGACTTTCATGCCCGAGTACCACGGAGGAAGCCCTTTATAGGCGCAAAAAATAAAGAAGTTAGGATGACGTTCGCCAAAACCCACTTGGACAAGGATTTGGAGTTCTGGAACACAGTCATATTTTCATATGAGTCCAAATTCAACATTTTTGGCTCGGGCGGACGGAATTATGTGTGGCGACAGTCCAATACTGAGTTGAGTCCCAAAAACCTAAAGGCGGCAGGCAAGCACGGCGGAGGAAGTGTCCTGGTATGGGCATGTATCTCGGCAGCCAGCGTCCGAAATTTGGTGTCCACTGAAACAACAATGGACAAGAACGTGTACCCCAATATATTAAAGGAAAATTTACTCCAAAGTGCCGAGAAGCTAGGAATCCGACGTACTTTCCGGTTCTACCAGGCCAACGACCAGGACAACAACCAAGCATAAGTCCGGATTAGTACAGTCCTGGCTTATCTGGACCTGCCCCCACATGATAATTCCATTGGCCCAGTCTCCAGGCTTAAATGTTATTAAAAATTTGTGGGCTCTGCTGGAAAATAACATCAGGAATCACAGATCCGATCTCAAGAATGCTCTGCTGGATGAGTGGAGCAAAAACAGTCCAGAAACTACCCGTAAGCTGCTATCTTCCATGAATAATAGGTTAAGGGAAGTTGTTAAGGCTAGAGGATATCATCTAAGTATTAACATCCTTATTCAAGCTTTTATACGGCAAATATGTTACTTTTTTAAGACTGTCCCAAATAAACGTTGACACGTATTTTGGATATGTTTTCAGTTTTCGACTAATTTTAATTAATTAATTAATATTTTAATAAAAACCAAAGTTTCTTTTTCAAACGTGATGTAACATGAAACAACTGGAATTTAAACATTTTGCGTTTGTTTCTTTGTTTAAACTTTATAGCACTTTACATTTTTTGCTAGACACTGGTCCGAATGAACGGTGAGACACTGTATAAACTCTTTTACATTGGCTATCGGAGTATGTTTAAATATAATATATATATATATATATATATACTCATTAAGATAAATCTTCTCCTATTTCAGATATCCGCTGGGCGGCTGTGAATTGCCGAATTTCACGAAATGGGTGAAGGGTAAATTTGATCTTTATATTGATTCCACCAAGGAATATCCACAGTTGCCCCAAAAATATCCGCAACCCGTGGAGAATGCTGGCTTCCTCAACGAGCTGCGTAGCTGCACCAAAGTGGAGCATTCGCAGGAGGGATTGGATCGTTTGGTGCGTTGTCACGGACAGACCTTGAATGACATCTACAGTTTGTGGCACAACAAGTTCCGACGCATACCGGATGTGGTTGTGTGGCCACGTTGCCACGACGAGGTGGTGCAGCTGGTGAATCTAGCCCATAAGCACAATGTGATGATGTTGCCCTATGGCGGGGGAACGAGTGTTTCGGGTGCCATCACCTGTCCGCAGGGGGAGCAACGGATGATTTGTGTGCTGGACACTTCGCAAATGAATCGAATGTTGTGGCTCAATCGGGAGAATCTCACCGTGTGCTTTGAGTCGGGCGTGGTGGGTCAGGATCTGGAGCGTGTGCTGCACGAACAGAATTTGACGGTGGGTCACGAGCCTGATTCGTATGAGTTTAGTACTCTGGGTGGTTGGGTGGCCACACGTGCCTCTGGCATGAAAAAGAACGTGTACGGTAACATTGAGGATCTGGTGGTGCGTGTGAGAATGGTCACACCTACTGGCACCCTGGAGCGGGAGTGCAGTGCGCCGCGTGTCAGCTGTGGACCGGACTTTAATCACATCATACTTGGCTCGGAGGGAACGCTGGGTGTGATCACGGAGGTGGTACTCAAAGTGCGTCCTTTGCCACCTGTACGGCGTTATGGATCGCTTGTCTTTCCCGACTTTGAGCAGGGTGTGCTCTTTATGCGTGAGGTGGCCCGGCGTCGCTGCCAACCGGCCTCGGTGCGTCTCATGGACAACGAGCAGTTCCTGTTTGGTCAGTCACTGAAGCCCGCGAAGAGCTGGCTGGCCAGCTGCCTGGATGCGGTGAAGCAGAGATATGTGACCGCCTGGAAGGGTATCGATCTGGAGCACATTTGCGCTGCCACGCTGCTCTTTGAGGGCGAACAAAAGGAGGTGCAGCGCCAGGAGGCGCTCATCTATGAAATAGCCTCAAAATACAAAGGATTTTCAGCAGGTGGTCAGAATGGTGAACGTGGCTATGTCTTCACCTTTGTCATCGCCTACATTAGGGTGAGTTTCAAATAGGTACAAAAGTCGCTTATCGTATAGCAAATTTCTGGCAGTGTACAATTTTAAATCAGCTGCAAAGCCAGTTTGCGTAGTTAGAATACAAAATCTTGGGTTGAAATTTAGAAACTTGACCGAAATTGATAATCGGCCTGAACACCATTACATATATGTATATATATAATATTGGTTAGTCATGAGAAATGACTTCCGTCGTCAATTTTTTTAGAATTGCTTCATTTCAAAACAGTAGTTTTGGCCATTTTTTAGGTAGTTTTGTATTAGAAATATTTTTAGCTAATATAGATATAGTTTATTTAAGTCGGCATCGATTTTTGATTTTATTAAATTCGAAATTAACGTTTTGCAGGACTTTGCACTGAATCAAGGAATTGTGGCTGAATCGTTTGAGACCTCTGTGCCCTGGGATCGTTGCAGTTTGCTCTGTCGCTGTGTGAAGCAGCGCGTCGTTTCGGTTAGTTGTATACCCTACCCTGCTTGACAGCAATATAATACCAATTCTAATCGATATTCCAATCCTGCAGGAGTGCCGCAAGCTTAACATTACGCACTACACTATCTCCGCTCGGGTCACACAGACCTATGATGCGGGTGCGTGCATTTATTTCTACTTTGGTTTTCGCTATGTGAACATACCGAATCCGGTGGAGGTGTTCGAGGCGATTGAGCATAGTGCACGTGAGGAGATTTTGGACTGCGGTGGCTCACTATCCCATCACCATGGTGTGGGCAAAATTCGCAGCCATTGGTATAAAAATTCAGTCACCGAAACAGGCAGCTCCCTCTACACGGCTGCCAAGGAGCATTTGGATCCAAGGAATATCTTTGCTGTCGGAAATTTATTGCCTGCGCCGAAAAAGTTGCAACACGAGAAGGAACAGCCAGCTGCAATTAAGGCCAAACTTTAGGACGATATAAGGACACTTGTAGAGCAATCCTTGTGTAAATCTCATCACTACCTTCAACTGCTTGCATTCATTTTGCATTTTTTAGTCCGGACTCATTTTTTGTATGGGTGTTAACTCTTTGATAAATAAATGGAATATTTGTAAAACGAAATAACTCTCAACACTCTATCCCACCTCCGTCTATAGTCTTTTGAGGTAGCCTTGACAGAGTCAAGATAACAACGACGTGCTCTGCTCCTCGCTCATTTGCTGGTGGTCCTCGACTGGATCTCCAAAACCACAAAATGCAACATGCCTCAACTTCGAGACTTCAATATCGGGTGTCAGTATCGGCGCATGTGCATAAGCCTTAAGGTAAATGGCTACAAAACTATCTGTAGGCCATGTAGGGTACGCTAAGCCTTGTTGGTTTGCTAAAATGATCCTAAGAATTGTTGTCAGGCAAATCAATATTTATTCGTGTTTTCTTTAAATTGTGGCGAGGCCAAAGTAGAATTTTCTATATATTATTTTTATAGTTATAAAAGAAAATACTTCAAAGACATGATTTATTATTGGTCTATGATTGGCTGGTGTTACTAATCTAAGTGACCACATAAAAATATAGTAAATAAATATTAATAATAATAATTTGCAATGGAAATGTTGAAAGCTGTATGCCAAAATTTATTTAAGCACAATATTTTTTGAGGCATATATTAGGAAGTTCAAAATGTATCCTAAGTTTTAATTGAGCATAGTCTACTTTCAGCACTTCTACATTGAAATGGTTGTTCAATACTTCAGATGAGCTGCTGAATTTGCAATGTAGCGCACTGCTGGGTGCATGCAACTTCAACTGCAACTCCATCTGCAACTCCAACTCCATGTTGAATGCAATCTGAATGTGCCTGTGCGTGCCTCCTAGACGAAAATCAAACCCAACTGACCGCCAACTGATCGTCTGATCTGCTGAACGTCTCATCTGATCATCGTGCTGTCATTTGCGGTCTGCCTTTGCCTAGGCTTGTCTGCGTATTGCTTGTTGGCTGTTGTTGCTGTTGTTGTTGTTGTTGTTGTTGCCAGGAGATCAAATGTCATCAAGTTGTCAACTTCGTTAGCTTGCCAAAGGCAACAACAACATCGACTTGCAAATCTCTTTTCGCCAGCTCCTTGCGCTCGTTAATAGGCGACTTGGGTGAATGGGGCAGACAGCAGCTGCTTATTGATGATCGCCGTGTCTTGCCTTGTTACCAAATGCTAGTTACTCCCCAAAAGACTTTGAACACACACACGCAACACACACACACACACACACATTCACACTCACCAAACACACATCGTTGGCACGCATACAAGGCCTATAAATAAAGATTAAAATCGGAGAAGTGTACAAAACTTAAACCTGGCTGAGTCTCTCTCTCTAAGCCTGTATGTTGTTTTTCTTTTTGTTTTTTTTTTTGTTTTTGCTGCCAGCCACTGAAAATTGTCAGCAATTAACCCTTGGGTCAGTTTGTACTCTCTGGAGTCGCTGGCATCGCTTGCAGTCCTGTGATTTATGCCACAAAGTGCCTTAAAGTTAAACACAATCAAGCTGGCAAATTTATGGCCAACAGTCCAGTCTTTCGTCTTCCATCTCCCATCTCGGTCTCTGTCTCAGCCTCAGTCCTGTGCACGTTTGTCTGGGAGATGTTGCTCGCACATATTCATTCATTCATACATTCATATTGGCCATTCACATTCACATTCACATTCGGAACGTGCAGTGTGTCACATTACTTCGCCTCCAATCCGTTTTGCCTGTCATTTTGTTTGTTTTCACGAGAGACTCCCTTAAAAATGTGAAAATGTGTGGAACAAAAGTAGACTTTGTCTACCTGAGTTTAGGCCAACTCTTATTTGCATAGGAAACTCAGAGAGAGACAGAGAGACAGACAGAGAGAGAGAGAGAGAGACAGAAAGGCTGAGAGAGCGTGCCTTATTCTTACCAATATTGGTGCTCATTTCATTTAATTTAGTTACGAGTGCCTAAAGGAATGCGGCTTTTAGATTTTTATTTTAATATATATTTTTGAACCGTATTAAGGCCACT
This sequence comes from Drosophila anomalipes, assembly GCA_035041615.1. NCBI lineage: Eukaryota > Metazoa > Arthropoda > Insecta > Diptera > Drosophilidae > Drosophila > Drosophila anomalipes. The sequence continues at coordinate 12,083,655 of JAWNKZ010000041.1, read as the reverse complement.
GTGATAGATATTTAACTCGCTGATATAGGTAAACAAAATGTGTCTAAAAAATATAAGCAGATTTTTATTCCCTGTGGTTTTGCAGGGAAATTATCTGCAGAGCAATTTCCTGTGACACTTTAATTTTAAAGTCCATTAAGCGCACTCAGCTCTTAACTTATCTGTTGCAGACAAAGTTTCTGTCTGCTCACCTTTGGGGTGACATGCCAGCGACGCTGTTTTGCAGAGTGTCCTTATCGAATTCACCGGCTTTGCACATTGTCACATCTCTGCGCATGCTCATTAGAGGGCCCGAGACAGGACCCTCGAGAAAAAAAAGAAAACAGAAAACCTTGGCAGCTGAAAGATCACACGCAGGTACTGCTTCCGCCTGGGGCGTTTTACGACCTGTTTTTGTTACGAGTGCAAAATTTGTATTGTTGCAAAAAGGCAATTAGCCAATCGACTAACAAATACCCAGTACAAATTGTAGAGAATGACGACCGACTTCAGTTCTCCATGATGAGGAAGTCAGATTTAATGCGTCGTTGCATAAGTAACTAGCTATTCTCTCGCAGTGTAGACTTGCTTGCTAGGCAATAACAAAAGAGCAATAACAACAGGCCAGTTAACCCATTGAAGCCTACAACACACCAACACACAAATACACACACACAAACAAAAAAACGCTGGCTGCGCTCAGCGTTTGCGTCGCTGCTTTCAATGGCAGCGAGCGCCCAAGCCGCGGCTGCGACTCGGCTCAGTTGCTGTCGCACCTGGCGCTCAGTTGTGGGCAGCGCGGCCAGCTAACAACAACGGCAAACAAAACGCAAATCGCAATCGCAGTCGCGACGTGCTCAGCATTTTGTTACGATTTAGAACTTTTTGTTGAGGAGTTCGCCCGAAAGACGCAGTGTGAGAGAGATAGAGAGAAAGAGAGAGAGTTAAGAATACAAGGAGCATGTGAGCGGGAGAGCGAGGGAGTGTGAATGTGTGCGAGAGATCAAGATCTACAAAACAGCATCAGCAGCAGCAACAGCAGCAGCAACAGCAACAGCAACAGCAGCAGCAGCAGCTAGCTGCAGCTTCTCATCGCCTGGGCTGCAACAGTTACGTTTCGTGCGCGTCGCTTGCAACATCGAAATTGTTATTCGGTTTCCGTTTCGTTGACGTTTGTGTTCTGTTGTATTGTGCTTCGTGTGTGTGTGTGCGTGTGTGTGTGTGTGTTGTGGGAAAAAATGCAACGAAAATGTCTGTCCATTAGTTGTAAACGTTTTGGCGCTTGTAATTGGCGGCAGCTGCTTTTGTTTTGCCTTTAGGAGTCAACCAAAAAGTGAAACAGGTGCGTTCACGCATGAAAATCCACAAAAAAAAAAAAATATAATGTTAACTGAAACCAAAAAACAACAAAAAATACAAACAAAAAATGAAATACAAACAAAAAATGAAATACATACTAAAAATGTTGCTGTAAAGCGAGTAGACTTAAGATACAAAAAACAATTAAGTCATTAGAAATGCATTATGACGAGAATTCAACAGATCCAAAGTCCGAACACCTGCAATGACTTGTACAAAATATTTTCTAGCCATGTGCAGCTTAGCCTGAAGATGATACCAAGTGTTCTCATCTTGGCTTAAGTTTGAATCGTTCCGCCAACTGACTCATTGCATCAGATTCTTGCTAAAAACTACCCACGCGATTTCTGATTTCTGAGCGTTTTATATCATGTGCTTTTTAGATATTTACGATAGAGCCCGTAAAGCCAAAATCATAAAACCATAAATTTGTTTTTGCCATTGGGTTTTTTTTGACTCCTCTTAATTGTTGTCAGTCTTGGCTTGGACTTGGCTTAAAAGAATAAATACCTGACTTAGCCACCAACGCAAAATACTCGACTCTAAATGTTGTCGGTCTGATGAATTTTTGTGTAGGTCGCAATTGCCTGGCTAACTTATGGACTCAACTATTAAACTACGAAATGTTCTAGTGTTTAAATTCCTTGCTAATCAAATTGATGACACACTATTAATTGTTTCAATTGGCAAATAGTTTGCACAGCTCTTCAGTTAGTGTAGGTTGAGTATCCACAAAAAGAAAAAAAAATTAGTAATTCCACTTGAACTGACTGTTTACAAATGTTCCCCATTACAGATGTACATTCTTTATGTGGATATTAAATTCTTTTTGACTTAAGAATGTGCCAAAAATATGTTTTCCGATATTCTAAAATTTCATAGTGCATTTTTAATGTGTGCTGAAGTTTTCAAGTACTTATCCAAGATAGTAAAAATAAATTCGTGCTCGAGATAAAGATGCCTTGAACATTAAAAATTACAACGTTAAAAAAGCTTGAAGCTAAAAATAAGTTTATGACAATCTTCATGGGCAAATAAATGTCTTAAAATATAAATACCATTTCAGAAATTGGATTTTATGAGCAGCAAAAATGATAGAATTGTTTGTAGTTTGTCGACTAAGTCGAGACTTTTTAATGCCTAAAATATTTCAATTCTTTTGGATTTTAGAGTTTTTAAAAGTAGTTGAAATTGTTGTCTATTTATTAAGAATATCTTAAAAATATTCAAAATATAAAAAATGTGGCGTACTTAATTCTATTTAGCTGTGCAAACAAGATAAATACTGCCAGCTTGTTAAGCATGTTGGAATACAAAATATATATATTTAATGCTCCTTAATGTCTTATTAGTTTTAAAACGTTCGCCTTCAGATGCATGACTTTATGATATATTCATGTTCACGTCTGTTCAAGTCATGCTAGCCCATAGCTTGAGTAATTTATCTAATAAATACTTGTACTGCTCATCAAGTTGACGTAAAACAAATGCTGCCTGTTCAGCATAACGAAACATGAACAGCAATAGTCAACCAAACAACAGACTCAACTACAACAGCATTTACATTTGCAGTGAACTACAAAACAACAACAACAACAACAACAACAATAGCAGCAGTTGCAAGGCAGTTGGAGGTAAATGCAGTCAAGGTGCGCTTAATTAACATGCAACGGGCAACTGGCAACTGGCAAACGACAACAACAGCAGCAGCAACAGCAGCAACAGCAGCAACATCGTCAAGCTAACGACAACAGCACGTCATAAGAGCAATCGACAATATCGAAAGCAGCAACAAAAGATTGCCGCTGGGTAGCAGCAGTAACAACAACACCAACAACAATTGCAACAAAAGTTCGCCAATCAGTCAAACTAAAGATGAGTTGTACAGCATTGCTTGGGCCTCTGCCCTGCAGCTGCTAATTAAAGCGCAGCAACAGCAACAATTGCAACATCAACAGCAGCAACTGCAGGAAAATCAGCAACAACAGCAGCAGCAACAACAGCAGCAGCAGCAGCAACAATTGCAACAGCAACAATTGCAACAGCAACAACAGAAACAGCAACATGTAAGTGACCACATTGCATTTGACTTTCTTTCCAGGCTGTATTGTTGGTGACTTTCTAAGCCAGTTGCCAATTTGGTGCAATGGCAGGCTTCAGATTTGGCAAACAGGCAACAAACTTGCCACTTGCAACTGGTAGCAACCATTGCGAGCAGTTGCTGCAGTTGCTGCCAGTTGCTCATGTTACTGCCCCGCGACAATTGTTGTGTTGGGGCAGCATGGGCGACTGGGTCGCGTGTTTGACACAAATGCCGCGCATAGTTTTGAAGGCGGTTTGGAGCAACTGCGCTTAATGGTCAAAACCAGCAGGCAACATACACACACACACACACACACGCACACACACAGATATCGATACTCAGTTACTTATAAGTATCGCAAGATACTGCTTCCTGCGCTGATTGCATTTTAATAAGCCGGACCCGTATCTCAGAGATACTTTGGCAGGGCAGGCCAAAAATGTTGCATGTTTTGCTTAAGTAGCCAACGACGAAAGCAAAAAAGATAAAATAATAATAAGCAAAATGCGGCACGCAAACAATTTGGAAGACAAAATGCGCGGGTTGACGGGTGGTTCAGGGGGGGATTGGCGTGTATCGCGTGCCAATCGTTTTTACAATGGGTCACAATGGGTTAAGCTGGCCACATAAAACATGTCCAAGTTGCAAAAAGGTCCAGCAAACAAAATAAATTATTAGCAAAATCCACAGAAAACTTATATTGGTTAAGAAAGCCGAACAACTTTCTAACTTTTGCCTTATCTAAGAAGTATCTAAGAATCTTAAAAACTTAAGACATGTGTCTATAAACTGACAAGCCCAATTTATAACTAAAGTAATACCTACTTATAATAATGTTGTAATTATATAAATATTATTCTTTGTTGGGGGTAAAAGCTAACTTTTAATAGGATTTAAATTTACATAATTACTGAAATATAATATTTATTTTAGCAATATCTGAATGAAGTATTACAAATTGCCCACTGTACCCATTTGAGTGGCGGCGGCTACTTTGATGCAAAGATCTGTGGCTTCAGTTTCGAGTTGGGGTATTGGTTTTTGTACTCAGTTATTTGGCAATTTGTTGATCGCACATTACGAGTAAAAGAGCTATTTTTTTTTCTTATTTCCTCAGTTGTGTGAGCTGCTTGGCATAGTTTCAAAAAGTATCTTTTGTAAGCTGTGCGAGTGTGCGGCTGACGTTGCACATTGCCTGAGTTGCTTAGCTTTTAATAGGCTTAAAGTGGTTGAGCAATGAATGCAGCGGCTCGTTTGGTTATCCATCAGATCCATTCAAATGCCATTTACCACGCCTCGTACAACTGCATTAACAAATAACTGTCAGAGAACAATAACAACGGCTATTTCTGACCCTCAAGCAGTAGTCTTGCCTCAAATGAACTTGGCTAACAACAAAAAAAAAAAATAAATAAAAGCACAGAGCAACATAAACAAGTAGCCAATAAATGTTCGACGGTGCAAAAAGGCCATAATAATAAACCTAAACTTAAAAACACACCACAAACAAAAAAGAAAAGAAACAAAAATAAAATAAAACTATAAGCTTAATGTGAACAAATTTGTGAGCTAGTCATAACAACAACTAAAGCCACAGCAATTTCAGCAGCTGTTGCTACCACTTTTTATGTAGTTTTCGTGGCCATTCAATTTTTTTGTTAGTGACAGTCATTAGCCAAAATATGAACACCAAAGTTGCGGATACACGAGTATACACAGTAGCCAAAATGTCTACAGTAAAAAATATGCTTAGAAAATTGTTTATTTTTAGATTTACTGCAAGCAACATAAAAAAATCTCTGAATACACTTTAACATTGATTTCCGATTGCCATAAATTGTTAACAGAATATGAAAGGCGAGAAAGGGTTTGAGGATAAGAGAATCCATTTTGAAATGTAGAATTGACTGAAAAACAAAAAAGAAATATAAAAAAAAATTGAGCAATTGATAGAATGATATGATCCAATTAAAATTCAATAATCCAAATGATCAGACACCTATAAATTGAACAGTTAACAATGTTCTCAGCATGGTTTGACAAGATTTTTATTTAAGATAAGATAACTATAACATATAGCCACATATTTAATATGTCTAACAGATAATTAATAGCTCAGCGTCTCGATACTTAAAGTATTTTCGCATTGTTTTGAAGCAGAAAAAAAAAAATTAAATTAATTTATGTTAATTTTGTTGTGAACAAATAAAATTTTATGGCATGCCATCTGCATATCTATTTTTTTTTTATGTTATAAATCGATTTGAAACTAGTCCCATTAATTTCAAATCAAGAGTATATTGCATATTCGTTAATTTTTTTTTGTTTTGTTTATATTAAAGAAATGTGAATGGCTTTTTTTTTGAGAATTCAGCATCTATGTATAAAATGTTATCTAAATCCACACGCTTCTCTAATCAATTAACTGAAATCTGAGGAGAGGCCCAAAACGCATTGTGCGATTTTCTAACATCTTAGCCACAAATTCCACATACACCAACAACAGCAACAAAAGCCACAAAGTTGCGCGAGTCGTGTCAAAAAAATGCTTTGTATTTTATTATTTTTAGTTTTTCGATTTTTTTTTGTTTTGTTTTGTCTTGTTGTTGTTGCATTGTTTGAGCGATTTGTTTGAATTTTGCCGACCGGCGACGATTGGAAACTTGGGAAGATGTCTCGCAAAAGCATTGGGTCCGGCGTCTGGATCTTGGGCATCATCGGCTTGAGCTCTGTGTGGCTTGGCATTTTATCCAGTCACGCTGCAAGTTATTTGCGTCGTGCCTAAGAAATTCTCAGTTCTCAGTTCTCTGTTATTATGCCAGCCGGTTGGTTCCATCAACCGAGTGCCATCATCATCATCATCGTGAAGAAATAACGCTTGCCTCTGCAGTTTTTCGGCCCTCTTCTGTAACCGGAGCTCGCAGTATGATTTATGCAGTTGCCAACAAAAAAACTGTTGCACTTACCCTTGCACCAGTGGTATAGACAAAGGCTTGCAGAAAGGGTATAGGATTGAGGTATCAAATAATTATGTGGATGTATTTTAAGACTGAAGAAAATAATAATACATTTCTCAGAATGATAATATAAACTACTATTTGTGTCCAAAGTTTCCAAACTTATCAACATTAACGTAGAGCATATCAAAGTCGGCTATGCTTAAATCGAGATGCCACTTTGATTTTGCATTTCTGTCTGATTTACTTTTGTATGCTTATAAGATATGAAATCGGTAATGGCTTAACTCGATGCTGCACTTGTTGAATTTTGATATGCTGTGGGAAAGTTGTCAAATCGGTTACCAATTATTCTTGGGTTGCGCATATTTTGTGTGGCAGCTGCAGAAAATTTGAAGCAGCCAAATTGTATGCATATTGATTTGCAGCTGCCAAATCTCATTTCGTATGCAGCAGCAACAGCAGCTGTTTGCGTTTGCGGTTTTTGGAACTTCCCGCCTACCTTATACGCGTTTACGACAGCAATTGGCAAGTAGTTTAAGTTGAGTATTTTGTATGAATGAAATCAGCATCAGCCTTGGAGACAACTTCCGTTTGAGGAGTGCCAATTGTGTGAGCCACTTGTCGACTCGCTGTCTTTTGTTTAGATAGATATGAATGTCGGCATAGAGCAGTGCTCGGGGCATCAGCTTAATGTCCAATTATAATTTGTAGACTTTAACGTTACCGCATTGAAGGTTGTGCCGTGAAATGAGCTCCGAGCTCTCGTAATCGTAATGGCATAATTATACTGCTGTGGAGCAATCGAAATTTTTGCACTCGTCTTTTCGAAGTGTTGAACCAAAAATTACTTCATTTCGCTTGCGGCTTTTATGTGCTGCGGTCAAGTGGCTGATGATCATGTTGAAAGTGTTTTGCCTGCACTTGGAAATTGTAAAGAAAAAAAACGTATCTATTACACAGTTTTTTAGTGTTTCTGTTTTTTTTTTTTTTGCCATATTGTAAAGATGCTGCTGAAAGCTTATAATGATATCATGCAGCAATCCCTTTGTCCCACTATGCCAATGGTGTAAACAGGTTTTGGGGGCTTACTGTGAACTGTCAACAGCGATCTACGCTATTCACAACTCATTATTTACACTCCACATAGTTGCTATTTTGGTCTATTGAATTTCAGTTTTATGTTCTCAATGCCTCGTTTGCATATGACACAAATACGATCTTGAAAATTCCATAACGCCAAAACAAAAATATAAGTTTTTATTTTATGACTGAAATTTGCAAGTTTTCACCATTTCGGCCGTCCAAATATTTGCATATATTTTCGGCCTTTTAGAAACGTTCCAACTTCCCAATCAACTTGGCTAAAAGCAACACTGGCCAATTGCGCAGCAAACAAAAAAAAAAATAAAAATAAAACAAAAAAACAAAAAAATCAATAAATAACAATCTCGGAAATGGTTTTAAGTAACCATTATTTTTATTTTTTTTTAATTTTTGTTATTGCCTATGCGCTCACGACTGCCTCGTAAAAATCGGGCAGCAAATAACGAAACGAAAACAAAAAGCGTTTTTGCATTAGACGTCATCGACTTGTGGCCTTTTTAAATGAAATTTGCGCCTTACTTTCACCGGCGTGCATTTTAAATTTGAAATTCAATTAGGAAACTCAATACGCCCAGGTCTTAAAAGTCGCTTCAACTTATCGCTAGCGGGTAATCAATGCGAGGAGCGTAAATGTTTATTAATTGGCGGCAACGCGCAGCAAGCAAAAGCGAAATGCATTTTTATTGTCTGCTCGACAATGAGTTACCCAGTAGAGATTTTGAAACTTACACAAAATGTTGCTTAGTAGTACCCCTTACAACACCTTCAAAAGTACCTAACCCTTTTCAACCTGCAATTCGCCAATTTGGCAGCAGTTGTAGTTGTGCATTTCTTACTCCATGCTGATTATAATGCTCTGCATAAATATTATTGTTAATTGATTTGTAATTTTCAACAAATGAGCCAATATCAAACAAATTCTAATAAATAATTGTAAGAAATAGAAATGTGCAAAACTTCTACCGGTGCAGGGAATCTAATGTAAATGAGAACATAGCAGTAGAGTGAGAAAGCGATATGTAGGTGTGAGATGGCAAGCAAATGTGTTGTGAGAAGTAGATTCATCGCATCCCCAGCTTTGACATATGCAAATTATGTATACGCCCCGCGGCTCTAAATGTTAAACTAAATATCGACTCAATGTTATGGCATTCAGTTCAGGTTTGCTGTTTTTTTCTGTCATTGCTATTGTTGTTGTTTATATTTCTAATCACCGTCTACTTAGCGGAGCAGTGTAAAATTAAAATGCTTAAGCAGTGATGCAATTGGCGGGGACCTGTCTCCGATTTAGAGTCGAGTCAGATTGTTGACAAATGGCTGGCGACTGTGGGTGGGCAGGTCAAGCGATGATCATGACTAAGTTGATAATGCCCCAAGTTGCTCACCTTTGCTAGCCACACTCACCTAGCCAGCCAGCGCCTTGATTGTAATCAACTTGAATACTATATTTATGCTTCTCAGTTTGGCATCGGCAGCGCGTATATCATAATTTACAATTTGAACAGTGCGGCGCGGTGCGGCGCGGTGCGGCGGGGCAAGCGGCAAGCGTCAGGCGTCAGCGCACGCGTGCATTCTGTTTTCGATTATGCGCCTCATGGCATTTGGGTAGACATAAGTTTTCCGCAGAGACTCGACTCTGTGGCCGGCCTTGATGGCAGGCCGCCTTTGGCGCTTGTATCTTATGCTTGCATCTTTGTATCTGTTGTATCACGATGGCCGCCGTTTTGCTGACCACATGGGGCGGCAGCAGGAAATTTGTTAGCCTGTCATAAACTGCAACGAACTGTATGAATTATGGCTGGCAACGGGACGCAACTAGCCACTTATCGATATGCAAAAATCAAAAAAGAAAAATCCATCCAGCGAAAGTGTCGAACGATGTTCTAGGTAGCTGGTTTTTTCATTATTTTTTTTTTTTTATTTTTTTTACAACAAGCAGCCCAACGGCCAAACAATTTCTTTTAATTAATTTTTGTGACGTCTAGACACGACTCGAAATACTTCATACGCCAACGCTCGCACAACCGTGTGACAGGTGCTGATTGAAATGACCCGAAAAAGGCGAGACATCAACTGTTTGTAAGTGGAAATGAAGAAGATGAAGCTGCCTTTCACACTTGGCGTAGTAAACAAGTATAAATACTTTTGGGCTGTAATGAGCCGAAGCTGAAGACGAGCGGTGGAAAAGAAAACAAATTCACATGTTTTTTGGTGTCTGCGTCTGTTTATAATCTTTTCATCAAACTTTATATACATATAACATTTGGTTTTCGGAATAATCATTTAAAATACACATAGATTCAAGCAGTGTGCTTATGAGAATAAGTCCTTAATTGCGTCAACCATGTCATTCTATATTATAGATTTTAAAGTTAATATCAAAAGAACATATTTTTATACACAACTTTCAAACTTACGAAAGTATCTTTTATGCTATCCCACCAATCAGCTTTAGTTACATCTACACTTAATGCCAGCAAAATAATTACAATGAAAATGAAAATATTGCAATTCATTTTGAGTTTTATTTTATTTTTTTTTTTTTTTGGTTTTTTTTTGCGGATTTTGAGATGCTGCAGATGCTGCTAGAATTATACGACTGTTGCCTTATCTGGCTGGCATATTAATAAATAAATGCCTCACAGCCGCAACGATGCTGATAAGACGTAATTTACCGAAAAATAAAATATGAACATTTTTTGTGACGAATATTAAATGCCCTTGCACTGGCAGTTGATGAATGTGGTTTAAGTATACTCTTTATAAATGGATAAATTTATTTTTACATAAGTAGGCACAAACATGGCTAAGAATAAATACAACCAGTTGCTGTCATTTATATACTCTTCTATTAAGCCCGACACCGTCTTCAATGTGTGGCACATGTTGCAACGGAATTGTAATGCGCTCTTGAAGAGTATAAGATTTAAGGCAATTTGACGCATATTATTTTTAGAAACTAAACTTACTCAATTATTGTATGCTCAGCAATTTCGAGACCTTTAATTTGTAAATAACAAGTTTTCACTCTTTGTGTCCTCAAATTAGAATTCCGTTGTTGAAGTTAGTTGACCTTATCAACTGACAATACAGGGTATTCTCTAGTTGATTAACTTGAGTTTAATTAAAGCAATTTTCCTATTTATTTGTCAAGATACAGAGCAAACTACGTAGCAAAACGTACTCTTAAATATATATATATTTATAATTATATATATGCATATATTTAATCAGCAGACAAAGTATTTATAATCATTTTTACATATTTTCAAAAAGATCCATATTCTTCATGAAATAAATAGCAAATTTAGCCTTGCTTAAAAAATGGATGGTCAAAATTTTCCTGGAAAAAATATGGTTTTTGTCAATTGAATTAAAAGTATCTTAAACAATTTAGACTTACGAATGTTTTGCCCATTTCCTCAACTTCCTTGCCCATTCTTTCCTATAAGTGTCAAATTATGAACAATTGTTTTTATATAAGTTCATTTCACTTTTCAACAAGACTTTCACTTACAATTTCAGCTTCTAAATCGTCTCCCCAATCCGCTCTTGTTTGTCCCAAAGTTATGGCCAAGATTAGGGCCATTAAAGTGAATGTGGTAAAGAAGTTCATTTTATGTTCCTTTTATTGTTTTGTTTGCTTTGCTGTAAGTAGACTTTCTGCAATAGCTGCACTTAATCCACTAAATAGCTCTCCTGCTTGTGTGCCTCTTATATACTCATACTGGTATTGCAGTGCTGATTAATTCATGTATAGATTAACAATCAGCGGTCATTAAAAAATGACCCGACAATCTTATATACATTTTGTGGTGAGGCTTATATTTTATTTATGGCTTATATGGAAGAAAATAATATATTCATATATTAATTCTGAGCTTACAAGTAAGGAAAGCATATTTCAATGAGTAAAAACGATGTAATTGTAAAAATATAGACATGAGTTCATCGTATTATAAATGTTGAATTTGTATACATTTTATTTACCAGCTAAGCGGGAAATCAGCATTAGCCCCGGCATTAACTTAACATAAAGTTAACAACTTTGTTAAGAGTCAACATCACTTATGGGGAAAACAGTAGTTTAACACTCAGCGGGGCATCTTAAAAGAAACTGCCAGCCAAAGATCCTGTAATAATTAATCAGAAAAAAATATTAAAAAAAAATATTACAAAAACTATTAAAACTGAACAACGTCGGTGGTCAGTTGTTTGCTATAAAAAAAAATTGGAAACAGATTTCCAGCCAAGACGGCAATAATTTAAGCAATACAAAATTACATTGTCTACAACAACAATCAACAAAACATTTTTGTTGAATTTCATTGAGTGAAACTCGAGAACTGGAGAATTGAGAATTGAGTAAGGCCTTAGGCAGCGGCAGATATCATAGTAGAAATCGATTGGGTGTGACGCATAAATAATTGCAGCCATTTATTTAAACATTTATTGCGGGACACCGCAATGAGATTTCCAATTTGTGTGTGCAGAGTTCTCTAACACATTATTAAAAGCCGTGAAATCCGCAGGCTAAAACAAAACTTGTTTATGAAATCATAGATATATGATAGACACCAAAATTATATACGATATACGATACGAGAATGCGAATTATAACCGGCTCACTTAACGTTCGCAAATAGCATTTGTTGCCTCTGTCAATAATTCGAAGCTAATTTGTATCTACGCCTCGGCCTCGAGGGTCGTGACAATTAATAAGCGACCAAATTCACTGCCAATTTCATGGAGCATGAAATTTTCGTTGTTAGCTCATTAACAGTTTGGCCAACCAACTGATATTAAATACAATTTTAAAATATACAAAACGCGCTTCCATGGAAGACATTTACATAAAATTATAAACAAAGACATAAATCAATATGCGGTCAACTAAGTAGAAACACTTGCCTTCAATAATGAAATAAAAATACAATTTCATGCCTTGAGACTTGGGCTAGTTGAAGTTCACTACACGCATCGCATATAAGGCGGCAATTGTGTAAATAGCCAGTCATAACGAGCCATTGATAATTGCTGTTACAAGCAAACATTTTATTTACTATACAATTTAAATATACATTTTCATTAGTGGACGCTTTGTCAACGAGTTTATAGGCACACTTTGTGTGGTCTTTTGAGTTGAGTATTGAGCATTTTAAAGCATTTTTTTATAAGCCGAGCCGAGTCTCTGTAGATATCTAATACCAATAAATACCAAACTTTGTTATTATTATATTATACTAAAATTATTTACCCATTCAAAATGGGCAAAAAAAAATGTGTAGTGTTTTTTAGCAGGCAGAAATAAACACCTAAGCTAGTCTACAACGTATCCCTATATTGATCTCATTACTTTCAGCGGGCGCGAGTAATTTCTCTTCTTTTTTTCTCCCAAATTTGAAGACTTTTTACCTGACTGACTGAATGCTACACATCAATGTTAAATAGTTTTTGTAATTTTTCAACTCGCATTGAATACGGAAAACATTTTGGCTTTAAATTGAAGTTGGGCTATTTCGCTATTGTTATTTTTGTGCGTGTCAGCAGATAGACATGTAGTGCATGCACTGACAGACTGCATGACATGCAGTTTGACACATTGTAATGACTTCGACTGCTTAGGTGTTATCTTATCGCTGGCTGTCAATGTGCGTATGTGTTTGCGTCTGTGTGTGTGTGTGTGTGTGTGTGTGTGTGTGTGTGGCAAGCAATCTGTTTATTTATACATACAAATGTGTTTTTTTTTTGGGTTAAAGCTGTCGAGCTTGAATCCGGACGTTGTTGGCGTCCATCGTTGTACTTGTTGTTGTATTTCTAAAGAAAAAAATCAGTCGATTCTTGAACTCTCTTTGCAATAATAATAATTATTAATATATATATATACATATATATTTTGTATTGGCTATTCAATGTTCAGCCACTGCATGTTAAATTGAATTAGTTAAAGCTATATATAAAAGCAAAGACTGAAAGATCAAAGTAGGCCCCAAATGCCCCCGTTTCGGGCCAAGCGACAGCTAGGCGACACCTTTTGGCATCATCAATCATTTCCATAGGCATTTGAGGTCCAAAGAACCAACCATATTGACGCTTCTGTTCTCAGCAATACTCCAATATATTAGTTCCAGACGCAATTGTATCTAAATATCTATCTATATATACTGCGGCTAGCTGTAAAGCGCTTATCGGGCATGACGCTTGTTTGGGTGTTCCAACAAGTTACGACGACGAACTGGTTTACTGTCTAGCAGACGCTTATATTTATTAATTATCGGATCGATAACTCTCTCATTTGTGTGTTGAGCTGTGAGCTGTGCTTGAAGCATGGCCAAAAAGCAAAATAATAAGAGTGAAAAAAAATCAAAAGCCACTTCGCATTGTGTTTTGACCCAACAACGTTCTGTCTTGCCGCTGCTCTTTTGTGGTCGTCAACAAACAAAAAAATAAATATAAAAAAAAGACAAATACTTCGCAGCACACACACACACACACACAAACACTCACACACACAAACACACACACAGAGGGAGATACAACACGCTTACAGAGCATAAAGTTCAGCGGCAACAACGTAAAGTTTTTCTCTGTTGGATTTCAGTTCGATTCGAGCGATTTTAGAGCGAGGAGCGTTCACGTTCCGTAGAACTAAAACCAAAAGTAAAAACACTAAATAAATAAAATAAGTTCATTTTCGTGTGTGCGCCAAGTGAAGTGTGGCCAAGCTGAGTCAGCCAGAAAGTGCAGTAAAATGTATTTCTCATGCCCAAATTCAGTCTGAGAATGGTTGGTGTCGCCTCGATGGCGTGAATTTTCGCTTGCCAATCAAATCTAATTAATTTCGGCATAGAATTTCCATTTGGCTACGACCAATACGTATGCCAATTAATTAGACTGTGTATAGTGCTTGGTGCCAGCTAATAAAGCCATTCACTTAATTGCGTATGCAGCATGAGTGTGAGTCTTGACACTATTGGTATCGGAATCGGTGGTCTTCCCGGCGATTTGGTGGCCTACGATGAGTCAGAATTCAACCAAAAGATAACGCACCTGACGCCCACAGAACAGGAAGCCGTTAAGCGTTTTTGGAGGTAACGATAAGCATTAAACACTATGCGCTGATCTCCAGTTCGATAGTGTCCAAAAAAATGAACTCCGGAAAATTAAAATATTTTTTGGCGCTGCTTACTCAGTTTAAAGATCAGAGCTCAGTCGCTGTAAAGTGTATGGGTGTTAACTAAGGTGTGAGTTGGAGGTTCAAATTGAGGTGCCAAAGTGACAAAGAGAAACGATTTGTTTAAAAATAGAATATTAGCCAAACACATGTAGCTTAAAGTTGTCTTAAATTAATTGGGTAAATACGTTAATAGAAAACCAGTTAATCAGCTAAAAGTCTAATGCAAAAGGCACATTGACTAATTGATTGCTCAACAGCATTTTGCCTTTGTGTATAATCAAACCGGCTGTAAACATTTCTGTAAATACTATTTATTTTTTTATTTTACACATTATTAAGAAATGTTTACGATTTCATAGATTGCAGAAATGCACTCAAATATTTAAAAAATGTACATAAAATATTAATTATGTATAATAAGGTATTTTCAAAGGCTATGCGTTCTTTTTCCCTATGTCATACACAAAATATAGACTTTTTATATACGAAAGCGTTATGGAAATCTTAAAAGATGTAAATCAACTTTTTTTTATGGTTGCCTGAGGCAAAAGTTCAAAATGCGACAAGAAACGCGCGTAAAACGCGTATAAAACGCGCGCATGTTTTGTGTGCAGTAGTCGGGCCTTAAATATTTGTTTTGCTATTGACAACTGTTCAAATAGAACTTATCTATCAGATTTATAAATAAATCAATGTAGTATTGGGCAAGGGATAGGCTGTTGTATTATAGAATGCAGCACAAGTATGCCCTGCACACAGATAGATAGAAACAAGATTCTTTCGTTTAGTTAGTGCCACACTTGCTTGGGAAATTATAATAAAATATATCAAGCTGTCAACATTTTGAGTTTTGCCTTCGGCCCCTTTTGTTCTCAGTGTTGTCACTATTGTTGCTGTTGTTGTGGCTGTTGTTGTTGTTGTTGTGGCTGTTGTTGTCGTCGGTATTTTGAAACATCTTTAAAAATATGCGCGCCACAAAATCCACAATAATCTGTTTGCCATGCCATAAAGCAGCAAGGGTCTCGGCGACGATTTCACTCCCAGGCAACTGCACTCATTAGTGAACTTTGGGTTCCTCCCCCCCCCTAACACGCTGCAGAAAATATATTTTCCTGGAAAGTGTGTGCAGTATGCGTGCCGCATTTCTCATTTTCATTTGTTTCCACGGTTTGGTGTGCAACGGAAGCTGCAATTATTTATAATTTGTTTTCGGCAGCGAGTCCTCAACCTGATGCAATTAGACCCAAAAATGGCGCTGATGGAAAAACTCTGCCAACGGGCCGTGCATTTTCATATCTTATTAAATTAATTGCCTGTCATGTTTTCCACGCTTACGGCGGCAACAACCAACAACAATAGCAATGTTGCTGATTTCAAATAAAATATATAAATCTTGTTGAAAGCCGTCTTGCGATTTGCTGCCATATTTTTCATGTTGCGTTTCTTTTCGATTCCAAAATTTATGTAAAATGAAAATTTATGCGTCAACTGATTTATGCGGCTTTCCGTATCGCATGCATGACAAGAGCCACAGAGCCACATGCCACCCCCTATCCCCCCCATATTTGATTGCTTCCCTTCCAACACCACCCCCCCGCCTCCTCAATCTCTGTGTGTCTGTCGAGTTGCATCCATGTGAAACGAGCGACGGCGTCGCTTATTTTTGGAGTGCAGTCCAAATTAATATGTGTGTTTATGATTATGATACACGTATCATTATGCTTATGCATAAATTTGTCTTTACATTTGAGCAGACCGAATAACAACATTGTCAAGCAATCGGCAATGAGTGGTGAAGAACATATATACATATATACATATATATATATATACGTACATATATTGTATATGTCTGAGTTTGTGTATAGTATTATGCTGTGAGTAGCTTTTAGACGAACCTACGAAGACTTTTTATTTTATAAATTAAGAAAATCGACACAAGCTCTTTCGATTAGCAGGCATTCACTTAAGTATTGACTACATATATGTTTTTTTTTTTTGTTGCCATTTCTTAGACCAACAACTTTAATTTCTTTTTTTATTTGCAGGTCGCTGGTTTTGCGAAGTCAACGCGCCTTCATTGAGGAAAACGGTACGTAGAACTGCTGCTGCTTGCGTGGCGTGGCGTGGGCACTTTTATTTAGCTATAAAATCGTGGCTTAAGCCCACACGAGAACCACTTTTGTGGTGGATTCGGATGTGGGTCAACTTTGACGCCCGCACAGGGCATCGAGTGCCGGCGTTACCAACGCCCACCCACCATTAAGACAATGTATTTGCTCTGAGCCAATTTGTCACAGCAGCAGCAACAGCAACAGCAGCAGGAGCAACATATTGGCAATAGTTATAGTTCAGTTGCAGTTGCTCCAAACGCACTTTCCATTGTCCAGACACGATGCCCACGTGGAAAGTTCAGCTGCAAGCGGCTTATGCAAATATCTTTTGGCTTTTGCTGTCGCATTTTATACGCCCACAGGCCACATTTGCAAATATTTAACATTTTTTTCGGCTCTCACATGTGAATTTTAATTAAACTTGCAAGCCAAGAGTCGTTTTTTTTTTTGCCCAAATATTTGGCTCAGATCAATATAGATAAGTTTCTGATATGCATTCTTTTTTTTTTTTTGTGGTGTCCAATTTATGACAGCGGATATGACTTGACACTTTTTATTTTGGTCGTAGGCCTGGTCGGTTTTCTTAGCGTTAATTGAGGCAATTAAATGCGATATGCAAATGCAGGCTGTCAACTGCCAACGGCGAGTTAACCAAGTCCAACTGCCAGCCACAGTGGCCAAAATGGTCTCATTAGCCACACGCAGTTTACAATTTTTTTTTTTATTTTTGCTCTTTTATTGCGTTTACGCACACAATTAATGACACGCGAAGAATCTTAATTATAACAACATAAAATCCCGTGCATTAATTGGGTAATGAAATGCATTGGACAATCTATAAATTGACCCACTGCGTCGTTCCACGGGGAGCACTTTAAAGCAAATAAAAGAAAACATAAGGAAAACTCGAGTAAGGCCAACTGCAGCAATTAAGCAAAAATAGCTTCATACATTATGAACACCGAGGGTCCATTAACTGGCGCACTTAGTTACTTTTTAGATGTAAATTATGAAGTCTAGAAAAACATGATATTTATCCAAATATTTTCTAAAAAGGGGGCGATTTTTGAAAATTTGCAATAGTTCAAAATCTTTTAAGCATTTATTAAAATATCATTTATGTTGATTTAAATTTATTTTCAATTTTTTCTTAAGTTACTTGTAGTTGTCATTAGCAATTAGATCGATTGAATATGCACAAATAAATGTGTACATAGATCGTTTAATATGTAAATCTGATTTATTTTTTTAAGGTTTGTACAGATTTAATAGAAACAAATGTGAATTCAAATCCATTAAGCAAAATCTTTCAAACATGTATCATATAATTTATGTTGATTTCAATTTATTTCCTATATATTTTTTTTATTTATTTTTTTATTTTGTATTTGACATGCAATTAGACTGAACAGCGCTTGCACGTGCTTAGCATTATTAAGTGTTTTCCACTTTACGGTAATTTTTTTGTTGTAATATTGTTTATTTTTTTTTTTTTGGTGCTGCTGTTGGACCGTTAGCTTCATTAGCCGCAGCTGCAACTAACGCCTACTCGATACTGCCGCATTCAGCAACAACTTCCTTCATATGTGAACAATTTTACACACATATCTGTCTGTATTAGTTGGACAACTACCAACCAGTTTTAATTTTAGTTTGTTTTACGTTTACTTTTTTTGCTGGGCTGTCTCTCTTGGTCGAAATTCATTCACAAGCCGGCTTCATTTCGTATGCTGGGCAGCATCTCAGTTGTCTCAGCCGCCCACACTGAAAATGTAGTCTTTACAATCGGGGGAATCTTGATGATGATGGGGATTGCTTTGCTTTTGGTCTCTGTCTTGAATACGCTGCAAAAATCGATGCTCGACTCCGACTCAGAGTCTGTCTACGTGCCTGGCCAGCGAGGTCTGAACATGCTCGTTATTTACCTTTACTTGCAGCTCAGTTTTGTTGTCTGCCTGCCTGTCCGCTGGGCTAATTTCTTAATTTTTATGTGCGCCGAGTGCGCGATTTATGTCATTGTACGGGAAAATAGGCACCTTTTATGGTGCACCCGAGATTGTGTAAACAAAGTTGTTCGAATTGGCAAAGATATGTTACGATGGATGATTGGTAGGGCAGCGTAAAAAGTGTGATTGCCTACTTAGCTGCTGAATAATTGCATCGCATTATGATACATATATACATATGTATATATCTGTGGGGTATCAGCAACTCTTTAGACCATTTAATATATTAATAGAATTACGTATGCGTTAATAAATATATATGTATGGTGCAAATATTTTATGAGCTGGAATTTGGTGTGGATAAATTTATATATAAGCTGTAATTTTTTTTATATTATCTATTATTAAATCATTATCATAATACAAACATATTTGCTGATATGTCAGCGCGAGTAATTAATTATTGATGTTATAAATGCAATTAATTTTTTGTATTAAATACTTTCGAGTTGTTCTTATATTAACCTTGAGTTGATATATTATACGATTGTTTGAGATAAGCGCGAGTCACACTTTCGTCTTACAGCAACTTATTAACACCCGTCAAAGTGCAAATATCTTAGCAAATCACTGTTTATCGACACCGGTCGAGGCTAGTCACACTTTTGGCCCTAACAGCGGATGCTCATTAACACGTGCTTAAGTGGAAAACCCCTTAGCCATGCACTTGCAGCAGTCAATCAAGTGTAGACGATGTTTTGCAACTCAAACAGGCAAACACTGTCGGGACAGTGATAGGCACTCAGTTAGTCGTGCTGCCAATTAGGCGACATTAGGCAGACCGCATTCTTTTAGACGCCCACAACACGTCCAACAACGGCCAAAAGCTTGCACATAACAGGCTAAACTGAGCAAACAGCTGTGATTATGTGTGTGTGTGTGTATGTGTGTGGGTGTTTGGTGTCCAATACAGCGTTGATAATTAAGCCGGCAAGCAGCGTCATTAACACAACGCCCTCGCAACCGGCCATGGCCATGACGGTTGTGTTAATTACAACTCATCAATATGCGTCTTTTTGGCCTGGTTAATATTGCTCCGGCAACACGTATACGCCGCATAGTGCAGCCAACAACAACAATAACAACAACAACAACAACACTTTCCCAAAGCGACGCCTACGAAAAACGCCTACCGTAAATGAGATGCATTCGTTTTTATGAATGAATCGCTGCACTGAAAGTGAAATCTGAAATTTATATATATTTTGTTATAAACTTCACATCTAGATGGCGCCACGCGACAAATTAATCACATAAACAAATAAAAAGCTTCCACGCTGCATTCGCAACTGGGCGTTGTTTAGGCGACTGATAAGTAAAAATATGCGTATCTTATCGCCAATTAGCTGCATGATGAGTTCAACAAGTATTTGGATTGTTAGCCATCCAGTTGGACTGAGAACGTGCGCCCCAAATGGTCGCGCAAGTCGTCGGTAGTTTTTGAGAAATACTAACGCGTATTTCTTCATTATCGAGTCGACCTTGGCTCCATAGAAAATGCTTTGGAATTTATTATGGTTGGGGGTGCTGTGGTTGCTATATGAGGCTAGAAAGCCAACGCGCATGCTTCCAAGGACTTACTACACAAGTGAGTGAGGGAGTGAAAAGATCTTAAAAATTATAAATTTAATTATTGTTTACATATGGTAAAGTTGTTGGTTAGATAAATATTATAAGGTTTTATTCATAGCTGGATGCACTTTGCTATTTTGTAATTATAATACTCATTGTATTATTAAAAAATTTTAATTGAAAAATGATTAATAATATCAAACAAATTATAATCATAGATAGATTTGCAAAGATACAATTAAGGAAATTGCTTTAAGCGAAGCTAATTAAAGCAAATGAACTCAAGACTATAAAATGCTGTTGAGGCGAAACTTCAAATGAGTCGCGTGCATAGTTTGTTATCTAAATTAAGCAAATTTAGTTATGATATGACGCAATTAAGCATAAATATGGCCAGCACAAATCATACAAATGTATCTTGCGGCTACATTCTGAGAACTGCGCTTGGGAGCTGCGATTGCGACTCAGATTACGAAAAAAAAAACAAAAGCTGAAACGTGTTTTAGGCCAAACAGGCAGGCAGGTGTGGCTGTGAGCCAAAGCTTAAATGCCTGCTACACACAGGCAGATAAATATGCTGTGTGTGTTTGTGTGTGTGTGTGTTGCCAATACCAAGAATCAAAAGCAGACTCAAAACCCAGACAGACGTGACCTTGATAGTGACATTTAGATACGCGTTGTCTGCATTTCAGATACAGACAGTTTTTTGTTGTTGTTGCTATGCTCATCCGGTCATTTATCTTACTCTCGTTTTTTGTTTGGTTTACTCTTGCACAGCGCATCAAACGCCGGGCAATAACAATGGCAACCCAAGCTCAACATTGACTCGGTCTGTGCGCAGCTGCAACTGTTGTCCTTATGGCTACCACATCGATCTGGATTTTGTTCGCTACTGCGAGGGTCTGGCCAATGCCAAGCCCAGCGAGGAGGAGCTGCAGCGTCGCGATCGTCGCAGATCTCGCAAATCCATGGAATTCATGCTCGGCTTTGAGAGTCTCTTTGGCGGCGATTGGCAGGCGGAGAGTCGTGTGCAACCAAAGCTAACAGAGGTGAGTGCACAAAACATCCACGATCTAAATCTAACTTAAGTTAACACACAGATTTGATATTCAAAAACTGTATTTGTTTATTTGAGCTCAATTTCCCTTGGACTTTTGTCAACAACTTCAAAGTGATTTTGTACTTCGCACTCGATTAACTTGTCATCTGTTTTACATTTTCACCACAGGCCGCACATGAAAGTGAACCGGATTCGCCACGGCTAAACACTGCCGCTGTCGGACTATCGCCGTGCTATCGGCCACGGTCGTCGTCGGTGCCACGCTTCACGTACAGCAGCAGCCTTGCACCGCCGCCGCGTTCAGAGTCACCCTATGGCACTGCCTCCTCCACATGCTCCTCACTGCGTGGCGGCGTCGAGAGCGATGCGGGCATCTATCCGTCTTACAAATATCCGACATACAGTCATGCACGTCCGGCCAACAGTCCGCCGGAGACACGTGCCTTCCTACACGAGGCACTCGACGAGGTCTGCAGCGATTTTGAGCGAACGCTGGAACGTGCCTCGGCCAGGAGGCGTAAAGGTGGTGCTTACAGCTATACGAATGGCAACTCCATGTCCATGGATCGCAACAACAACAGTCTCAGTCTGAGCTTAAGTCTGAGCAATGGCTATGGCTCCAAGGAGACCAAGGAGGCGAAGGAGCGTCGCATGGGGCATAGCACGTGGGATCGTTACTTTGATGTTGCAGGTGAGTGAAATTCGTGCAACGCTCAAAATAGATGAGGAAATACTCTTGCTTGCTGCTCTGCACTGCTCTGCTCAGCTCTGCTCTGTTCAGCTCTGCGCAGCTCTGCTCTCTATGATTCATAGGCGGCAGACGAATGACTTTGGTTGTATCTCGTAGATACTTTTGCTTTTTCTTTTGCTGTTGCTTTTCTTAGCAATTAGCGATGACGCCGCACATGTGACACTTTTACGCACGAAAGTGTGAAAAATTTTGAACAACTGTTGCAGGCTGTTGAAATGCTGTACAATGGAACGTGTTTCGAATTTTTATGTACAATAGAAGATGTCCATGAATTGGTAAAAAGTCTTTCTTATTTCATGTCTCTTATGTAAAATATACCATAAATATTTTGCAGTAATTGCTCATTTCGAATAATGCTGATCAAATATTACAAAAAATATTAAATCAAATTTACAAATTTGTTAATGATGTGTTAAAATGATTATTTGTCGTAATTGTGCACTAGTTTCTTTGCCTTTCCATCCCATTGTATCAGCATATATTGTAAGGCCACACTACTCATGAAGCTGTCATAGCCCCAACACGCAAGCTGTTAGATCAAAGTAATATTTAAATGTAGCTCCAAAAACAAGCAAACAAACAACAAAAAAACAAAAAATCCAAAAAAAACCCGTCGCAATCTAGCAACGCATAATTCAATTTTATGCAGCAAGCCTCCTGCCCGAAATAAATGTCTGGGGCCAATCAAAAGACATTAAGCTGCATAAAATGCGCAGAGTTGTCTGCAGATACAGATACGTTATGCCGATACATAGATACAATCACTTTGCATCTTTGGCATTTCAAACTCAATTGGAGTTTACAAGCCACTTCAAGGCGATTCGAGGCGTTCGTATCTTGAATCAATTTTGAAATGCGCATTTGGCGCTCAATTTGCATGCAAATGCTGCTAAGTTGTTGTTGTTGCCGTATTTTTTTTACTGTTTGCCCGTTTTTCTTGTATTTGTTTATGCCATAAATTTGCCATAAAGTGTGCAAAAACCAATGCAAGAAACTCACGCAAATAAACAATCAAATTGTCGCTTTTTTTGCCCGTGGACATTTTATCTGGGCAAGGAGTCAAAAACTGACATTGATTAATGATTACTGTTGTACACATGTATTTACGATATGTGGGTCCCATATATACTCTTGTTTATGCTCTTTAGAGTCGTTATAAATGGTTTCTAAATTGCCTTTACTCTAATGCGTTTCACCCAAAAAAAAAAAAAGGAAAAAAAAACGTTTGCCAAAAAATCTTGCCAATTGAGGCAGACCCCAAGCAGCGAGCCCAGAAATCTGTCTATTGTTAGACAAATGCCAAAATGCGTTCAGCGTTAATTTCTTGTAACCTTGGGGCCTAAAAGCTGGTCTAGACATGCGCCCCTTTTAGCCATATGCGATTCAATGGAAAGCCTTTATCGGTAGATACAAATTAACCTCAAGGCTGTTAACGAAAATTATTAATATACTTATCAGGCTGTGTATTTTAAGGTTGAAAATAATTATTCAACAACTTGGTTGATATGACTTATAAATTGACAGTCGATTTATTTTGGTAGAAATATCTGGGAGTGGAATGCCATGGCTGAAATGTGTTTTTAAAATTTAATTTAGTATTTATGTAGAGGAGAAAAAATTACCAAAATATGTGTTGCTTTTGAAGATCGTACAATTTTTGACAAAGTAATGTGGAATATTTAAATCTGAGCGAGTTTTTGAGATTAACTAATCATTGATAAATTGGCTTTTTAGTATATAGCAGACATATTAAAGATAAAAAAAACATTTAAAATTAAGCCAGCCGACTACGAACTAATGTATGTCAAATATTTAGATACATTTCAGACTAATAATAAATTAGATATTAGATTTATAGATATTGATCGATTGATTGCGCCTCTAAGCAAACCTTAAACACATGGGTGTTACGCCATTTCGTCAAAATACAAATAGTTAACCACAATTTGTTAATATTTGCTTGTAAATTGATTGGGCAAACTAAATTGAAGATCCACCTTGAAACGCGAAGACGCCGCTCTTGTCGAGTCTCAGTCAGCTCAGTTCGTGATGTATCTAAATATATATTACAAAATGCGGCGGTTCGCGTCATCATTATTATCATCAGCTAATCATTTAATAATGTGCATTTAGCTTATCTGCAGGCTGTTGTTTAGATTTTGTTAACGTTGTTGTTGCTGTTCAGATTGTTTAATTAGTATTTGCTGAGAGAGCGACGACCTTATCACTATATTTTTGCTGTTCTCTCTGCTCTCGAGTTCTATTTCATTTTTATTTTTTGCTAGTAATACATGGCAATATTTTTTCGTTGTGCTGCTTTAGCACAAGAGCTGTTAAATAATAACAAAATCGCTGCTGCTAAATGATGTTTTTTTTTTTTCGTTGCTGGCAGCAGCTCGAAAATTTTAGCGCAGTTTGTCGACGACTTTCGAACGAAAAACATAAAATGTGTCTAGCAAAGAAATAAAAAGCAATTAAATCAGCGAAATGATCTAAACGAATAAATTAATGAAACGAGTGCAACGCGAATATCAAATTTAATTAGAATATACGAAATAATTGTAGGCATCGAGAAGTTTGTTAGCACATTATAAAATTCGAAAGACCGTGCGAAAGTTCCGACAAAATCGACGAAATAACAACGACAAATAAAAAAACAAAAACCGCATCAGAAGAAAAAACGCGTGTCCTCAAAAAACTAAAAAAAAAAAAAAACGTAAAACAAAAATATTATTAATCATCGAACATTAAAAAAATATATATATATAAAAACTCGAAATATGATTCAAACATAAATCAATCAAGAAAGTTTCTCAATGTTTAAGTAAATGACTAAAATCAAAGCGAAAAATAAAAAAAAATTGGTGGTAATAAAAATAAATTAATATATATCTACTTGTATATGTATAAAACAGTGGAAAGCTAAAAATATATATTAGTTTTCTCAATGCCAATATTCACGATATTAAAGAGAATCAAAAATGAATTCATGCAGAGTGAGTTTCGGTGTGCATGTAATTTTGTGCATCACTGTGAAAGATAACGTTTGACGCTGTTCGCTTCGATTTGTAAATGTGCTTGATAGCTGAGCAAATCAAATCAAATTAATATTACTTATTACTCACACAGCAATTGCTTTAATTAACACCAAACAATAACAAATACAAACAAGTCGTAAATAAAATACTTTTTTTTTAGCATTACCAAAGTGCAATGGCTGCCGCCTTGACCGCTAATCTTAATTATTTTGCTGCAACGTTCAATTAAATGTGCTATTAAGACAACTGAAAATCAATAACAAGTGGCAATAACAGCTACAACAACAACAACAGCAACAGCAACAACAATGTTTGCCACTGCTGCAGATACACTGCCGCTGCGACGCAACAAGGAGACGACGAGAAAGATTAAAATGAAGCCGGAGACAAGGCAGAGCGCTCTGAAAAGCTGGTGGCATGAGTGTAGGTTCATTAGCCAGGCAGATAGCTGGTTGGCTAATAAAGGTGTTTTCTGCTGGCTTAGACGCGTGTTTTTCATTTTCATTATAGCTAATTTTCTAGCTCATAAAAACTGATTAATTATGGCCCCGGTCAATGCTATCTGAACACGCGACTTGGCGGTCTTTTTGGCCAGCCCCATCTTCTTGCCTTGACCATCTTTTTCATTCGACAGCGCAGTCAACTTGGCACCGACACAGAAAATAGAAATCTTTCTGCTTTATTTTTATTATTTTCTTCTGCGACTTTTGTTTTGCATTTCTTTGACGAAAGTTCAGTGTACAAAAGTATATCTTTTTACACATATATGAGTATGTGTATAGAAATTAAGTAATAGCAGCAAATAGAGCAGCGACCAAAAACTGAGAAAAATACACAAAAATACTTGGCAGCCGGCAAAGCGATGAGTAACAACTGTCGGCAGACAGTGTGTGTGCAAAGTATGCGTACACGCTCCGAAAGTGTAATGATGAAGAGCTTTTTACTTTTTAGATAACATATCTATCTTCATCTATCTTCAATTGAATTGGAACGATTTTTTTGTTTAAATTGAATGTGATTATTTTATATTTTGGCGTAGTTGTCAAACAGATGTTGCACTTTCCACTACTCAGGGTCAGTTTGTTTGTATATTGGCCCACCATCGATAAGCGTTTGATACGATCGATGCGTATTGCAAAACCACACACAAGTCGGGCAATGCCCGAGTAGTGGCGGCAAAACATCGTCTCTTTTATATAAACAAATGAGTGCAATATGTAGTGTTTGTATGTAGGTAAAATCAATATTGAATAATAATAGAGCACCACCAGTCGGCGCCCCGACTTATCAGCAGTCTGACACAGACACACATAAAGGACAGACTCGAAGTCTCTTTTGGCTTTTAGCTTTTGGCTTTTGTCTATTGTATTTTTATTTTTGCTGCTGCTGCTGCTGCTGCTGCTATTCATAGTGGAAGCGGCAGTTTTTGTTTGGTGGGCAAATTATGCGCACCGTGGCACAGTTTCTAACTGCTATCATTTATTGTATCACTAATATTAATAATACGCATTTTGCTGTGCCAAAATGTCGCTGTCAGTAGTCAATTGGAAGCGTCTATGGCAAGTCTGCAAATTAAAATAGTTTTGAGTAAAGCTACACAGCTACAGAGCAAGTAACCAGATAAAATGCTTATAGTCAGGCATTATCTAAAGCTTACTTTATCTTTTATTTTCCATTACTTTTTATATAGACTCCTGCATGGCTGGGAATCGCTCACCACGGCTCTTTCAGCGCTCAAATACGCTGCCACTGCAGCAGCGTCCCAGTCCCGCTGAGGTCCAGTATGAGAGCTATGTCCTCGCCACGGTGGCTGCCAATGCCCAGTCGCCGGTGGAGCAGCCAGAGAGTGTCGGAGACAAGACGTCGCCACCACCACCGCCACCGCGTCGCCATCATTTGACAGCCACACCCAAAACAGAGCAGACGACAACAAATGGCAGTTCCTCTGGCAGCCCCCTCCAGTCGCCGGCCAGCTCCGAGACGGGTCAGACTACTGCGGATGCTCAAGCGCTCTGCCAGATACGCGAACAAATGGCGTTGAGCTTGAAACGGCTCAAGGACCTAGAGGAGCAGGTCAAGGTCATACCTGATATGGAGGTGAGTAAATCGAATTCCAGTCGGAATTTAAGTTGGAATTCAGCAAGCATCACAGTTGGGGAAGCATGAAAAAAGTATTTTCGCTTAGGCAAAGAATTTGTTGATTGAAATAAGAATTTCGTTAACCGATTTTCGTACAGAATTTGAATGCTTTCCTTATCATGCGTTATAGTAAAGAATGTTGCGATACTAAACTATATATATATATATAGTATCTCTACTATACAAAGATATATATTTATCTGGCATCTACTAATTCCCAACAACTTTCAGATGGAACTGAATTCACTGCGCTCTGAGAAACAGCGTCTACAGCGTCGCAACGAGGAGCTGCTCCGCGGACAACGCCAAACGCCATCGCCACCCAGTCCGGGTATTAAGAATGCGTCACCCGTGCAGTTTACGCCGCAGCGCATCAGTCCCGTTTCACTGGAGAGTTTGGGCGCACGGATGCGCAGCAGTTCGATATCGCCGATCATCATACGACGCGATGTTTCCACACAGGCTGCCAGCAAGGTGATTGCCACACGTGACATTGCAGTGGGCTCGCCGTTGAGCGTTCGCCACGTGGGCACCCAGCAGACGGAGACGCTGTACTCGCAGCTGGAACTGAAGCAGAAGATTGAACAGGCGCTCAGCGATAGCAAGCAGCAGCGACTCCGACATCTCATCTCGGTGGGCACACAGATGTATGTGCCAAAGCGGGAGCAGCGGGAGATGGGCAACCAAACCGTACCAGAGCGGCCAGTGCTCAAGCATAATGTGTGCATCAGTGCCAAACCGATGACCAGGGAGAACTTTACCAACTGCAAGCCGGATATGCGCAGCGTGGCCAGCTCCGACCATCGAGTGACGGATGTGCTCTGCGAAAAGTGTGCCATTAGCAAGCGTAGCGTCAGTGTCGGTTGTGGCACCGACGAGAAGCTGCCGGAGAAGCCGAAGCCCGTGCCACAGTTGCCAGGTCGCAGCAACACCTTCAGTCTGGGCGAGCACGAACAGTTGGCTATCAAACGCAAGGCGATTGGCTGCCAGACTCTAAACACCGTGGTGCACAATGCGTTGACTCAAACAGCGGCGACCACTGTGCGTTCCACGGGTGCTCAGGTGATGCCCGAGCAGCAACAGGTGGCAACCCAATGCGGCGTGGAGTCCACGAGCCGACAAACGGATACTAAGGGATTGCAGCGTCTCACGCGCAGCGTGACCAAAACCGAGCAGCTGATGGCACCACTGACTCCACCGCAGACATGTCATGTTGGCAGCAATACGGAGGAGCAGCCATTGCCTGTCGTTGCGAAACCCGAGCGCATCGTTGCCCACTCCTCGTGCAACACGGAGCAGGTGCACAAGCGAGACGTTGGCTGTGGCGACATTGTCAAGCCGCACATCTCGATTGCCTGTGCGGCCAACTACTGTGATTCCTGCAAGGAGGCCATCCAGCTGCTGGCCAAGGACTTCTCCAAGGTAGACCCAACCAACGAGCCACCAACAGCTCCACATCCCATTCGGCGTTCCACCTCGGCGGATTCGCGTATACCGCGTCCCAAGCATCTCACTAGTCCCAGTCCAGTGCGCAAGCAGTTCCAACGTCAAAACACTTATACGCTGCCAACTGCTCAGGCAACGCCATCGGCGCCTCCACGGAGCCCGAAGGCGCAACGAAAACTATGTCTGAGGTGAGTTTCCAAGAATTAAATCATTTGAAATCCCACTCGCCATTTCTAACGACCCATTTCCACAATCTGTTTCGGTTGCATTCAAATTTCTTTGTAGTATTGCCAGCAGATTTTCCCAAATATAACCCCAAGAAAAAGTAAATCGTTGTTGATTTGCTGAGTAACCTGTATAGTTATTTTTTTAAGTTATCTATTATTGAATTTAAAAAAATAGTTGTCATCACCTTAAATTTTGAATTGCCCGCGCTCCTCTGTAACTTGCGAGAGCTTTAAGCTCAATGTGTTAGCTAAGACACAAACCCAGCGAAGACGCGTCATGCGCATTGACGACTCTGAATACGGATTCCGAATTGAAGTGTATGGCGACCTGGTCGCATTGACCTTCAGGCTCAGTTTTCATTTTGGCTTTGGCGCGTTTGCAGCTACTTTTGCTTCGTTTCTCCTCGTTTATCGACTTTTTGTTTATTGTTTGGCTTTTCGTTTTGTGTTCTCAATGGTGTTCTCGATGTTTTCCGGCCTGAGCAGCTTCACCTGCTACCCACTGGTGGTCAGCGGCTGTTCAGCTCTCCTGCTAACGTGGGTTCAATAATAGCAATAGTCTCATATCCCCAATATTGTGTATGTGAAACTTGACGACGTGTTTAACTTGTGTTCCCACAGCTCGCTGCAGGAGAAGCCGCCCAGTGTATCGCTTGACTGTGCGCCAGAGATGCAGAGTTTCATCAAACAGCCGTCCAAGCAATCAGCTACGTCCCAGGATTTGGATTTTACCCAACTTGGTGATGATGAGCTGGTTGTGCGCGAGGAGAAACGCGTCAGCATCAGCTGGTCAAGAGATGCTTCTCCCGCACCACTGATGACCTCATCCTCCAGCAGCAAGTCCGCCTCGCCGGAACAGGCTCTAACCGCTTCGACTGATTCCAATGTGGAGCGGGAAATCGCACAAGGTGCACGCAAAAAGTCGAGCACACCACTTAAGTCTAGTCAGAGCGAGGAGTCACAGGTGACCGTCATTGAGCGGACGGCAGATGTGGATCCGAAGGTAGCTCCGAAGGAAGATCGACCGCCCACAAAGGCACAGCTGCATCAGCTGGCTCAGGCACCCTCGGAGCCCAGACAAAAGTAAGGAATTAGCATTTCTGAATTAGAAACCAGATACTTACTCTGTTTATGCGTGTACAGAACGGAGCTGGCTAAGGAGATGAAGGATGCCCTGAAAGTGATCAATGATTCGCTGCTCAAGAAGCTGGGCTCCAAGCCCTTCTCATCGTTCAGCCTGAAATCATCAAAGACAAGCATTGGAGAGCATTGGTTCCGCATCTCCAGCACGGCGACCTCCAATCCGCACGAGGTTGAGGATTATTTGGACTATTTTGAATCGTTGTCGGTGCCACTGCTGGAGTATTGTGTCAATCTCTCCGATAGCAACGTGAGTAGTCATTTCCTACTTTATTTCTTATACTCTATTTAATATTTGTCTGCAGGGCAATTCGGCAATGCATTATGCGGTCTCGCATGGCAACTTTGATGTTGTATCCATATTGCTGGATTCGAAGGTTTGCAATGTAAACCAAATGAATAACGCTGGATACACATGCGTGATGCTCGTATCGTTGGCCAAGCTGAAGCAAGTGGCACATCGGACGGTCGTGGAGCGACTGTTCCAGATGGCCGATGTCAACATACGGGCCAAGAAGGTAGGTAAAGGCACACCAAACCCAGTGTCCTTCCATCGAGCTGATTTACTCATTGTCATCTGTTGTTTCCCTACTAACTCACCTGTTCCTTGATCCTTTTGCACCTGGTACTTACAGCACTGCCAGACCGCATTGATGCTCGCTGTGTCGCATGGTAACGGCGACATGGTTTCCATGCTACTCGATGCCGGCGCCGATATTAATATTCAGGATGAGGATGGCAGCACGGCGCTGATGTGTGCCGCCGAACATGGACGTGTGGATATTGTGAAGCACTTGTTGTCGCAACAGGATTGCGATTCCCTAGTGCAGGATGTGGTGAGTTTCGCTTAGTCCTCGTCGACTGTAGCAGCAATTAACCCAATATGATTTTCTTGCAGGATGGCAGCACTGCGTTTAAGATCGCTTGGCAGGCCGGACATCGGGATGTGGGTCTGCTGCTCTATGTGCATGAACAAATGCTGCGCAGCAAGCTGCCCAATCGTGGTGATCCCGTACGCAAATCTCTACCCTTGCCCTCGCGACCCAAGCCACCAAAATAAATATGGTGAAAGATTAAAAAGTAAAACTTCGAAGCTGCCGTGCAGCCAATTTTGTATTAGCGGCCAAAATGTCGAACAAACATTAAAATTAAGATTTAAATTAGCATTTCGTAGCGCTGCCCTAGAGAAAACAGCTAAAGCATTCCATATCAGTCGAGCTATAAATAATTGTTAATATTTTTACTGATAGTTAACACACAACTTGAAAAGGCGCAAAGCAGATTTTAATATTTACTGCGTTTTTTTTTTTTTGTTTTGTTTATTATTTATTCTACAATTAATTTAAATGTCTAAAAAGCTCACAATTTAAATTAACTTGTGCATAGTTTTTAATTGTATTCTTATTTTTATGAACTATGCCACTAAAATCAAACGAAAAATGTCAAAATTTATATTTAATTACAACTTTTAACATATAGCAATATACACATAAAAAAAAATACTGCACTTAACTGGGCTACACGATAAGTAGCAGCCATATAGCAACCATATCAGCAAATGACAATGCAAAAACAATATACAAATTAACAGTAAATAACAACAAACGAAACACAATTAATTAGTGTGTAATTAAATTATTTTTGCAGAGCTACTTACTTAATAGTAAAAAAATCAAAACAAATGGTTGAAAAATACACTCATTTAAGTAAGCACTTTTTAGTAAAAATCAAATATATTTGTGGGATTCTTTCAATTCCCAAGAGTAGTGCGAATCCAATAAAATATATGGGTGTATCCCAAGTTCTTTAATGGCATATTGTAATTAATTTTATACATATATATATATAACTATGTATTAACTATAATATTTACTATTTTAGCGGATTTTAAATAAATACAATTTATGTTAAAGCGTTTGTGTTAAGCTTAATTTTCTTATAAACATGTTTTTATTCTTTGTCAGAATATTATTTATTAAATCACTCAGATTGGTTTTAAAGGTTTTCTTTAGTTTTTTTTTAATTTATTGCACTTTAGGTTTTTTATATAATTTTTATGATTTTGAAATCATGTCTGAGTTTTTTTTTTCTTTTTTGTTGAAATTGTTGTTAGGGTTTTGTATATGCAAACATTTCTTTTCTAGCTGCTCTAAATTCATTATTAATTTTAAGTAAAACAACCATATTTGAACAAGCTCAGACTGCACGCTCCTCCAGACCTGGCTCGACCACGCCCAGAGGCGTCAGCTGGAGTGCTATGCCGTCCTCTAGAGTGACCAGAGGCCTCTTCGAGTTTAAGCTAAACTCAAACTCCAGTAGGAGCAGTGCCAAAGCTAGACGTAATAGTAATTGAGCAAATTGCATACCAATGCAATTACGGACACCGGAACCAAAACCAAACCAAATGCTTTGCTCCTTGAAGGAATCTCTGGGGCTTCCCCAACGATCGGGATTAAATCGATTTGGTTCCGGGTAATACTCGGGATCATTGTGTATGGCATGCGTTGGTATGATCACAAATAGCTCCTTGCCCAGATTATACTTGAGATGATCCGGCACCGAACAACTGCTAAGGACGCGACGCAATATATACGGGGTTACAGGATGCATACGAAGCGTTTCCAGGATGGCATAACCCATTAGATTCAAGGATTGCACACATTCGTAGCTCAGAATATTCTGATGCGTCTCCATTGCCTGTTTCAGTTCTTGCCTCACCTGAGATTGCACCTCAGGATTTAGGGCCAGTTCGTAAAGGACAAATGACAAAGTGTTTGCCGTTTGCTCGTAGCCCGCCTTAAGGAAGACAAATGCATGAACTGCCAGCTCTTTCTGCAGATGCTCCTTCAACTCCTTGTCCGCCTCGTACTCGTGGGTGGTCAACTCGAGTGCCTTGATATCCAGCAGCAGCTGCAAATAGTCCTGATGCCGCACCTGGGATGCTTCCCGCTGCTGCACAATATCTCCGAGCAGCGTTAGAAAGTAAACTTCAGCCTCTTTGGGTGTCAAACGCATTCGCAACTTGCGACAGAAGTTGGGAAAGCGTATCATCATCAGATTCATTAGATAGCCATGCTTCTTTGTGCTCAACACCAACTCCGTCATCCGCTCAAACTCATCCATGGAGTATTTCTGTCGCTGCTCGGCATTCAAACCAAACACACAACTGGCCAAAGCGGATATAACATATCGTCGCATTAGCTTCTGTATGTGGATCGTGGAGTGTGGTTGGCTCATTAGCGTGGAACTGACAGTCAGCAGCAACTGCTCTGCCTCGTCATATAGACTGCCATACAGCCAGGACATGCGATCGCATTCGAAAGTGGGATCCAGTTTCTGACGCATCTCTTTCCAATGATTGCCGCGCAATCCATAGAGATCACCCGATAAGGGATCCGATTTCTGATTGCAGTAAATACCACGATCATTGAAATTCGAGAAATCCTTGATCATTATCTGGCGTATCAGCTCACGATCGAGGACGAGAACACGTGGCTGCAGCAGCGCATAGAAGCCGCAGAAGGGTCCGCTGCCCTTGAACTTATTATAGAGAGCCGTGTAGTGTGCCGTCTTCATGGCCTCTGTGCTGAGGGACTTGGTGATCAGTTGCTTCATGATGGGCCATAATTTCTTGGGCCTCTCATGGGGTATATCCAAATAGCGCCAATAATCACGCTGATAACGCGCTGCTATAATCAGCAGTATTAAAAGGCAGAGCACGATTAGCCCTAATATCATAAATAATATCCACATATTTTTCATGCTGATTTATTTCGAATCGTTTGGCAATTAGAAACACACACATATATATATATATATATGTATACACGTATAAAACACAAAATTGATATTTACAAATCACCGCTTTTGGCCAGTGACTCTTTGTTGTCCGGAAATCGTCAATGATCTAATACGCGGAGTCGCGAACGCGTTCTCAGCGACAAGTTGAATCTGTTACGTTCATTACCAAACCGCTCTGTTCGACTGAGTGCAATTGAGTAAAACATTTTTACGATACGCTCCTCCAGCCATTTGGGAGCTTTTCATTTTGAGGTAGGGCAAGGGGATGCGGGAGGCGGAAGGCGGGTTGTCAGTACCGAGTGCGGTACACTACAGTTATTGCTGCTTATGGCTGTTGACTTGGCTTTAAACATGTTCCGTGGGCGTTCGACTGAGGCCAACAAATACAGTCACATACACAGACAAAAACAATTTACTGGATTAAAACAAGTTTTTTTGTTAGACTCAATTGGGTTCTAGAAAGAAGCATAAAGTTCTTTAATTACGTGCAAATACCTTCAATCTAGCATAATCATCGTTTATTATGCAGTTATTAACTTTTTAATTTTCAGTTCAAATTTATTATATATCTATTTTTTAATGGAAAAAAGTATAATGTTCTTTGACCTTCAATCGAGCAAATAAATATTTTTTTAAAGAGTAATTTATTAATTTATTTGATGTACGAATTTCTCATTTATTTGTTTTCTTGTGTATGCTTAACTCAATGTGACTTAGTTTGGTGTGTAGGTTGAATCAGTGATTCTTAATATTAAACAAAATAAAAAATAATAATAATAATCCAACGAAGAGAGCTGAAGCTAAGTTATTCTCTGAAAAAACTACAAATAGGGCATTTGTGAAGTCTAAATGACTGAGCATTGTAAATTCTCTATAGTCTGTACAATTTAAAGTTCGTTTTCGTTTGTTATCTCTTTTATCGCTTTTATTTTGTTTTTTGTTTATAGATAAAAGAGTCGTTGTTGCCTTTGAAATTCCTATACCCACAGAGGTGGGGTGGCTTAAATAAAACTGGCCCCATAAACTGATTGCACTGTACAAAAAAATGATGTGCTCTATTAGTAAACGCCTATCGACCCAGAACGTGTACATTTTATAATGACTTTAGTCACCAACTCGATTAGGCTGTGATTAGTATTGATTACGGTTCAACAGCGAACAGTAGATTCAAGTATCTGAGCATGTTTCTGGTTTGTCAAACTATTTCTATATTCCAATCAGTCTCACTTTGCTGAGCCCGTTTATTCGAATATAGTTTATACAATATTCGCAGCTTTTGCTCTCAATGTACTTGTTCTCGAAACCTGCTGAATTTAACGTTCAATTAGCGCATAAAAAAAACTCACTTAAATATTGTGTATAAAAATAAACAATATGGCAAGCTGTTAAATTGTTGTTGTACTAAGTGCTTACATTGTTGCTATTGTTGTTATTGTTGCTACCAATATCCGCACTTGAAATCTAATCAATTGTCAAATAAACCAGCAGAGTTGCCGGATCGCTATAAGCATTACATATGTATGTCTATTGAGGACATATATTAATCACTGAGAGTCAAAAAGCTTTGACTTTGATATGATAACTTTTAAATGTTCTCAGTGTTTTGACAGGTTTCATTCCGAGTGGTTTGAAGCTCTCCTGTTTAAATATGTCTTTTGGCAAAAGCATGGCAAACTGAATGGCTATTTACTTGAACTTTTAGCAATTCTATTCTTTTAGTAAATAAATAAAAGCATGATTGATCATAAAATGAAAGTAGAGACTTGTAGTAGCTACTCGCATAATTTCAAATATCTTCTATTTGTACATCTAATGGTAATATTTCTTTAAGCTTAGGCCTAGCGCAGCTTCAAGTTTTCACAGATGAATGAACCGAATGGACTCAAACAAAACAACTATTTTCCTTATAAAGATTCTCAATTTCGCTAGTACTATTTAAGTGTACCTTTAGAAAACGTAATATTATTATTACATAATTGGCAACGATGGTTATAGAAAATTGTACGTGAATTTAGAAGACCCCAATAGCATTGAAAGGCGCTATCTTGAAAATGTCTTTCTATTTAGAGCTAACAATTGAATGAAGCATGACCAACAGGTGGCGCTACACAATCTACGATCTTCGTCTAAATTGGGTTATAAGATTTGTCCAAAAAAGCTCCCAAAGCCAGCCAAGCGATACGTTTATTGCCAAATACCAATTCATAAATACCAGTTCTCATAGGCTGTAGTTGCAGCTGATAATCAACAAAGATTGCACTCTCAAAGCTCCCAAAAGCTTCAAAGAATTCGACTCATTATGACTGCGAAAGCTAACCGTATAAATGGCAAGTAGTCTCGCATTACTTTCAGTGGTCGGCCGAAGCTCGAGTTGATTCGAGGTTCTTTCTTTCGCGAATTATAGAAATTGTTCGCTTACATAATGGGTATCGTCATATTATTATTTACTGCTGCGCTAGCCCTCCTTGGCTATCTCTTCCTGCGCCTACGTCGCAATATGCAGCATTGGCAAAACGAGGGCATTCCATGTGAGGAACCCAGTCTGTTGTTGGGCAGCCTGATCGGTCTGCGTACGAAACGGGGATTCTCAGAGGTTTGGATGGATTACTACAAAAAATTCCGTGGAACGGGCCCTTTTGCCGGTTTCTATTGGTTTCAACGCCCAGCTGCATTTATCCTGGAACCTTTTTTGGTAAAGCACATTCTCATCAAGGATTTCAACAATTTCGCGGACCGAGGATTCTTCAGCAACCCCGAAGATGATCCGTTGTCAGGTCAACTGTTTCTATTAGACGGACACAAGTGGAGATCGATGAGGGGCAAACTCTCTTCAACGTTTACCTCTGGCAAAATGAAGTACATGTTTCCCACGGTTGTCAACATTAGTAATGAGTTTACAAAAGTTTTCGGCGACATGGTATCAAAGTCGTCAATTGTCGAGGTTAAAGAGCTCTTGGCGAGATTTACCACTGATGTTATAGGTTCCTGTGCCTTCGGCATTGATTGCAGTAGCCTGAAGGATCCGGAAGCAGAGTTTCGCATAATGGGACGTAAGGCCTTAACTGATCAACGCCATGGTACTCTGGGAGTTGCATTGCTCAATAGTTTTCCTAATTTTTCGAGACGCATACACATGAAAATGACTGCCGAGCACATCGAAAAGTTTTTTATGCGTATTGTGAGGGAAACTGTTGACTACAGGGAAAAAAATAATGTGAGACGAAACGATTTCATGGATCAGCTGATTGACTTGAAAAACAAGCCCTTGATGAAGTCTGAGACCGGAGAGAGTATGAACTTGACAATTGAAGAAATTTCCGCCCAAGCTTTCGTATTCTTCGCTGCTGGATTCGAGACTTCTTCTACCACAATGGGATTTGCCCTTTACGAACTGGCTAGAGCGGAGGACGTACAGGATCGCTTGAGGAAGGATTGCAATGAGGTTCTGACCAGGCACAATGGAGATCTAACGTATGAATGTATCAAAGAGATGAAGTATTTGGATCAGGTCATATCAGGTATATAACGAAAACATTCCTCAAAAGCATAGCTAAATAAATATTGTTTTAGAAACACTTCGTCTGTATACTGTGCTACCAATATTGAACCGTCAATGCTTGGAGGACTATGTGGTACCAGGTTATCCGAATTATGTGATCAAGAAGGGAATGCCAGTTTTGATACCCGCCGGCGCGATGCATCGTGATGAGAGGTATTATCCCGAACCGAATCGCTTCAATCCAGATAACTTCGACGAAGAACGAGTCAAGAATCGTGACTCCGTGGAATGGATTCCGTTTGGAGAAGGACCCCGTAACTGCATTGGTATGCGCTTTGGCCAGATGCAAGCGCGAATCGGCCTGGCTATGCTCATCAAGAACTTTAAGTTTTCAGTGTGTGATGAGACACAAATTCCTATTAAATTTCACAAGGAGAGCTTCTTGATTGCCTCCGAGTCGGGCATTTTCCTGAAAGTTGAGCGTGTTTAACAATTGGAATGGCAAAACAAAATAATAAAAATGATTATTAATATTTATAATTATTATACATTACAATTATAAAAGACACATTAAAATTCTGTTCTTTGTTTTCCAGATTTAATTGACAATAAAAGCTTTTCATATTACCTGCAGCTAGAACAGTTTTACAAATGCTGAAGTGCTGTTGTGGTAGGTTCATTCATTTATTTATAGCTGCCAAGGGTTCCCAAGTTTACCTCAATTCATTCAAATGATACACTTTTTGTCAACTGTCAGTTAAAAGTGGAGATAACAATAAAGCTATTCGGCTTTAAGTTTATTTTATTTTTCGCTTTAATAAGGCTAGATTAAAAATAACGAAATATAATATAAACCAGTCTATCGAAGAGAACATCAAGATTAAAGTAGCTAAGCTAGAAATCAAATTCACAATTAAGTTGCATATTAGCAATTGAATACAACTGACTACGCAACCATGTTGATAAAGTCTTAATCTACAAAACTTTCGCGATAGATATAGAAATAGAAATAGATGATATTCGTAAAATGTATGGTCATTGTTATTGCAAAAACTTTGACTCACCATTTGTTATGCAGCCGGGTTGTTAAGTGGATAGTAAATCGCCGAAGTTCGTTTGCCTATTGTGTTTCTTAGCAATAGTTGGTGTTGCTGATCACTATGGGCGTTGGCATATTGTTGCTGACTGTGGCACTTTCCTTAATTGGCTTTTTCTTGTGAGGAACTCAATCTGATGATGGGCAGCATGGTGGGTGTGCGTACGACTCGCTCATTCACAGAAGTCGAAGATCGAGTCATGAATCTAGGCTCCGTGAAATTAGTCTAGCAATGCTTATCGGGAACTTAAAGTTTTTAGTGTTTGATTAAACACAAATTCCTATAAAATATCACAAATAGAGCCAATAATAGCAGTGAGCCTGGTATTTTCCCTAAAGTGGAGCGAGTTTAACAATTGAAATGGCAAAACAATATAATAATTATTAATATTAATAATTATTATTATTATAAATAAAAATTATAAAAGACACTTTCAAATTGCTTTCTTTGTTTTGCAGATTTCGTTGGCCCTTAAAGTTTTCCGCATTCCACGCAGCTGGAACAGTTTTTCAAATGATGAACTGCTGTTGAGGTAGGCTCATTCATTTATTTACAGCTACCAGGAGATAACAAGATAACATGTAACAAAGAATAGGGTGGCTGTAGCCAAGAACTACTGTCCAAGTTTGCCATTCAAATTGCGGTAGATATAAGCTAGTATTGTTCCTTCGAAGTTTGGTAACCGTAGCTCTTAAATTACGGAGATATGGAATTTTGGAACTTTGGAAATTTAATACGATTTTAGTAATTTGCCTTCCAAGTTTGGTAACTGTAGCTCTTAAATTGCCTTAATATACCTTTCAGATTTTGTGACTCTAGCTTTCAAATTGTGTGCGATATAAGATCTTATTGACTTACACTAACGGGTGTATCGGCTTAGGGAGTCGGAGTGGGCGGGGCCATCCAATGTTTTATCGATCTCTTAGGGGAGTTACCAATAACCTACTTTTAAGATTTGGTGATTCTAGCTTACAAATTGCAGAAGATATGCGCATTTCAGATTTCTAGGACCGAAGCATCTGGGGACCCTATCTTTAGAATTGTGGGAGATATGCGGGCTTATCGAGTTACACATTCCGAAATATAAAAAGAGATTTGCTTATACAAATTCAGAACTTAAACATTGTTGAAGCTTTTATCTTCAAAGCTTTTGCATTGTTATCGTGAAATGCCAAAGCTTTTACTGTCGTTAAGTAGTTCTCCGGCGATCATTTGCGTCTCAGTCGGTTGGTTTTTATTCTGAAGCGTGGTTGTAGTTGTCGCTAATTAATATGGGTGTCGGCATATGGTTGCTCACTGTGGCAATCGCCTTAATTGGCTATATTTTCTTGCGCATACGTCGAAATATGCAGCATTGGCAAAATTTGGGCATTGCATGTGAGGAACCCAATCTGATAATGGGCAGCATGACCGGTCTGCGTACGAAACGCGGATTCCCAGAGATTTATTTGCAATACTACAATAAATTCCGTGGAACGGGACCTTTTGCCGGTTTCTATTTTTTTCAACGTCCAGCTGCATTTATCCTGGAACCTTTTTTGGTAAAGCACATTCTCATCAAGGATTTCAACAATTTCGCGGACCGAGGATTCTTCAGCAATCCCGAAGATGATCCGTTGTCAGGTCAACTGTTTCTATTAGACGGACACAAGTGGAGATCGATGAGGGGCAAACTCTCTTCAACGTTTACCTCTGGCAAAATGAAGTACATGTTTCCTACGGTTGTCAAAATTTGTAATGAGTTTGTACAAGTTTTCGGCGACATGGTATCAAAGTCGTCAATTGTCGAGGTTAGAGATCCCTTGGCGAGATTTACCACTGATGTTATAGGTTCCTGTGCCTTCGGCATTGATTGCAGTAGTCTCAAGGATCCGAAAGCAGAGTTTCACGTAATGGGACGTAAGGCCTTAACTGATGTACGTAATGGTCCTCTGGGAGTTGCATTCCTCCATAGTTTTCCTAATTTTGCGAAACGGATGCACATGAAAATGACTACCGATCACATCGAAAAGTTTTTTATGCATATTGTGAGGGAAACTGTGGACTACAGGGAAAAAAATAATGTGAGACGAAACGATTTCATGGATCAGCTGATTGACTTGAAAAACAAGCCCTTGATGAAGTCTGAGACCGGAGAGAGTATGAACTTGACAATTGAAGAAATTTCTGCCCAAGCTTTCGTATTCTTCGCTGCTGGATTCGAGACTTCTTCTACCACAATGGGATTTGCCCTTTACGAACTGGCTAAAGCGGAGGACGTACAGGATCGCTTGAGGAAGGATTGCAATGAGGTTCTGACCAGGCACAATGGAGATCTAACGTATGAATGTATCAAAGACATGAAGTATTTGGATCAGGTCATATCAGGTATATAACGAAAACATTCCTCAAAAGCATAACTAAATAAATATTGTTTTAGAAACACTTCGTCTGTATACTGTGCTACCAATATTGAACCGTCAATGCTTGGAGGACTATGTGGTACCAGGTTATCCGAATTATGTGATCAAGAAGGGAATGCCAGTTTTGATACCCGCCGGCGCAATGCATCGTGATGAGAGGTATTATCCCGAACCGAATCGCTTCAATCCAGATAACTTCGACGAAGAACGAGTCAAGAATCGTGACTCCGTGGAATGGCTTCCGTTTGGAGAAGGACCCCGTAACTGCATTGGTTTGCGTTTTGGCCAGATGCAAACCCGTATCGGCCTGGCTATGCTCATCAAGAACTTTAAGTTTTCAGTGTGTGATGAGACACCAATTCCTATTAAATATCACAAGGAGAGTTTCTTGATTAACAGCGATACGGGCATTTTCCTGAAAGTTGAGCGTGTTTAACAATCTTTCAATTTAATTCTTATTACAAGTTTTTCTTTTTTTCTGCAATTAATATAATTTCTGTGTATAAATATCTAAGAGTGGAGCAGTTATGGTTTGATAGCGGCAGTCTTATCACCATTGTCACTCAGTTTTAAGCCGGTCAAAACTATATGGTTATAAAATAAATGCTTAAAAAATAATAAAATGAAATAAAATGAAAGGCTTGTGAATGTTATTAAATACTAACGTTTAATTGAGGCTTTGCATATCTAAAGTTCATTCAAACATTGTATTTATACTGAGAACCATAGTTATCTTAGTGCTGGGCATAAAAAAAGCTTTTCAGAAATACCCGAGAATATTACGTCACTTCGTATTCCATATGATTTTATATATAAACATGTATGCATATATTATTAGCCAGTTTTGTGTGTATTTTGTTTTGGTTCTTAGCAATGCTGATTAAAGCGAAATTAGTTTGTTATAGTCTTACAGTTGTGTAGAATTTCTATCACATCATTTGAGTTAACCTTTGTTTTCAACAATTAATTCAGCTTCAACTCATTTTAATGGCTCCACAAGTAACTTGAAGCATTTGGTGTGTAGTAGAAACGAGTGTTTCGTGTATTCCATGGGCTGCGGGGTATCCGGCGATAGACTGAAGCGAAAATTCCGTAATAATGATATTAAACCCACGGCCAGCTTCATTTTACCAAAACGCATTCCTATGCAGATGCGAGGACCCATTCCAAAGGGTAGAAAAGCACAAGTTGGACGCTGCTGGATGGCCTCCTCTGTGA
The DNA here is from genome assembly GCA_035041615.1 of Drosophila anomalipes. Taxonomy (NCBI): domain Eukaryota; kingdom Metazoa; phylum Arthropoda; class Insecta; order Diptera; family Drosophilidae; genus Drosophila; species Drosophila anomalipes. The sequence continues at coordinate 12,041,483 of JAWNKZ010000041.1, read as the reverse complement.
AGCGTTCGGGCAAAAACTTCTCCGGCTCTGGATAGTATTCTGGATCATGATGTATGGAATAGACGGGTATAATCAAATGCGCCCCACCTGGTATATAATAATTGGGATGACTGGGAAACTCATAGTGGGCATTGGCGCGTCGCAAATGCTCCGTGGCAACGGGATACATGCGTAGCGTCTCTGAGAGAAGGAAATATAATAATCAGTAATAGTATGATCAATATCCAACAAAAAATGCTGCATGCTTAATTCTTTATAATTATATACTAAATGTTGAAGAATTTATTTTTTCATGCTTTTGACTTGTGCTTACCCGATATGACCTGCTCCAGATATTTCATTTTCTGCAAGGCCTCATAGCTCAACTCCCCATTCTCTCCATAGTTGGCGATGACTTCCTCGATCTCCTCTCTGAGCTGGCTCTGTATGTGCTCATGTCGTGCCAGCTCGTACAGAGCCAGGCTCAAAGCCGTTGCTGTCGTCTCAAAGCCTGCCACCAAAAATACATACATCTGTGCGGCGATCTCATTGAGCGAGAGACCCTCTTCAAAATTGCCTGCATCGTATTTGTGTTTCATTTGCAGCATGATATCGATGAAATCATTGCGCTTGACATTGTACTTTTCCCGGTAGCTGATAGTATCCTTAACCAGGCCCATATAGAAGGTTTCCACATCGCGGGGCGTGCGCTTGAGTCGCAGCTTAAGGCTGAGCTTGGGAAACAACAGGCAGAAGATGTAATCGAAACGTTTCTTTAGCATCGCATTCAGGCCCATCTGGACAAAGGGTGACTTTGGATCGCGCAGACTATTGCACTCCAGTCCGAATATGGAAGTGCCAATGGTGTCCGCCGTATAGCAGGCCAGTATTTTGGTAACCTCCAAGTTGGCCGCTTGTCCGACGCAACGCTCTTGCAGGACATTAACCAACTCGGAAGCTGTTCTCTGCACAGATGGAAACATTAACTTCATTTTGGCACCACTAAAGATGGGCGTCATTCGGTGCCTTAAGCTATGCCACTTGGGACCATCAATTGCAAAAAGATGCGCTGACAAGGGATCATCTCGCTCATTGTAGAACAGACCACGACTCTCGAAGTTGGCAAAGTCCTTGATAAATATGCGTTTCAACAGCTCCATATCGGTGACAATCCAAATGGGAGTCATTAGAAAGTAGGCACCCACATAGGGTCCCAGATGCTTGTACCTAATATAGAGCCTCTGCAATATCTCCGAGGTATGTTTGGTGATTCGCCAACCCCACATGTTGCCAACCAGTGGCATGGGTGTCTCATGCGCAATCCCACGACGCTTAAAATAGGATAATCGGTGCTGCATCCATATATAGGCACAGATCAGGAAAAACACGCACAGTGAGTAGGAGACGAACATTTCACTTGGCTAATAGGACTTAGACTGGTCAACAGTTGCTCGAATTCTCTGGCATTTATATAGCTAATGTTTACGACTCGCGCTAGTCGGGTCAAAACCCCCCTTAAAATTAGCTTTTTATTTTTTTTATTCCAAACGTGTGACAAACGAGGTATTACCAGAGTTCATTAGTTGACCCACAACAAATCTGAGAACTTTCCTTGCAACACTATTCAAGCTCTTTTTATGACATGAGTTGAGAATTAATAATATATTTTATACATTTGTTGTACAATTAAGATGCAATAATTATTATACAAATATTTTTTATCAAGTACCTAAATCAACTAAAACTGTGAAACAAGTATTTGGTTACTTTGATGTCGAAATATCATTCGTAAAATCTAATTAAATATACAAAAGCAAAAATTATGAAAATACTATTTTATTATTTGTAATAATCAATTCTTATGCGGTTGGCAGAAAATGTCTGTCTAAAAAAGAACGAGTGCATACACACATATACCTGAATACTGTGTTTACAATAGTATTTTAGACTCAACACTTAAAGATAACAGCTATTTTGCATAAATCTTTTTTATAAAGCAAAGTCAGAAACGACAACAGTTGCCACATATAAAATAAATAACAACTGAGCAGCCAAAGGGAAAAAAACAATTTTGGGACAATTTTTATCTATGCAATTTTGATCAGATGTATATGGTTTTTTTATTTTTTCATTTATTGTTTCTAATCAATAGCTAACAATAATTGAAAAGTCACACACCAAATTTGATTAGGCCTCTGCAATAATTATCAGCGTCTCTTCTAAGTACAAGAATTGGAATATCTAAATGCGTTCCACCTTGAGGTGAATGCCGGCCTTGGTGTTCAGCGGGAAGGTGCGCATGTTTAGGGTCAGTGGCACCTCTGTCTGCTTGGATACACCGAATTTGAAGCTCCGCACAAGGGCGATGAGTCCAATCTTGGCTTGCATTTTGCCAAAGCGTTCTCCAATACAGTTGCGGGGTCCATCGCCAAATGGCAGATAAGCACACTGATGTCTGGCCTTAATGGCCTCGGGCTCGAATCGACTGGGATCAAAGGTTTCGGGCGAGGGATAGATCTGTGGATCATGGTGTATATTATGCACAGGTATTAAAACCAAGGTGTCCTTCTCAATGACCATCTGTGTGCCAGCCACTTTGTAATCCTTGCTAGCCATACGCGTCAAGTGCGGAAGAATCGGATATTTGCGCAGTGTTTCTATGTGGAAAGTTATTAAATATTAAAAAGAATTCAGGGATTTGAGCTGTGTTTTGCATACCTGCCAGCACCTGTTCCAAATAGGTCATCTTTTGCATGGCATCGTAGGTGAGTTCCTCTCCATTCGAGGTCTCCTTCAGCACCGTTTCGATCTCCTGGCGCAGACGCTCTTGCACATCCTGATGTAGGGCCAGCTCGTACAGAAAGAAGGCCATTGTGCTCGAGGAGGTCTCGAAGCCAGCGATGAAGAATACAAATGCCTGGGCAGCCATCTGTTCTATGGTTAGACCATGCGACAGATCAATGCCCTTCCCAAGACGAGCTGCCTCCTCGTCCTCGGCACGAAGCTCGATCAGCTGATCGAGGAAATCGTTGCGTTTAATGTTGTGCTTCTTTCGATGGTCGACTGTGTCCCGGACAGCCTGTATGAAGAACTCGGACACATCATCGGGCAAGAACTTCATGTGCAACTTTCTTGCCAGTTTAACATTTGATAAGATGAAGGCCTGCACAATCTGATGATGCCGCTGCTTTTCGAACAGCTGTCGACCCTTGGTTCGGAACTTGGCATGCGGATCCGCCAAACTATTACATTCCAATCCAAAGGCACATGTGCCAATCACATCTGTGGTGTAGCGAGCACACAGCTCCTTTATCTCCACCTCGCTACTGCTACCGACAACGGCTTTATCCATAGTCTCGCCCAAACGCTTACCCACATCGACAACGATGCTAAACATGTGCTTCATCTTGCCGGATGTGAAGACTGGCGTCAATTTGTGCCTCATCGAGCGCCATTCCTCGCCCTCCAGCGTGAACAGATGGCCCGTCAAGGGATCATCGCGCACATTGCTGAAGACGCCACGATCCTGAAAGACCGTGAAGTCCTTGATCAGCATCTCCTTGACCAGATCTAGATCCACAACGAACGCCATACGCCTAAAGAACATAAACATGCCTCCAAACGGTGTTTTGCCTTTGAAGCGATCGTAGAGTCGCTGATTGATGTCGCGAAAGTGGTATTTATTGCCCACACCCCTCATGTTGCCAAATATGGGCAGAGGAGGCTCGAAAGGCACTCCGCGCCTTTCCCAATAGTTATACGTACGCTGGTAGAAGTAGTACACCAGTGCCAGTGCCACGCCCAACAGGGCGACTGTTAGCAGCTCCATGATAAACAATTTCGTAGTTGTTGCGTTGAGCTATGAACGCAAACTGAGAAATTCCACCGGCTTTTTAAACTTTTATTGTGTTGCTTTCTGAGCAAACGTTAAAATATATTTAATATTTCTTAATCAAAATTACGAATGCTAAAAATGCTATCAGTGAATTTTCGTTAAATTTTGTTGTCTTTTGTTGTTCGGTGGTACATGACGAAATAGTGCGAGTAAAATTATTCACTTTATTAATTATATTTATACATGCTATTGCTGAAGACACAGATCTGTAAGATCAGACGTATGAGACAACGTTGTCAGTGAATTATCTGTGGAGAGAATCCGAGAATTTATAAACCGAATTTAAAGTCCCTAGCTCTTATAGACTCTGAGATCCGCATGATCATACGGACGGACTTGGCTATATCGACTCTGCCGTTGACCATGGTCAAGAATACTCTTTACATATTATTGCACAAAATCATATATAGAAATAGAATAGATTAAAAAGGCATTACTTATGAAAATCCAATCAGCTTTAACAAATTTAGAGTAAGGGCTAATTTTTATTAGTCATTACAGAGATATGAAATATAATTTATAAAAATATCAAACAAGTGAGATTGCCGTAGTGGAGTGAGCTCGACTATGATATACCCTGTGCCCAGCTGTTAAACATATTTTAGTTTTGTTGCCAAATTTCCCTTCGAAAAGTTTGACTTACTCAAATGTTTGAGTTAACTACATATGTGTGTTCTTCATTTGCATTTTAATTAACTACTATTAATATTAAATATGAAATGCTGCAACTTGCACTCAATTGTCGAAATAATTGCTGGCAAGTAACACATCGCTATATATTATTAATCGCCAGCAAGCGATATTGCGGAGTTCGTGCGATAACCAAATCATATTTATACATATGAATCATAGTTATACGTACTCTATGCCACTTGGGACCTTCAATTTCAAAAAGATGCGCTGGCAAGGGATCATCAAGCTCATTGTAGAACAGACCACGACTCTCGAAGTTGGCAAAGTCCTTGATAAATATGCGTTTCAACAGCTCCATATCGGTGACAATCCAAATGGGAGTCATTAGAAAGTAGGCACCCACATAGGGTCCCAGATGCTTGTACCTAATATAGAGCCTCTGCAATATCTCCGAGGTATGTTTGGTGATTCGCCAACCCCACATGTTGCCAACCAGTGGCCTGGGTGTCTCATGCGCAATGCCACGACGCTTAAAATAGGATAATCGGTGCTGCATCCATATATAGGCACAGATCAGGAAAAACACGAACAGCGAATAGGAGACGAACATTTCACTTGGCTAATAGGACTTAGACTGGTCAACAGTTAAAATTAGCTTTTTATTGTTTTTATTCCAAACGTGTGACAACCGAAGTATTACCAGAGTTCATCAGTTGACCCACAACAAATCAGAGCTCTTTCCTCGAAACGCCATTCAAACTCTTTATTATGACATGAGGTGAGATTTAATAATATATTGTATACATTTGTTGTACAATTAAATTGCAATAATTATTATACAAATATTTATTATGATTTTGATGTCGAAATATCATTCGTAAAATCTAATTAAATATACAAAATCAAAAATTATGAAAATACTATTTTATTATTTGTAATAATCAATTCTTATGCGGTTGGCAGAAAATGTGTGTAAAACCTTAAATTAAATTAGATTAGATACGACGAATTAATCGAAGCATGTTAAAGCAACCAATTGTTTACCTCAGCGATATATCATTATCTGTTTGCATAACCAGTGTTTCAATTTCGTTTTATTTGCCAACCCTTTCGACATTTAAATAAATGCCGTTTTCAGAGCATAACAATATATTCTGTGGAACCAATATTATGGGTATCTGCGTTTGGGGCGACACACTGAACTTGTAGTCGCTTATCAGATGGGCCAGACCCACACAGGCCTGCATCATACCGAATCGAGATCCAATGCAGTTCCGGGGACCATCGCCGAAGGGCAACCAACTAACGGTTGGCCGAGCCGCAATCTCAGCCTCCGTAAATCGCTCTGGCTTGAACTTGTGTGGTTCGGGATAGATGTCGGGATCATAGTGAATGCCAATGGCGGGCACAATAAATCGTTGCGTCTCTCATTGTTCTTCCCCAAAGAGCATACCCAGTTGCCGCTTGGACGGCCAGTCGCCAACATTGCCTTTGGGAAACTTGGGTACATCGTGCGGAATACCACGACGATTCCAATAGTTGTACCTACGACGCACTGCGTAAATGAGCAGTGCCACAATAATACCGATAAATGTTACAATAAGCGACATTTTAACAGACTGAGCTTCAAATTGAATCACCACAAATATTTATAAGATAAAGCTCCTTCTCAGAAAGCTTTTCGTTTGAGTTATCTATCTGCATATATATTTTTAAGACTACGTATATTATTTAACTACGATTAGAATCGCAACAAGTTCCACGTTCAGAGTTTTGAATGCTGCAATTTGCACTCAATTATAGAAATATTTCTTGCCAAGCCTCTATACATTTCTAGGCAAGGCTAGCTCAGTCAGTGTGCTAAATCAACAAACTAAAACACAACAAATAAGAATGTTGTCGTCGAGTAAGCTCGCTACGATATACCCTGCAATCAGCTGTTACATGTGCATGAAATGCTTGCGCCTGCTGATAGGTCTTTTCCGATCTTGATGGAGTTTGTTCAGCTCATCGATATGTATCAATATTCGCACGCATGTATCAATATATAACGGGTGTAGTTATCGATAAAATTTAGTAAACTTGATTGGCCAGGTGTATACAGTAACTTCTAATATTCTGTAGTCCTTATAGCCCCTGAAAGCATTCTAGCACTCTCTCTCTCTCTCTCTCTCTCCTATCTCTCCGTCTCTCTGTCTCGCTTTCCCGCTGACTCTGTCTAAAAAAGAACGAGTGCATATACACACATATACATGAATACTCTGTATACAATAGTATTTCAGTCTCAACAATTAAAGATAACAGCTATTTTGCATATCTTGATTTTTTAAATCTTTTTTATAAAGCAGTCAGAAACGTCAACATGTTGCCACATATAAAATAAATAACAACTGAGCAGCCAAAGGGAAAAAAACAATTTTGAGACTGTTTCGCATCAGTTCTCTCAACTCCAAATATGTCAGAATATAACTAAGTGAAATTAGAGTATACACAAAAATACTGTGATCGGAAGAGTATTTTGTTCTCAACCGGACTCTTTGTTATTTACAATTTTTATCTATGCAATTTTGAGCAGATGTATATATGTATATATGGTTTTTTTTCTTTTTTTCTTTTATTGTTTCTAATCAATTCCGAGATTAGCTAACAGTAATTGCAAAGTCACACACCAAATTTGATTAGGCCTCTGGAATAATTATCAGCGTCTATTCTAAGTACAAGAATTGGAATATCTAAATGCGTTCCACCTTGAGGTGAATGCCGAACTTGGTGTTCAGCGGGAAGTTGCGCATGTTTAGGGTCAGTGGCACCTCTGTCTGCTTGGATACACCGAATTTGAAGCTCCGCACAAGGGCGATGAGTCCAATCTTGGCTTGCATTTTGCCAAAGCGTTCTCCAATACAGTTGCGGGGTCCATCGCCAAATGGCAGATAAGCACACTGATGTCTGGCCTTAATGGCCTCGGGCTCGAATCGACTGGGATCAAAGGTTTCGGGCGAGGGATAGATCTGTGGATCATGGTGTATATTATGCACAGGTATTAAAACCAAGGTGTCCTTCTCAATGACCATCTGTGTGCCAGCCACTTTGTAATCCTTGCTAGCCATACGCATCAAGTGCGGAAGAATCGGATATTTGCGCAGTGTTTCTATGTGGAAAGTTATTAAATATTAAAACGAATTCAGGGATTTGAGCTGTGTTTTGCATACCTGCCAGCACCTGTTCCAAATAGGTCATCTTTTGCATGGCATCGTATGTGAGTTCCTCTCCATTCGAGGTCTCCTTCAGCACCGTTTCGATCTCCTGGCGCAGACGCTCTTGCACATCCTGATGTAGGGCCAGCTCGTACAGAAAGAAGGCCATTGTGCTCGAGGAGGTCTCGAAGCCAGCGATGAAGAATACAAATGCCTGGGCAGCCATCTGTTCTATGGTTAGACCATGCGACAGATCAATGCCCTTCCCAAGACGAGCTGCCTCCTCGTCCTCGGCACGAAGCTCGATCAGCTGATCGAGGAAATCGTTGCGCTTAATGTTGTGCTTCTTTCGATGGTCGACTGTGTCCCGGACAGCCTGCATAAAGAACTCGGACACATCATCGGGGAAGAACTTCATGTGCAACTTTCTTGCCAGTTTAACATTTGAAAAGATGAAGGCCTGCACAATCTGATGATGCCGCGGCTTTTCGAACAGCTGTCGACCCTTGGTTCGGAACTTGGCATGCGGATCCGCCAAACTATTACATTCCAATCCAAAGGCACATGTGCCAATCACATCTGTGGTGTAGCGAGCACACAGCTCCTTTATCTCCACCTCGCTACTGCTACCGACAACGGCTTTATCCATAGTCTCGCCCAAATGCTTACCCACATCGACAACGATGCTAAACATGTGCTTCATCTTGCCGGATGTGAAGACTGGGGTCAATTTGTGCCTCATCGAGCGCCATTCCTCGCCCTCCAGCGAGAACAGATGGCCCGTCAGGGGATCATCGCGCACATTGATGAAGACGCCACGATCCTGAAAGACCGTGAAGTCCTTGATCAGCATCTCCTTGATCAGATCTAGATCCACAACGAACGCCATACGCCTAAAGAACATAAACATGCCTCCAAACGGTGTTTTGCCTTTGAAGCGATCGTAGAGTCGCTGATTGATGTCGCGAAAGTGGTATTTATTGCCCACACCCCTCATGTTGCCAAATATGGGCAGAGGAGGCTCGAAAGGCACTCCGCGCCTTTCCCAATAGTTATACGTACGCTGGTAGAAGTAGTACACCAGTGCCAGTGCCACGCCCAACAGGGCGACTGTTAGCAGCTCCATGATAAACAATTTCGTAGTTGTTGCGTTGAGCTATGAACGCAAACTGAGAAATTCCACCGGCTTTTTAAACTTTTATTGTGTTGCTTTCTGAGCAAACGTTAAAATATATTAAATATTTCTTAATCACAATTACGAATGCTAAAAAATGCTATCAGTGAATTTTCGTTAAATTTTATTATGTCTTTTATTGTTCGGCAGTACATGATGAGATAGTGCGAGTAAAATTATTCACATTTCTATATACATATATTATATTTCATATTTATACATGCTCTTGCTGAAGACACAGATCTGTAAGAACTTTTTTCATTGTCGAGATTAGCGCTAGATGAGGCATGCTGATAAGGTGACAATGATAATGCGCTTTATCTGACCGGCCAACGGCCAAAGCCAAAGTTACGACTATATAGAGAGAGAATCCGAAAACTTATATTCCAAATTTAAAGTCTCTAGCTCTTATAGTCTCTGAGATCCGTTGACCATGGTTAAGAATACTCTTTACATATTATTGCACAAAATCATATATACAATATATTAAAAAGGCATTACTTATGAAAATCTAATCAGCTTTAACAAATTTAGAGTAAGGGCTAATTTTGATTAGTCATTACAGAGATATGAAATATAAGTTATAAAAATATTAAACAAGTGAGATTGCTGTAGTGGAGTGAGCTTGACTATGATATACCCTGTGCCCAGGTGATAAACATATTTTAGTTTTGTTGCCAAACTCCTTTTTATGACATGAGTTGAGATTTAATAATATATTGTATACATTTGTTGTACAATTAAGATACAATAATCATTATAGAAATTATTTTTTGTATTAAGTACCTAAATCAACTAAAACTGTGAAACAAGTATTTGGTTACTTTGATGTCGAAATATCATTCGTAAAATCTAATTAAATATACAAAAGCAAAGCATTATGAAAATACTATTTTATTATTTGTAATAATCAATTCTTATGCGGTTGGCAGAAAATGTGTGTAAAACCTTAGATTAAATCCAATCGAAATGTTTTGTGTTAACAATTGTTAGATTAGATACGACGAATTAATCGAAGCAGGTAAAAGCAACCAATTGTTTACCTCAGCGATATATCATTATCTGTTTGCATAACCAGTGTTTCAATTTCGTTTTATTTGCCAACCCTTTCGACATTTAAATAAATGCCGTTTTCAGAGCATAACAATATATTCTGTGGAACCAATATTATGGGTATCTGCGTTTGGGGCGACACACTGAACTTGTAGTCGCTTATCAGATGGGCCAGACCCACACAGGCCTGCATCATACCGAATCGAGATCCAATGCAGTTCCGGGGACCATCGCCGAAGGGCAACCAACTAACGGTTGGCCGAGCCGCAATCTCAGCCTCCGTGAATCGCTCTGGCTTGAACTTGTGTGGTTCGGGATAGATGTCGGGATCATAGTGAATGCCAATGGCGGGCACAATAACAAGCGTACCCTTCTCAATATAATACTTTGGATCTTCCGGCGAATAATGCGATATGGTCTTGCGTGTAAGATGAGCCAGCACGGGATATTTGCGTAGCGTTTCTAAATGGGAGCACGACATAATATAATGCTAAAGGAATGTGGCTCTTATAGCTTACCCATCACAACCTGTTCGAGGTATGCCATTTCTTTAATATTGTCGTAAGAGTACACATTGTTATGGTTGGCAAGCACTTCGATAATTTCCTTTCTCAGCTTGTCTTGCACATCCTGATTCTGGGCCAGCTCGTATAGGGCAAAGCCCATGGTTGTGGAGCTGGTCTCAAAACCGGCCACAAAGAAAATGAACGCTTGGGCGGCCAACTCATTAAAGGTCAGACCCTCGTCGGTGTTACCCATCTGTTCCTTCTTATACATTTCGATGAGCATGTCCATAAAATCGTTGCGTCTCTCATTGTTCTTCACACGATAGTCGATGGTGTCTTTGATGATGCGCATGTAGAAGTCCTCAACCTCCGGAACTGTTATCCTCAAATGCAAAAAACGCGCCACTTTGGGAAAGCCAAAAATGAAGAAATCAAAAAATCCAGGATAGGCTCGTTCCGAAACAGCTCGCTTGCCCATGCTGACAAAGTCGGCATCGGGATTGCGCTGGCTATTGCAATCGATGCCAAACGCACAGGTGCCAATCACATCGGCCGTATAGCGACCCATTAGATCTGTGATCTCCAGCACCTTTGGTGATGTTACCTTCTCCTTAAAGACTTTGGCCAATTCCTCGGCCACTTTCAGAACGATGGGCAGCATGTGCTTCATTTTGCCCGAGGTGAAGGTGGGCGTCACTTTGTGCCGCAAATGGCGCCATTTCTGACCCTCAATGCTGAACAAAGTTGCCGATAGGGGATCATTGACTTCATTGTAAAATATTCCACGATTCTCAAAATTTTGAAAGTCTTTGATCAAGATGCGTTTTAACAGTTCCATGTCGGTAATCACAACGGTCTTGGTGAAAAAGAATAGGAAGCCGGCAAAGGGGCTCTTGGAATTTTTATATTTCTTATAGTAATCCCCAAAGAGCATACCCAGTTGCCGCTTGGACGGCCAGTCGCTAGCATTGCCTTTGGGAAACTTGGGTACATCGTGCGGAATACCACGACGATTCCAATAGTTGTACCTACGACGCACTGCGTAAATGAGCAGTGCCGCAATAATACCGATAAATGTTACAATAAGCGACATTTTAACAGACTGAGCTTCAAATTGAATCACCACAAATATTTATAGGATAAAGCTCCCTCTCAGAAAGCTTTTCGTTTGAGTTATCTATCTGCATATATATTTTTAAGACTACGTATATTATTTAACTACGATTAGAATCGCAACAAGTTTTGAATGCTGCAGTTTACACTCAATTATAGAAATATTTGTTGCCAAGCCTCTATACATTTGTATTCATAGGCAAGACTAAAACACAACAAATAAGAATGTTGTCGTCGAGTAAGCTCGCTACGATATACTCTGTAATCAGCTGTTACATATGCATGAAATGCTTGCGCCTGCTGATAGGTCTTTTCCGATCTTGATGGGGTTTGTTCAGCTCATCGATATGTATCAATATTCGCATAGCGATCCGGCTATTGATACCGATCAAGAATATATGTATATACTTTATTGGGCGTTAGATGCTTCCGTCTGCATATTAAATACTACTGCACAAGACCAGTATACCGTTTTTAAACTCTTTTAATGGGTTCAGTGTATATATATATTTGTATTTAATATTGGCAAATCTTATTCAGATTAATACATCGTGAAATTCATTTATGATAACACACCGAACTTAAAATAACAAGATTACTTGATATTTAGTAAGTGTTTTATATATAAATGTGATAAGTACTAATTTTGAATTGATTACACTTAAAATGACTGAATAACTCAATACCCTGTATTTTGATAATATTATATATTTTGCAGTTCCTCAACCTTAAGATATATACTACTGGACGAACTCAGCAGAAGGTTGGACTTAACAAAGTCAATTTTGGACACGGTTCGCGGACAGACGCTGAACTGAAAGCGTTTCAGTAGATGAAACAATGCAATACTGGTCTGCATCTTGCCGAATCGCATCCCGATGCAGTTGCGCGGCCCATCGCCAAATGGCAGCCACGATGCTGTCGGCCGTTCTGCCATCTGATCGGCCATGAAACGCTCCGGTATGAATTTGTGTGGCTCTGGATATATTTCGGGATCATGATGAAAGCCATAAACGGGTATCAGCAGCATCTGGCCGGGTTCTATGTAAAAGTGTCGATTGCCCTTGGCCGCATAATAATTGCGACAGATGCGCGAAAGATGCGGCAGAATGGGATATTTGCGGAGTGTCTCTGAAAAAAATAAAATATATATATATATATATAAAATTAAAATTTTGTAAATAATAATTACTATTTATTCATTATTTTCTTGATAAAAAGAAAAAATAAATATAATTAGTTCTTATAATAAGTAAGAGAAAGTTTTTGACTATAACTTCGAATAATAATTATATAATCTTAATGCAATTTGTACGCTTTATCGATAATATGTCAAGGTAGATTATATATTGATTGGAATGCTTAGCGTTTAAAATGATCGATTATATTAAATCGAATATGTCAGAGATGCTATCTTCTGCCTGTTACATACCATACATACATAGCAGTTATACCCTTCTCCTTTTTTTAAATGAAAGCTGAAGATAAGATTTTGCTAAGCCAAATAAAAATAGCCTCTACAATGGTATACAAGTGTTGAGTTTGTAGATTACACTCGGATTAAAGGTGGCCTTAATAATGGTAATTATGTTTTACAGTTATGAATATGCTACGAACACTCACCTGCAATGACTAGCTCCATGTAGCGCAGCTCCTGCATGCATTCGTATGTGAATTGACCTCCGTGCTGTTGCAGGGACTCCTGGATTTCTTGCCTGAGCTTGTGCTGGATGTGCGGCTGCTTGGCCAGTTCGTAGAGGGCAAAGGTTAGGGTCGATGCTGAGGTATCGAAACCGGCGACAAAGAATATGAACGACTGGGCGGCCATCTCCGTCAGGGTGAGTTCGCCTCGTTGCTTCATCTCGATGAGCAGATTCATGAAATCGTTGCGCACAATTCCTTTCGACTGGCGCTCCTTAACCGTGTCCCGGACAATGCGCAGGTAGAATTCCGTGATGTCCGGATGGATCTGACATAGGCGCAGTCGTCGTGCCCAATGCGGAAAGCTCTCAATGAAGCTATCGATGAGTTTGTTGTGACGTCGCTCGGTGAACGCTCGCCTGCCCATTTTGGCAAACTCAGCCTCCGGATTGCGTAGTCCATTACAGTCCAGACCGAAGGCACAGCTACCAATCACGTCTGAGGTGTATCTAGCCATCAGATCACCCACGTCCAGAATGCCACAAATTGAATTCTGCGACTGTTCCGCACAGACCTGAGCAAGTTCCTGGCCCACGGCACAAACCGAGGGAAACATAAACTTCATCTTGCCGGAGCTGAAGGTGGGCGTCATTTTCTGACGCAGCGATCTCCATTTGGGTCCATCGATACGGAATAGATGGCCGGTGAGTGGATCATCTCGTTCATTGTGATACATGCCGCGATCCTCAAAGTTACCAAAATCCCTGATCAGCACCTCTTTGGCCAGCTCCAGATCCAACACCAGCACGACAGGTCTCAGCATAAAATAGATGCCTGCAAACGGTGATCCCGTCGACTTGAAGCGTTCGTAGAGCGGCGTCAGAATGTCCTTGAAGTGAATCGTGTTGCGATAACCGCGAAAATTGCCCATGGGAAATGTGGGTCGCTCATGGCTGATCTGGCGTCGCACCCAATAGCTGAGACGGGTGCGCACGTACCAGAACCCGATGGCCAGTGTAATCAGAATTAGCGCGATCACATCAAGCATTTTGCGCTGTTCACTTTCAACTGTTTGCCGATGCTTATTATTATTATTATTATCTAATCAACTGGAGCATAAACAACTGCGACTCAAACACGCCTCGCTCACTTGCTCGGTTTCTTGCTCTCGAAAAGATTAATTGAAAGAGTGCGACATAAATACACAGAGAGAGAGAGCTAGAGTGTGATGGAGGGGGATGCACAGAGGAAGAGGGAGGGGAGATTAAGCGAGAGAGAGAGAGGGAGACAGACAGCGAGAGCGTGGCCAACAAGTGCACCTTGAACTTGATAAATGACGGGGCATTGCACAAAAGGCAGTGCCCGATAATTGAGATGACTTTGAATGCGGCTTTCTCACATGCAAGATGCCCTTTTTCTAATCGATTTTATCAGAAAATACTGCTTGTCATCGAATAAAAAAACAGGAAAAGATTAAAGTATGCTCAACTAAAAGGTGCGCAAACATGATTTAAAACTTAAGGAATGATACTCAATTCTTAATTCTAAGGTTTCTGTCTTTTTCTTTTTTTTTTTTGTTCATCTTTTACAATAATAATTTGTCATATATTATTATTAAGTAATCTTTGAAAAATATACATACATATATATAAAATAATTTATGTACAAATAGTTATCAGTTTGGACTTTAATGCATTGATCGCATAAAGTTTATATTGTGAACACAATGAACAATATAACATGAGAGAACAATTGAGAGAGGGAGAGAGAGGAAAAGATAAAGACACAGAGAGAGACAGAGAGAGGGAAAGAGAGAGAGAGAGAGAGAGAGAGAGACATTAAGAACATGAGCTTTCAAGAGCTTTCGCTCATTGAATTTTGATTTGCGTGCTCAGTTTTGCGTAGGTTATGGATGGAATTTGATTTATTTTGACAATTAATGTGGTACAGCAACAAGCCTAAGACAACTTAAATCAAGTTACACAAATGTTCAACAAAAAAAAAAAAAAACACTTCCTGCTTAGTCAGCAGAAAATCGTTCGATTTTCAAGTGAATGCCCGACTCCGATGCAATTAGAAAATTCTTCTTTTCAAATCGTAATGGAATCTGAGTTCTCGGCGTGCTCCGAAACTGATAATGATGCAGCAGGGTGGCGATGCCAATCTTCACCTGAATCAGGCCAAAACGCTCCCCAATGCAGGCTCGGGGTCCTTGTCCAAAAGGCAAATAGGCAAACGGATGTCGCGATTTAATTGCCTCCACCTCAAATCGATCGGGATCAAAGCGTTCGGGATCGGGATAAATCTCTGGATCATGGTGTATGCTATGCACGGGTATCATGACACGAATGCCCTTCTCCAGGATTAGACTGCATCCTGGTACTTGGTATTCCTTTGTGGTGCGTCGCAGCAAATGCGGCAGAATTGGATATTTGCGTAAGGTTTCCGCGACGACCTGATTGAGGTAGGTCATCTCCTGGAGGCACTCGTAACTCAGCTGTTCCCCGTGACGCTTTAATGTCTCCTTTATTTCATGTCGCAGGCGCTGCTGTATCTCAGGATTGAGTGCCAGTTCGTAGAGACAAAAAGACATTGTCGTCGAGGAGGTATCAAAGCCGGCTAGAAAGAATACCATGGCTTGGGCGGCAATCTGCTCGAAACTCAATTTGTCCTCCTCGGTCTCCGCACCCAGCTCGATGAGCAGCTGGATGAGATCGTTGCGCTTGATGTGCTCTCGCTTTCTATAGTCCAGCGTTTGGCGTACCGTCTCCATGAAGAACCGGCTGACCTCGGGCCGAAAGAGTCGCAGCCGGAGTCGTCGCGCCAGCTGCGGTGCGGAGAACATGAAGGCCTGAACGGCACCTTGATGCAGTGGCCGTTCCGTTATGGATCGACCCATTTCACGGAATTCCGATTGCGGATTTGTTAAGCTGTTGCAGTCGAGGCCAAAGGCGCAGCTGCCGATGACATCGGTGGTGAAGCGTGCACACAAATCCTTGGCCTCAAATTCTCCCAGCTGCTGCTCAGCGCTCAGCGCTAGCTGCTTCGCCACTTGGACCATCGTAGGAAACATGAACTTCATCTTGCCGGAGCTGAACACTGGAGTCAAATGCTGACGCAACCAACGCCACTGTTCTCCGTCGAGGAAGAGCAGATTCCCCGTCAGCGGATCGTCGCGCACATTGTGAAAGAGACCGCGATCGGCAAAGCTATTGAAATCGCTGATCATTATCCGTTTGATCAGTTCCAGGTCAAGCAGAAACAGCGCCTTGGTGAGAAATGTGTAAAAGCCACAGAAACGCTCTCGTCCCCCAAACCTCTGATAAATCCTCCAATCGATGTCAGTCCAGTGCCAGTGGCGCCCTAAGCCCCCCATGTTACCCAACAGGAAACGAGGCCGCTCGCCAGGCACGTGACGCCGGCGCCAGTAGGAGTAGTGTTGATCCAGTAGGGCATAGATAGCCCCGACGGCAACAGCGAACAGCAAAGCCAGACACAACATGTTGCTGCAAAAAACAAATAACAACTGCAGCCAAAGCGAATGTAAAATGTGATGCAGTTGGCAGTGAAAGCTTTCTAGCACTCTCTCTCTCTCTCTCTATCTCTCTCTGTCACTCTCTCTCTCTCTCTCTCTCTCTCTGTCTCTCTGTCTCGCTTTCCCGCCGACTCTGTCTAAAAAAGAACGAGTGCATAGACACATATATATGTACATGAATACTGTGTTTACAATAGTATTTTAGACTCAACACTTAAAGATAACAGCTATTTTGCATAAATCTTTTTTATAAAGCAAAGTCAGAAACGACAACAGTTGCCACATATAAAATAAATAACAACTGAGCAGCCAAAGGGAAAAAAACAATTTTGGGACAATTTTTATCTATGCAATTTTGAGCAGATGTATATGGTTTTTTTATTTTTTCATTTATTGTTTCTAATCAATTCCGAGATAAGCTAACAATAATTGAAAAGTCACACACCAAATTTGATTAGGCCTCTGCAATAATTATCAGCGTCTCTTCTAAGTACAAGAATTGGAATATCTAAATGCGTTCCACCTTGAGGTGAATGCCGAACTTGGTGTTCAGCGCAAAGGTGCGCCTGTTTAGGGTCAGTGGTACCTCCGTCTGCTTGGATACACCGAATTTAAAGCTCCGCATAAGGGCGATGAGTCCAATCTTGGCTTGCATTTTGCCAAAGCGTTCTCCAATACAGTTGCGGGGTCCATCGCCAAATGGCAGATAAGCATACTGATGTCTGGCCTTAATGGCCTCGGGCTCGAATCGACTGGGATCAAAGGTTTCGGGCGAGGGATAAATCTGTGGATCATGGTGTATACTATGCACAGGTATTAACACCAAGGTGTCGTTCTCAATGACCAGCTGTGTGCCAGCCACTTTGTAATCCTTGCTAGCCATACGCGTCAAGTGCGGAAGAATCGGATATTTGCGCAGTGTTTCTATGTGGAAAGTTATTAAATATTAAAAAGAATTCAGGGATTTGAGCTGTGTTTTGCATACCTGCCAGCACCTGTTCCAAATAGGTCATCTTTTGCATGGCATCGTAGGTGAGTTCCTCTCCATTCGAGTTCTCCTTCAGCACCGTTTCGATCTCCTGGCGCAGACGGTCTTGCATATCCTGATGTAGGGCCAGCTCGTACAGAAAGAAGGCCATTGTGCTTGAGGAGGTCTCGAAGCCAGCGAGGAAGAATACAAATGCCTGGGCAGCCATCTGTTCTATGGTTAGACCATGCGACACATCAATGCCCTTCCCAAGACGAGCTGCCTCCTCGTCCTCGGCACGAAGTTCGATCAGCTGATCAAGGAAATCGTTGCGTTTAATGTTGTGCTTCATTCGCTGGTCGACTGTGTCCCGGACAGCCTGCATAAAGAACTCGGACACATCATCGGGGAAGGCTTTCATGTGCAACTTTCTTGCCAGTTTAACATTTGTAAACATGAAGGACTGCACAATCCGCCAATGACGCGGCTTTTCGAACAGCCGTCGACCCTTGGCTCGGAACTTGGCATGCGGATCCGCCAAACTATTACACTCCAATCCAAAGGCACATGTGCCAATCACATCTGTGGTGTAGCGAGCACACAGCTCCTTTATCTCCACATTGCTACTGCTACCGACAACGGCTTTATCCATAGTCTCGCCCAAATGCTTACCCACATCGACAACGATGCTAAACATGTGCTTCATCTTGCCGGATGTGAAGACTGGCGTCAATTTGTTCCTCATCGAGCGCCATTCCTCGCCCTCCAGCGCGAACAGATGGCCCGTCAGGGGATCATCGCGCACATTGCTGAAGGTGCCACGATCCTGAAAGACCGTAAAGTCCTTGATCAGCACCTGCTTGACCAGATCCAGATCCACAACGAAAGCCACACGCCTAAGGAACGTAAACATGCCTCCAAACGGTGTTTTGCCTTTGAAGCGATCGTAGAGTCGCTGATTGATGTCGCGAAAGTGGTATTTATTGCCCATACCCCTCATATTGCCCAATATGGGCAGAGGAGGCTCGAAAGGCACTCCGCGCCTTTCCCAATATGTGTACGTATTGTGGTAGAAATGGTACACCAGTGCCAGTACCACGCCCAACAGGGCGACTGTTAGCAGCTCCATGATAAACAATTTCGTAGTTGTTGCGTTGAGCTATGAACGCAAACTGAGCAATTCCACCGGCTTTTTAAACTTTTATTGTGATGCGTTCTTTATCACAATAACGAATACTAAAAAATGCTATCAGTGAATTTTCGTTAAGTTTTATTATGTCTTTTATTGTTCGGTGGTACATAACGAAATATTGCGAGTAAAATTATTCACTTTATTAATTATATTTATACATGCTCTTGCTGAAGACACAGATCTTTAAGATCTTTTTTCATTGTAGAGATTAGTGCTAAATAAGGCATGTTGATAAGATGAAAATGATAATGTAGCGCTTTATCTGAACGGCCAACGGCCAAAGCCAAAGTTGCGACTATATATTTTATAAAAAGAGCCCAAATTTCTCATGCCTTCCGATTTTCACACGTGTGAGACAACGTTGTCAGTTAATCCGAGAACTTATATCCCAAATTTAAAGTCCCTAGCTCTTATAGTCTCTGAGATCCGCATGATCATACGGACGGACTTGGCTATATCGACTCTGCCGTTGACCATGGTCAAGAATACTCTTTACATATTATTGCACAAAATCAAATATATATGTATATAGAATAGATTAAAAAGGCATTACTTAAGAAAATCTAATCAGCTTTAACAAATTTAGAGTAAGGGCTAATTTTTATTAGTCATTACAGAGATATGAAATATAATTTATAAAAATATCAAACAGGTGAGATTGTAGTGGAGAGAGCTCGACTATGATATACCCTGTGCCCAGCTGTTAAACATATTTTAGTTTTGTTGGAAAATTTCCCTTCGAAAAGTTTGACTTACTCAAATGTTTGAGTTAACTACATATGTTCTTCATTTGCATTTTACTTAACTACTATTAATATTAAATATGAAATGCTGCAACTTGCACTCAATTGTCGAAATAATTGCTGGCAATTGCTGGACGTCGCTATATATTATTAATCGCCAGCAAGCGATATTGCGGAGTTAGTGCGATAACCAAATCATATTTATACATATAATCATTTGAATAATACACGCAATCGGTGCAGAATAAGTGTAAAAATATTAACGCACAATACAAGAATACTTTGTTGTGACCTTTTGCTTTCCATGGCCTATAATGAATTGTCCTTTTCAATTTATGTGCACATTTCTCACCTTTTTGTCTCTTTTGTTGTCTTCCTATTGACAGTTTTTCAATTTAGCTCTTCATTATTTGCTTTTCTAATTGGAATGTCTATTGGCAGGATGTTGCTGCAGCTTTGATTGTATTGACATTTGGCATTTGCTTTAATTAAAATTGGGTAGTGGCAGGGACGTAGTCAGCTTTATTGGAAAGGGATTGTATAAATTCTTACATTTTATTTTGTATTTTTTGGATTTATATTAACTACGATTCATACATTAAAGTAATTATTTGTATGTATAACGTTACGATACATAACATATATTTATAAGCTCTTTTAAATTTGATATTCGAGCGCACGGCCTTGGTCAGTGGTAAATCAAATCATGCGTAAAGTCAATGAAACTAACATAAAATTTAGAGCCGCACAGCGACTGTTTTGCTGACTGGGTTTCCTAGCTTTATTACAAAATCGCGCGGAAATTTATGCGAAAGCGATTAGGGGCACATTAAGCATTGATTTTCATGGGAAACTCGATGGGGTCCTGCTGGCTTTTTGGTGCTCCTCTTGATTCAGGCCCTTGCACGTGCACGCTAATAAAACAGCGTCACGCCCAAAAAGAGTGTGTGTTGACGCTGTTTGTGTGTATTGGTTCTTAAAGGATTTTGGGGCTAATGCCTATTGCCTGTTTTATGCCGTTAATGCGCCAAAGCCATTTTCGAATAGACATAAAAATTGTACTATAGCATTTTAGCCGAATTGCAATGAAGTGTTTGGCTCGCTTCAATTCTCAGCGGGACAAAGTCGAAACTTGGCTTTAAGCCAAAGGTCTTGGCACTTGTTAGCTTAAGGGTTATATAATTATTTTAAACAGCTTTTCTTTCGATAACCGCCCCAATTTGTCACTTTCAAAGTTGACGATATTTGTGGAAATATTTATGAATTTTGGCAAAAAAAATTAGACTTTCAAATTTAACGTAAGTATTCACAAAGCAACCAAACCATGATTAAAAATCTGATAATATTGTCTGGCTATTCCAACATTGTATACAGAGTTTTCTTTTAATAAGAGCCCAACATTTTCCACCTTTTGCATTAAGATTTTAAAAACAAATTCGGAAAGTTAACGATTGCTTGTGAATTATTTTTATACCCACAACCCTAAAAAGACCCAGCGTATTCTCAAGTCGATCTCATTACTACCAGTAGGCACAAGCACTTTCTGTATGCATAAATTGCTTATGCAAATTTAATAATTTTATACAAATTTAGAGTAGTAATTGATTTTTAGCTATGGATATATTTACACCGTATTGCCACAATCCAAATTGCGGCATACTTGAAGTTTGATGAAAAACTTGTATCTTGATTATTTGTTTCAGTTACGAGAACTTTTCTATTGATGGTCTTTTGTTAGCAAACTGCAAATAGTTGCATAACAAGTTATGGCACAGCACTTTCCACAAATTTGAAGAGAAGTGTAACCAATAAAGTGGTGGAGGAGCTGAAATTGGTCGAAAGAATCGAGAGACGAGTCCAATGCGATGCCAAAAAACAATTGAACTGTTCAACTTGCAAAGGGGGAGGGGTGTGTGCTGTGCTGTGCTGCAGTGCGGCACAATGTAATTAGTTTTTGTGTCCAGTTGAAGTAATGTCATTGATGAGCCCACTCTTATTATGAAGATTTAAGAATGATGTATCCACTCTCAATAATAAAGACATTTATAGCCACTTTAAATCATGATTTGGTCAGAAAGAAGGGTTATGGGTTATGGGGACGCTCCTTAAGAGAGCTTTAAATAAACATTTTTGCTTGCCAGCTAATAAAATAATAGCCAAGTGCAAGCTGAGCAAAGCAGTCTCCATTCGGCTTATATACAGGATATTTTCAATGGTGATTTAAAGTTCGTGTCTAACTGCAATTTGGAGCGGGCAATATATTGCTACATGCCAGATGGCCATCAGTAAAAAGAAAAATAGTATAAAGCAAATATAGAAAAAATATATATCTGCCACTGATGATGCTGGGCTTGGCCCTGTGGGTGTTGATGACTCCAATATAGTGCCAAAAAAAAGGAAAAAAAAAAAAAATTGAACGTGTGTGATGGGGCCATTGATTTTCGGTCAATTGGCGCCGTTGTCTTGTCCAAAAACAGCTGCCATGATGTGGCGCTAAATTATATTGGAAGAGCGCGTGTCCAGCAACCGTATGTCCATATTTCACTTTTGCCACAATTTTCTACTTTCGATTACTTTAGCTGCGGCATAATCATCATCATCGTCATCAGCAACATCAGTATCATCAACTATGAACAAGAGCATAGCCACAATTCCGGCCCAAAAAGGCAGTTGAGGATATTATGTTATTTACATTTATTATTGATTCGCATCAAATTGCCGAACATTGACTAACGAGCCCATATTGTGGTCAAAAGGTCAAAGTGTTGATTGAGGCCAGAAATGACTACGGAAACTTGTAAAATTCATGTAATTAAGGTAACGATTTTTATAGTTTCAACTGCATATTAAGTTTATAAAATTGAATTTTTTCGCATAAGTTCGTTTATGTATATTACTGTGATTTCATTTTGAGAAGACTAAAATATACCATTATAACTTGCAGATAAATATGCATTCTTCCAAATCGATGTCTCTAATACAAATTTATATCCTTAGATTCAAGTTTATTTTTCCAGGGTCTCATTTAGTCGTTGACATCCGCTTATGATGTATACGTGTTTCGCAATGAACCTGAGATTTATGTGCTGAGTATAGATAAATCATGCTTAGGTAACAATTCATTATGCTTGGCTAAGAGTCATTTGGTGGCTGGCCTCGAAGGACGGAAAGGTGTTAACTTTAATGACCCAAGTTGTGCCATTTTGTTATAGTGCTTTACTGTAACAAATGGCTGGAGCCAAAGTTACATAAATTGCTAATTACTTGAGGCGAAAACGTTGTCCAAGCACTTGAGCAACTTTTTTCTTGGCCACGCTGACAAAGCATTTCGTATATTTATCAGGGGCTTTATTTATGATTTTATTTATTGGACTGCCTCAAAAGAATTCAACTAGAGTGGAAAAAATGCAAAACCAAACCTCTGCACAATTTATTCGGTTTATTGCCATCGAAAGCAATCGACTGAAATAAAGTGCCTTACAGCTAAAAAATAATAAGCGAAATCTTTACAAATCTATATAACCGGAGTGGCAAAAAGTTGAAAATTGTCTTGGCAGACAAGCTAAGCTTAAGCTTTATTTCGAAATAGATAATGAAACTAAATATGTACACCTAAAATTCTTAAAAACAATGAGCATTGAAAGCCTTGGCCGTGGAATGACGTTTTTTTTTATTTATTTATTTATTGTGTATTTTCCATTTTCTGTTCTATATTTTTAAACCTTCTTTTATTATTTAAATATATTTATTTTGTTGTAGTAAACAATTACCACAATGTCGTTATTTTTTTTTATGTAGAGACTTTTTTAAATTTGTTTTAAAATTTGCAGCGCATTGAACAAGGCGTCTCCGACTCCATAATAAATAAATATTATCTTGACCAGCATCACTAGTCCACCTGTACGAATTATTTAGTGGCAGAGCTCTCTGATTTTAAGAGCTATCTTCATATAATATTAATAATTAAAGGAAGAAGATTTCTGCTGCCGGAAATGACATCAATCTTGCACAAATAGCAATCGCATATTTTTTTTGATATGTTAAACATCCAAATCGAAAGAGATTATCTTTTGCAGAATGAAATGCTATTGAAATCAAAAAATTTAATAGCATTTTTTACAGTTTCCTTCCGAAACTTATGTTATTTACCTTATATATTTTATGTAACGAACTAAAATAGATAAGTCAGCGGATTAACTCCGGTCTAGAAGGAAGGGAATATAGTTTTCGGAGTGACTAATTTAACTGTTATTTCTTGTTTACAATACATGTGTTTATTTAATTGAAAATACGGCTTATTGGCAATTTAAATAGAACAGTTGCAAAAATGTGTAATATGCTAACACGTTAAATTAATCCGATTGTGAATTGAGCTTAACCAAGCGTAAGTAATTTTTTTCAGTGAGATTTTATAAAATAAATGTTTATTTATTTTTTTTCAGTTCTGCTTTCATTTCATTTTACTGCACACCCTGTGTATAGTTATCTATTTAGTAAAAAAAAAAAAATAAATATAATTAAGTTATGTAAATGCAGCTGGGGGATGAAATAAACTTAAACATGAAACAGGCAAACTTTAATCTTTGTCTAATAAATATATTTCTGAGTTCCAAAACTTAATTATTTCTGGATACACGAATATGTGTTTTAGTACAGGGTATCATCTGGAGCACTTTCATTTATTTTGCTGTGCAGCTTTTTGATTGCGTCAGCAATTCACTTGACTTCGTCCACGTCCCCCACATGACAGAACAATTGCTCGGCTTTAGATTAGTGGCTGGACGAAAAATGAATGTGTGGACACAATCAATTTTCCAAATCGTTTGTTGTCCACGCATTAGGCTGTCAAATGGTCTTATGTGGCGACAACCAGTGTGTTTTTTTTTTTTGCTGTTGTTATTTGCAAATCAAATCAGGAGAAATGGACCTGTGGTAGGATAAATCCTTTTTAGGACTGTGACTCTTGGCTTTTTGTCAGCTGCTGTCGCTGCTCATTGATTAATGACTTGAGATACGCACACCGAGCCAACTAGCCAAGCTGCCATGCATGCAATATACGTAATAAGCTCATTTGTAAGGCTGCATGTCACTGAAGTGCAGCAGCAATAGCAATCCGCAACAGACTTAACAGTGACAATGGCGAAATTGACGTCAATTTGAGTCGAGCGAGTTGTCATCGCGATTTAGGTACGTGCTACTGCCACAAGCAAATGGTGCACGGTAGTTGAAACGAATTGCACGTCAATTTGGCAATGGTGTCAGCAGACATATCCTATTAGTGGCATGACACTTATGCCTGGTTGCACGCAACTGAAGGGGAAAAGTGCAGCGCACTTTTTAACTTAATTGACTGTCATTTGCTTGTCTATTCATTATTATTATGGCTCACAAATCTTTTCAGTTGTACTTCCTTTTGCCTGGCCTCCATAAAAATCCACCCATATTGCTCTTTAGAACTGATCCATATTTTATGGTGTTTTTTTATGTTTTTTTTTTTACAGTCACCAAGGCAATTTTACTCTTGGTCTCAAAATGCAATCGGGAAATAAGCTGCAGTAAAACACAAGATTTGCATATGCAATATTGCACATGGAGTAACCGAATTCAGTTGCTTAGAATTTGAACATACGAATAAAAATGTTTAAGCTCTTAAGAGACTTGATTTATGGTATTTATCTTTAGGGCTGGGTATAAATTATTCTTATTTCAGTATGGTATAACTTTAATATAACTTTAGTATAGTATATTTAAACGAAATTTGTCCTTTTTAATTTTATATAATTTAATTCGTAACTTTAATTTTAAATGTAATTTAATATTTTAATCCTTTTGATAAACCACTTTAATTTTGTCTATAAATTGTTATGCCTTTGCCAACATAGAACAGTCGTTAAGAAAATGTTTGAGATTTAAGAAATGTGCTCAACATTCATGCAAATATTTCGTTTGTAAGTTTATTTTTTTTTGCGTACTTTCTTGAGCTTTTGAGCTCTTTGCACTACTTTTACAACAGTCAGCCTTTGACATTTAAATTAGATTTCTGAAATGCTCCGCTCGGAGACCTTCTGAAAGTGTTGTCATTTAAATTGGGTTAAAGCGGTTAGCAGATTGAACTCTGAAATAAACTTCAACTTGGACTTTGACTGCTTGCTCATTCACTAGATAAGCAAAATTAAATTTTCGTTTTACATCAATTATTATACATAACAAATATATATATATATATATATATATATGTATATATATACATTCATTCTTGTACCCTATGCTATCTCAGAGTGCGTCATTGACATCGCAATGGACATGGACATGGAGATCGCTGTGGGTCTGTGTGTTGGTCTGGGTATGTCGGATAACACGTTCATTGACACTGAGATACTTTTATTTTGTTGCAGCGCGTTATAACTGAATTATCTCGAGTTATGTCGCCGTCTGCCTGGACACGACGACGAGTCGTTGACTTCACTCGACTCTAATGGCATAATTTAAGCGGCTTAATACAATCAGTGTTGGCTGGGGTTGAGGTTTCTCCGAGTGCACGCCGCCAGCTGCTGTCCTTTTTATTGTAACATCTCTTTGCGTTTATTCTTTGGCTATTCTTTTTGTTGTTGCTGCTGCTGTTGTTGGTGTTGTTGTTGTTGTTGTTGTTTTCGTCGTAATTTATGGGAGTTTGCTTTTTTCTGTCAAAGTCATTTGGCGTAATGACAAACGCAGCTAGCAACAATTGTAAAGTACATGACATGGGTCGTATACATTATATTTTGCGAGCGAACTTTTAGCGCACAAATTGTAGCTGACACACACACACACTCGCACTCGCATCTATGTGTCTAGGAGTGTAGCCAATTTCCTTGTGAACGAATGTCAGTGGGTGGTTGAGTTATATGTGCAACTTAATTTGCTGTTGCCACACCTGTGGCTTCTGAGGCAGCCTTGGCCCTTTTTGACATGAATTTACGAGATAAGCGAATGTGACTATATTTCTCGGTGTGACTATGCTGCTATGCTGCTATGCTGCGATGCTGCCCTGTCCATTCACATGACATGCAGCAACATTTAATAAAATATATATTCGGTTAAATAAATAAATGCGCAAATGTGTTTAGCTGTCAGCTGGCAAAGCCTTAAGAGTAACATAGAGTAACATAGCATAACATTACATAACATAGCATATTTAAGAGTACGCCAGTTTAATGTGAGTCACTGGGTTACAGCTGTAACCAGCTCTTAACAGTTGATAAGCTTAACAGCCTTACTGTTAGCAGCTTCAACTTTGTCAACAGTCAGCTAACTGTTAGCAATCGAACACGTGTTGCTTGACTTTCGCGTTTGGTGCGCACACAGCAGCCGCTCTGTTAAAATATCCCTTCTTATGTTAGCTTGCGATTCTCGGCGGGAAAGCCGCCGCTCAGTATGCAATATAAACGCGTGATCGTATGACGTGTGGGTGGTTGGCTAGTGAAACTGTTCCAATTACTCTTGGCACAGTTACGTTATTCAAAGAACGTAACCAAAAGTGAAACTGGTGAAAGGCAAATGCAAGTCTTTGGAATTATTTGTGGCTTAAAAACGTCAATAGTTCTGTTTGTGTTCCTTCTATTCCTTCCTTGTATTCCTTATGCGCTTATGCGTCCTTATCTATGCACAGTTGTTTTGTGCTTTTTATCCTGGCCGTATGCTAAAGCTTACAGGTTTCACTATTTGAAGATTGGAAACGAAAAGTGCAATATGATATAATAATATCAAATAAATAAAATAAATTATAATTAATAGTTTTTTGGATCATCAACACAATTAATCGTTGAATACAGGAAAATTTGAAAAGTGGTTAAATCAGTTAACGCAATTTTTCGTCATTCATCTTTGGTTAATTGGCAGGTGAGGAAATGTTTAATTTTAATTAACTTTCGATCAATTTTTCTGCACAAATTTTTATGATTTAAAGATTTGAAACTTTCGTTTTTATTTATTTACGCTTAAATGGTTCGTATGTCTTTGTAGGAAGTAGTTTTTTGTGGTGTGTGGAATAAGTTTTTATATTTAACTTTTAGTAGCTTTCTTTTATTGTTTGCGTTTACTACTTTCGTGGGCTCAGCGCCAACTATTCTTTCCACTATGATTCAGACAATTGGTTGGTTGCCATATCAAATATTATAGAAATATATAGACAAATGTAAAATAAAGCGCACTGAAGTTGAATTTATGACCAACCCGTCGACTTGACCATATTTATGGCCACGTCTTATTGCACAGATACTTACATATAATATACATATATTTATTTATATTTTTTTTTTTTTATTTTGAGGGCTGTCTTTCATGTGCTCAGGCCAAATTTATTGTTATTTATTGTTAGTAAATTGAGATTCTTTGGTGACCCTCAATAAATAAGTCAGCTTTCCGAGAGTATATTTGTATTTTTGTGGCTGGTCAATTGAAGCTCAGCGTAAAAGGAAAAAAACTCAAGGCAGCTTCTTCTTCTTCATTATCTACTGAGAATCAGCTGTTTAACCTCCCCCTCACCGCTCCTTTCGCTTGATCTGCTTGTTCGCCATTAGGCTTCTGTCAACGGATTCGCCAACTTGTGAATTCTCTTTCCTCGGTGGTTGTCAAGGCGGATCTCGTTTAAGTTGTGGTTTACGCACTTCGCTGTTGCTGTGGATTCGCCGCACAAGCAATTTGGCTAGTAGGCGTTTTGAGTCCTGCATATTCATTAACATGCAATTACCACTAAACATTCTGATCAACAATGCTGTTGATGTTGTGGGCTGCCTGTGATTGCCTGTATTTGCAGTCGCCATTGTCGAGCGAATGGGTTTCGGTAATTTGCATTGTATGTGATTATACATTACATATGACTGGACAATACGCCCCTATTCCTGAATGCCCATTATTCATTGTTACTGGTGTTCACTGGCTGACAGCAATTAAGAGTCATACAGTGAACAATGGCAAGGCAAATTCAATTAGTAGGCATGAATAGATATGCATTAGGGCTTCGCGAATGACAGCCTTACCCAACTGGCCAGTAAAATAATCCAAGAAAACCGAAAATGGTTTTGGATAAGAACATTTAAATTTAAAAGTAGTCTAGACTATGTGATAACCAAAGTAGTCTAACGTAATTACTCATTTCAAAATCGTATTTTGTGATTGATGTTGAGAGGCCACATTTTCTCTTAATAACAAAAAAATGTTTTCCTAATGAAAAAAATGACAAAGATACAAAATCTGGCAAAGCGTCTCCATCGTTCAGTAATTTCACTCGCATTAAGAGCTACGGGCACATAAAACTATCAATGCATTATTCCTCATTACCTTGGTATATTAAAAACCAAAGAGAGAGAGAGAGAATTGTGAGGCTTACTCAAAGATTTATTGTACCATAAATAAACCAGATGCCACTATGAAATTTCCGAACCATAAATGGTACAATTCAACCCAATATTAATTTGTCCATTTACCATTTTTTTGAAGCTTTCATTTTGGTGTAATAAATGGCTCTACATACAAGTTTACGCTTTTTGGAAATGTAATTATACTAACAACTGAACATGTTTAAGGTTTCAAGTAGTAGAACACAGCTTTATTACAATTGAACCCCATCTTCGCTATATGATTTGATACGCCTTAAACTAGAAAGCACCACAAGAGCTATTTGGTCTATATCTGTCTTCATTTTTAACATACATCATTCCGGACTTATGAATATATATTTTTTTTCAAATATTTTGGTTTGCTGCATACCTACACATTTCCAACAATTTTGTTTGCCAAATTCTGCGCTCATATTTCATCTCTAAAAATGTATGTTTACATACGCTTTGGCTCAGCAGCACACACAAATGCAATCACGGACACGTTCATATGCAAATAGTAGAGCAATATGAGAGCCCTGTTTTGGTCAAAAGTGCCAGAAGTGGGAAAAGGGTGACTTCTAGGCAGACTATAAGAAACAGATTATTGTGCCAAAACTTATGCAGTTGTGTGAGTGCACACTTATTCTGAATGTTGACTGCATCCGCTAAGTGGCAGATTGTTGGGTAAGTGCAACGTTTTTTCTCTCAGCAGCTGCATCCGCATGTCACGTCCGCCAAAAGAAATATATAAAAATAATCATAAATTGAGCAACAGCTACGCAAAACTAAGCAACAGAAGAGAAAAAAATTAAAGTACGAAAGAAATTTTTTGCTTCTTGCCTGTCTTTGTTCCACCATCTTTTTTTTTTGCCGTTGGTGAAAATTCAACATTTTCTGAAAGTAATGTGCAGCCAGATATAAGTTGTAATGCAAATCTGCGCATTAGCATCGTCATCATCACTAATGTAAAAATTCGCTTGAAAATTGCACATTAATTTTAACTTCATTTATTCCCTTAAATGGAATGCATCCCAGAACTAAACCCTAAAAAAACAGCTCGTTTTCTTAGAAAGATAAAGAAGAAGCATTTTTTCTTTTATTACACTTTAATAATGTATGCTTATCTCTGTTCGCATAGTAAATTGGCCACACAACATTATGTTCTCTTCTTATTAAATTTGTATATATTTGGCAAATTTGCTCAGAATTACGTTTTTGTTTTGCTGGAAACTTAGCGCATAGCGGTTGCAAATTGGTTTGCCGGGATAGAAATACTTATTACACAATATAGAGCAACATTCCAATGTATGTACATATATACACTGAAATCAAGTGATGCTAAGAATTTCATAAGCATTATATGTGCAGGCGGTACCAATGGCAACGCGCACACGTCCCCAATTATGTCCTGAATTTGCTTGCAAAAATGGGCGTGGGTTTGGGCGTGGCAGCTGGATGGTTCGAGTGGTTTCAAACGGCGGCAGCGACTTTCTGTTGTTTTCTTTGCGACTTGTTCTGCATATTTGCTGTTCCCCCATTAAAAGTGTGTAAATAGGGTATAATGGTTTTGTGGGCAACTATGTAACAGGCAGAAGGAAGAACTGCCAATCCCATAAAGTAGAAATATTCCTTTTCCGGATCAACAGTCAAATTTGATAAAGCCTTGGCTGACTGTCCGTCTGTGTGCACTAGCGGATCTCAGAGACAATAAGAGCTGGAGACTTTAAGTTTAGTTCGTCGTATATCCTGCACATATCGAGCTTAGTTCATTTTACTGCTAACTGGCTATCGATATATATCGATTTGCGATAGCAATGAAATGATATAATATAGTTAACTTGACTTATTATTGATTAACTGCAAAAACTTCATCAAGTCTCGGCAAGAAACGCTGAAATTATTCTCCAAATTATAATTCTCATATTGATTTTATCCATCTTAGTTTTCTTTTACCCTTCAGTACCTGTGCTAGTCAGCTTACATTTGAGTGTGCAAAAACTTCATAATGATGAATTGCACAGCTGGGCGGAGGGTATCTAGTAGCTCACTCGACTACAGCATTTTTAGTTGTTTTCTTATTTACTTTTTTTTTGTTTTTGTAAACATATCACCGTTCGTGCTTGTCTTAGTCTGCGTATCTGTCGTGCCTTTGACTAGGTCACATCGCATTGAAAGGACTCGGTGCTGAGAGTGTGCCTTTGAATGTGCGGCGGCTTCATTAAAATTCAATGGCGTATTTGAACTGCGTGATTTGCTCCGCGCGTGTTGTCATATCAGGGCCCCGCAAGGTTTGCATTAGCAGCGGCAGCCACGCAATTCCAATCGCCGAATCGCGTTACGTTTGACGCATAAAAATAATAGAATGCTGCAGCTTTTTGCATAAAACACTGTAAATATTTGCATTTGTGGTAAGTACATGCGTTCTTGCCGCAGCGTTGACAACAAAAGGATCTCACTCTCTCTCTCCCTCTCTCTCTCTCTCTTTAATATTACATAGCGCGAACGGTGCCAATTTCGCAATTATTACCTGTTCGCTATTTGGCTCAACACCAAAAAAATATTTGTTATGTTTTTCGTGTCGCAGCAGCGAAAACCAAAAACTTTTTGGCATCAACAAAGCTGACACATTTCGAAATCGGTCCGCCAACAGCTAAGTGCAGCAAGCTTCAAGATTAAATCACCGAAAAAACAATGTTGTATCGAAAACGAGGGGTCGACTTTCTTAATACCCTGCTCAATTAGAGTGGGATCAATTTTGTAAAAGCTGGGCTAGAGAATTATTGTGTGGAATGTTTTATTTACTATTTACACTATTTGATATATTTTCAACTAACTGAATGAGCACATCACAAATCGTACAAAAACAGAAATATAAAATCCAGAAAAAAGTTTGCTAAATCCTACCTGCCCATCAAGAAAGCTCCTAAATCGACTAACGCTTAAGTTCCTTATAATCGGTGAATTCAAAATATCCGATTTAAATCTATAGGTTCATATTATGCAAACAAACTGAAATACCTCTCAGATATCCTAATTATCTCTGTATACATGGAGAAAGAAATAAGTTAAGTCCACACCTAGTCAACTCCTTCCCTAGTCTACCCATATTTTGATAAACTATTGGGTATTAAGTAGATGGGGGAAAAAGTCAGCTTTGCTTGATCTAAATGTCTGACTTTTTTCTAAATCAGTTTCTCACTAAAGTCGTGCTCAGGCTTTGATTCACATGCACTCGAATGCTAAGGGCAAATGCAGGGTATGCGTGTCCTGCTCGCAGCTGAAGTTGGCTGCTGCTTGTTTGCCAGCTGTTGGACCAAGTTACTTGGGTTTCCAGTGCTTGGGTTGTATGTTATTGTCTACTGCTTGCCTTGGTCTTTACTGTTGCACTATGACCGAAAACTTTGGCATTAGAAATGACAGCCAAGCTGCATCGCTTACAGCGCTATCTTATCGAGTTGAAGCGAGTAGGTAAACAACTCCATTCCCCCATGTGTGTGTGTGTGTGAGCATTAGCTGATACTGTTACAACAGTAATGCTATATATATATATATATATGTATATACAGAAATACATTTGATTTACCTTGCTTTATTGATTTCTTTTCGGTCTTTTGTTATGCTCTTTAAGGCACCTTCGTCAAGTTTCCATCAGCAACATGTCGCGTGGTTAATTCAATTAAATTTTAATTGAAAGCCAGGCTAATTTTCCATAAAATCAATTAAATTAACTGACGACGACCAACGCGTACATTAATTTACTAAGCTGTCTAGCTGTATATAATTTGGAAATAATTAATGCATTTTCAATTATCAGCACAATGGCATTGGCGATGCGGAATTGTCTCGCGTATCCCTTTTATATATATGCGCAGACTGCTGATATATCAGCAAATGTGCGGTTTTAAACGTTTTACGACGATGCGCGTGAAATTGACGCGTTGCTTTATATAACTTTAATCTGTGTGTAGGGCAACCAGCAATAGCAGGCACTTGCATGCACCCTAACATGCTGTCACACACAGCACACACAGCACACACACATCACACACAGCACACACATCACGCACACACAACAAACACACAACACGCACAAAGAAGTATGCAATAAATTTGGCAGAGTTTATGACTGCGCATCGATTTCGCAGCTAACCTCAGGTACAATGGAAACTTAGGGGGAATCGAAAACGAAAGGCTTACACAAAACAATTTAATTTTATTGCATTGCTGCTGACTTGGCAAATAAAATGGCAAAAACGAGAGTTATACGAAGATATAAGTCAGCAGGAACTGTGGTAGCTAACTTAAGCACTTCGATATATATATCGAAGCCGTCAATAACTGAGACAATCGCAATGTGGATGTTTTTTTTTGTTTTTTTTTTTTCCGGCTGATGTTCGAATAAATGGATATATCTGACTGAAATGTTTGGCTATTTGGGCGTTAAATGTAGCACATAATAAGATTTTAGCTTCGGCTTTGGTAGAAAGAGCCAACTCGAATCTCGACACAAACTCTCAACTGACATCTTACATCTAGCGACGCCTGCTTCCCATTTGTCCGCATTGTCATGGTTTGTGGGCTCAGGGTTCTGGTTACTGAGTTTGGGGATGTGTGTTGTGGTTTTTCTTTAATTTCGTTTCGTATCCTTTGCCTTTTAGCGCAATGCAATAAAACAGCATAAAAATGTTGAGCATGTGGTGCTTACTTATTTTGCACAGTGCTGTGGCCCAAAAAAGGGGCACCAAGTTATTAAAATTGCACGGGTTTTATTTATTATTGACTTTTTGTTTTTGGCCCTGTTCTTAGTGGCTTATGGCATGCTTAACATGCATGCACTTTAAACACTTTGGCATGCAGTTTCCATTGTCTCATTATGTTGTTAGCCAAAAAAACTTGGTACTTTACGGAGACATCTGCAGCGTTTATCGAGTCAGCATTTGTTAATCTCAAGCCTCATTTGAAATGAATTTTGCGAGTTTGGGAGAAAAATCGTTGAATGCTACGAGTACCAAATATTGTAACAAAATTAGCTCAAGTGAATTGATGAAGGTTACTCCCCCCTAACTTAACCTAATCTAATGGTACCCAGTGAACTGTTGCTAAGTGTAATCAATTCCAGTCTGCAGTTGAGCTGCCCCTTTTCTTGATTTGTCAATCTGTCTGCGCCACTGTGCAGGCATCTCTTCACTTCTATATATATTTTATATGGCTCGTTTTTTTATATTGCCTCACATACGCAACATTTAAGTGGCGCCAAGGCCTAAGCAGCAACACCAACAATGGCCAGTCTAAGTACCATAACACATACATATACATATCTATATATATATATATATAGATATACATATGTACATACATATGTATTGTATGTGGGAGAATCTTATTCGATGGTGGGCATTCTTATTGCTATTGTATGCTTTTTGTTTTCCATTACCGCATCAAATACACCAATGTAATGTTGGTAAAAACTCAGTTTTTTTTTTGTCAAATTGAATTTTTTCAATCTGCTGAGGAGTTTTTTTTTGTTGTTTTTTTCAGACCCTTGTTTGTGCTTATTTTAAAGGCAAAAGTAATGTCAGATCTGGCAATGTCACTTATAGTTGCAGTTCGGTTGTGGAGCATACCACAAAACGTTAAATTAATTAACAGATATACAGCTCTCTTTGTGTTTGTTTTTTTTTTTCGCTCTTAGTTTATAGTCTTGGCTTGACCCAAATCAGATTTTTGCCGCTTGCTTTTGCCTTTCGCTTGATTTGCCTTTAGTTAATTAATCAGCAGTCGAGTGTGGAGCAGTCACAACTTCAATACGACGCTGTCGTTCTCATCTCAATCCTCGTCGCCATCGTCGTCGTCGTCGTCGTCGTCGTCTTTGTCGTCCTTATCGTCGTCATCAACAACAGCTTGGAGCAGGATAACAGACAGCAGCTTGACATCATTTTCCAATTACGAATATGCCCAAGGTTTGGGTCTCTTGTGTAATCAGCCGTGAAATTATTTTGCAGCTAACTGTTCTCAGCGTGTTCACTAATTGTAGCGTCAAAATAAACTACTTCAAAATTATTAGCTGTCGGATAATCACACGCACCACGACATCAACGGAGCGTAAGAAATGGTTTCAAATTAGCTGCAGATATTTGACTTTGTTTACAACTAGACAAATTAAAGGGCCGCCTAATCGAGATTATTTTAAATATGCGTGCAATTAATTAAAAAATTAAATAGATTAATTCAAGCAGCAATTCAAAAAGTATAACAAATACAATCATTTTTTTGTAATTCTTACTATTTAAGAGATTTTATATTACAACAATTAAATTTAAACTAAAGCGTGCCCAAAGTGTTTATATTCGATTCAACGCACAAAAAATGCTTACAGATGATGAAAAAACTGCCATTTGTATGCACAGTTTTTTTTTCTTAGAACCTTCAGTGATATATGCAATATTTATCAACAAACTGGATTGAATATCAAATATTTAAGATGTGTACGACTTATGTTAGGGATGGAATGGGGTATAGAAGAGCAAGCAGAAGAGACTCCATCAACTGCATCAACTGCACTAAGAATAATAAGCACATGAACACCAAGGAGCGAATAACGCTCCAGCTTAGCGTTATCTGCTTAAATAGCGAGAGCTGAGCTAAAGAAAAACTAGTAAAGTCTATCAACAAACAAGCCACTTCGGATAAAAACATCGGCAGTTGCTGCTGTGGCTGTTGCTTGTGTGTCTGCTTTTTGCTTCTGCTCGACTGAAAACAAGTACAAAAAGTTGTATTTTTACGGTAAATAAGACTGTCAAAAGCAAACAGCAACAAAGACATCGTCCACGAGGAATGACTGACGGCAAAAAAAATGCGCGCGACGTGCTTAAAGCGAAAAAGTGATGAAGGGTTGCCAGCTTCAAATAGGCCGTGGGTATTGCTGGGCGTTGCTGGGCGTTGTCGCAGCAACAAGAAGTAGAAGCTGCTCACAATTGCTGTATAAGGTGGCGTAAAGTTATGTAAATTGCACGATGAGAAGTCGACGTTTATAATTGTTAATTTGGCTTGCTAGCAAAATTTACATGAAAATTTGGTCCAAAATTTATGTACGTTTAAAGAGCGGACGAAAACACGCTCTTTGCCTTATTTTAAGCTGGTCAACCACAAAAGTTACAAAATTCTTGCAGCACTTGATAAAATTATTACAAAAATTTACAAATTGTATATTTGTAAACATGCAATAAACATGCGTAAGTAAGCTGATTACACGCATATTTGCACTTGAATATGGCAAGCCAGTTTCCATTTCCATCTATAAACCTAAACACCACCCCACTCCCCCCCTCAACCATATTCAATTTAAATGTATTCAAAATTTTTATCATATTTTATCTTTACCTTTTTACCGTGTTATATGCCTTGGCAATGATTGCTTTTTTCTGGTTTTTTTGGTTGGGCAAGAAATTGTATATTTGATTTGAACTTTGCGTTCTTGTTGCTTGTTGTCTGTTGCCAGTTGCCTGTTGCCAGTTGCCTGTTGCCCGTTTATACCTGCCGCTTGTGGCAAATGAGGCCATGATGAAATATTCGCCGCAGGTGTAATATTTCATCGTCGTGTGATTTAAATTTACTCTGGCAGTTGGCACTTGTGAGTGTTCGTATACATTTTCCATAGTAGGTCTAAATAAGATTTCATTGTTGCTTGACAGATTTATAATTTGCATACTTTTTTGTTGCCACATATATAAATATGACTTTAATTCAGTTTAATAAGTACATTTGAGGGCATATTTTGATGGAAATTATTATTTGAATATTCGCTAAAAAGCAAGACAAAACTCATTAAACTGTCTAAGTATTATTAGTATCATTAGATCATATATCAACATCATTATTATTATTATAATATTTGAGGTTAACAAGTTGAACAAAGCTGTATTCTTTTTTTAAGTAGTCCATCTTTAACTGTTATAATAATTATTATAAAAAAAAAACTTATTTGAATTACATAAAGAGTTCTCTAAACACACAAAAACAATTATTGATTTGATTCTTAAATATTTACTAAAAATATAATAATAAATTCAACAAGTCATTCAACTCCACTTGTGTTTAATACCAAAACTCCAGATTTTAAGGATTTATCTCGAAGTATTTAAAATATTCCGATAACAAGACGATAAAGACAAGACCCCTCAGCAAGAATCAAAATGCCGTCGGTTGGCAGACGAACTGGGTCTGATTTGAATAACCGCATAATTTATTTGTTTTCATCGGATTTGACAAGAGTCTTAGCCCAAAAAGTACAGCGACTTGAGCTGATTAACATTTATTTAGCCCGCAAACCGTTCGTGTTTGCGGCTTGATTTTCTTACTGCCACTTTATTTGTGCTCGCTTTTCTCTCCTTTTTTTTTTTCTAATGGGCCAGCAGACATAACAGATAACGAATTTGTTATACAAATTCGATTTTAAGAGCACAAATGCAAGAAAAACAAACTTTCTATGGCCGAAGGACGATGGGTTTGCCTGCCTAGACAATACTATAACAAAAGTTAAGCGACAGGAGACAAAACTGAGACAGCGTGTGAAGAAAAAAAAAAACTTTAACTATCGTCGTAAGCAGTAATGTAGACAAAGAAGACGTTTTGCATTGTGGATGGGTTGGGCTTTGCGGGGCTTTGCGGGGCTTGTGGGATGTGAGTGTGCGGGCTGGGTTTGGAATGCCAAGTATCTGTCAGTCAAGTGCTTTGAAGCATGTAAATTTCCCTCAACTTGAGTTTTATTAAATTGTTTGTGTCGCCCAGCACCAAATTTTATTTCCATCATGATTTGCATGATCTGCGTTCGGATTTCGGGTTTGATGAGACCCATTCTCCTCATAAATGCCACCACGCACCACTCGCGCCACACCCTTAAGCGAAACTTGATGATCATTTTGTACCATTTTTTATGGTCCTACGTGTTGAGTTGCGACCGCAAACTGAGCAACCTAAAAAAGTTTTTTTTTTTTCTGTTTGTTTCCTTTTTAAATTTTTTGTTTTCTCTTTTTCTATACTCCATATCAGTTTTAATTGCGCGGCGGCAGAAGATGGCTTCAAATTTAAGGCACTTTTAATTAGAGCTGAAAAGTATGCAGTACATTAACATATAATTTGAGGCAGTTGCACGTTGCGTCAAGTGCGTGACTGTCGTTTTATATGCTGTGTGCTGTCTGTATGCAGTGTGCAGGGAACTGTCGAGTGGCAGGTAAAAGGCTTGTTTCCATTTTCATACTCGACACGCTTCTTGGGTCATTCAGCATTTGCTGTTCTATAAATCTCTACGGCTTTTGAGAGTGTGTGTGTGTGTGTGTGTCTGAATGTATATTTGTGGTCAAGAGCCACTGGAGCTGAGAATTGGACGTTTGTCCACAGCAAATCTTTTTCGAGTGTGCACTGCAAACAGCTTTGCCGGAAAGTGTAGAAATTATATCCTTGCCACAAGTGAACTTTTATATTGAGTGAACGCTGTACTGTTGGAGTAATCGAAGTTCATGTGTACACTTCATATCATGTTGCCTTTTTTATGCCCTGAGCCGATTCAAAATGGGTAAAAATTATATAATGGTTCTGTGTATGCAACAGTCAGAACAAAGAATCTTCGTTACAAGCTCTCGTTTACAATGGGCAAATCATGTTTATTTCATTTGATCGATAACTGCACATTTTTCGCCAATATAGATGCATATTGATTTCCAAATGCCATAAATTTATATATTATTGGTGAGCAGTACAAGTATCAAGTATCAAGGTCGGATAAGTCACTCCCAAATTATGGTCCAAAATGTTTTCATATTGATCTCTTATCTAACAGCAGATAAATTATAATAGATTTAACAACTGGATTCAGGGTATCTCGTAGTCGAGCTCACTCAACTAAATTATGCTTAGCTGTTAATTCATATTTTCTCAGCTTTAAACTCGCTTGGCAACTGAGCTTAACTGGTAAGAAGATAACATTCATTTTGTATGAAATAATTTACGGTTTAGAAGGAGACTTGCATGTCAAAAAGGATACACTTCTATGTATCCATGTAATTTTGTTGTGTTTGTTGCAAGTTTGATATAATTAAAGTAGTCAGCACTTTAAGACAAATGCTTCTCGTTATTCTAAATCTTGGGTCGGTAAAAGGACACTCTTGCGGTCAACAATGAATTGTGTAGTCAAATTTAATTTGCATTTGGTCACTCTTTGAGTTCATTTCAATCTCAATTACAAAGCAAATATAACCCAAGTCATTCAGCTACTAAATGCGCATAAAAGGTTTCATTTTGGTTACCACAGTGTTGTGAAACGCTTTAATTTATGCACAAGTCGCTTTAAATTTTGGCTTTTGTGTTCAGGTTAGTAATTTTAATTCGACCTCTTGCCAGCTAAGGATTTATGCTCGCTTAAGATGTGCATGTGCGAAATCTGAAACTGTCAACTCAGTGGGAGCAGCTACTGGCAAAAAGCTATCTGAAGCCCACATAGCCATAATAAAGAGCGATAAAAGCGGATAAAAATAGCAGGACTAACTGACAGTGAACGGGGGAAGAGGCACAAACACATATTCACCGTGAGACTATTTGGCAAAAATTCCATTTGGTATCCTGCAATATGAACAATTAGGCCAAAACATTGACCATGTGTGCTTATAAAGTGCGTACGTAAATCACAAAGATGTAGATTTTGGTCAACTTAATTTATGTATGCATGTACGCATTTAGACCTACCGTTCTGGCCCTGTCAGTAAGTACGGCATACGGCCCACGGCCGTGCTGGGCTGACTGTCCGTCCGTCTGTCTTTTTTGGACGGCTTGTTTATGGTGAACTTGTGGCATGTTGCTTGCTTATTTAGCGTTATATTATGCTTTGCGGCCGAAGAGGCCTACTGCATATCAGGTGCATAAATTTGACAGTGCTGACATATTAAGCGCCCAGGCAAGTCGCTTCCTATTTGCCAGCGTCGTAAATATGCTACGCAAATCGGGATCTGATGCGGGTAAAATCTAATTTGTGGCCAACAACCTGGGGAAGAGCATAAACAGAAGCAGTGCATGGGACCACTTTGGTTAAATTACGTTAAAATTACCACAATCAGCAAATAGCTGTTGTAAATTACCACGATTCTTAGTCGAATATAATATTGTTATTATTTTATTTTTTTTTAATGGTTTAAAGCAACTTGCAAGGCTTACAATATATGTGCTTATAGCTTTAAGCATTCCTTTGTCTATCGCATGTGTTATATTTTAAATAATTGTTTTAGTATTCGTTTCGCAAAAATGATGCTTTTCGAGTCTGCATTTTCAATATGTTACATAGCGCATACGCCATTTCAGCTGCAGGCCGGCCAATGTCAACAAATGTCTGTCAGCAAACAATTTCCGGATTGCTGGCAGTATAATTTGTTTGTTAACTGGCCTGATTTCCGAGTGGCTTTACTTACCGCAAATTGCATTAAATTTATCTTCATTCCTAGTTTCCATATTATGCAAATGGTTTAAAGCATTCACTCTTGTGGCGTGTAAGAACAGTTTGAAAGTATGTTCGTGTTATGAAATCACAAATTAAATCATTAAGCGCGCCAGTAAATCAGGTAATGTGCTAATTGATGTAATTAAAATACATGTTTCCCTGACAACCAGTGACAATGGCAGCTATGCACTGCACTCTCGAGTATGCCATTGTCTGCCGACTTATTTCACGCCCTGAAAGCGATGATTGTTCATTGTCAACGCGACAATTGTCGGTTGTCGTCATTTCTAAGCTATCTGCAAGCGGTTGTTAAGCGGTTTACAAAGCGCATAATGCAATATGCAATGTCGGCGAGTGCCGGCAACCAGACAACTAACTAACTGCCTCCGCACAGGGACCCGACAGCTATATATATGGGTGTGTGTGTGCATGTGTGTGTGTGTGTGTGTGTGTATGTGTGTATGTGTGTATGTGTGTATGTGTGTGTGTGTGCTTGCATGTGTATGTATGGAAGCATGTGTATGTATGGATACATTACTGTGTAAACACTTCTATGACAATTTCTTGGACAATTTAAGAACGCTTTTAAATATTCGATTTCATTAGAGTCAGTTGGTCTGGTGACATTTAAAATTCCCTGAACCCATTAAAAATGCTTACATTTCAATGTGTAAAACTTTTTAAGGGGAAATTAAGCAATAAAACTACAAAAATATATGTAATAGTTGTATATCTTTTAGTCGAGCTCATTCGACTCACTTCTTTTAAATGCATGTATTCAATAATTACACTTTTCCAACTGTGTGTTTTAAATTGAGAACTTATGAAGACTTGAGCGCAGCTGTTTATATTTGTGGTTAAGAGACGGTATTTGAATAATATGTAAATTAACATATTAATTAAATGGCAATTATTTTTGGAAAAGCGTTATTTTGAGTTAAATTAAATCTTTAACTGTTAAACAAGTTACGCAACTTTACATGTTATTAACTTCCTGCTGTGTTCTTAAAATAAATTTGCATCTTAATTCAGGCATCCTAATTCGCTTTACTGTCCTTTTTCAGTAGCAGTAATTTAACATTACGACCTAATCCACCGGCCAGGCGGGCTACCGTGCATTTAATTATTTTTCATTTTATGCGGTCTCCTTTTGCGTTTTTGACATTTTCTGCCGCACAATTAAATAACAATTTTCCGAAAAGTCGTGGCTTTATTCCGTTTGTTATACCCTATCAATAGGCATAATGAATGCAGCATACCAAACGAATTACAGTGTGAATGTGGAAGATTGTCAAACTGAAACGAATTTCGTTTCCGATTTCGATTCGATTACGTAAAGTATCCAAAATCCGGAAAATCTTTTCTAACTTATTACGGTATTCTGTCTGTTTGCAGCGGTTTACCTAGAAGCCCTTTCAAAACCATTGCTCCAAAATAGATGTGCTGTATGAAAACTAGTTGGCATTTAGCTGTTACATTGGTTATTTTCATTAATTTGGTTATTTGTTAAATACTCTATTTTATATACTCTACTTATATGTAGATATAAATATTTCTGCAAGTGCATTAAATATTCGGCAATTACATATTATTGCCTGTTATATCATCTTGTGCCTCTGCCAAGTTTGCGTCGACCTCTTCATGGCAATGACTTTTTAATAGACCTGCCTATTTTTGCCTTTTGCTGTTTGTTTCTTACTTTACGGCTACCATGACAATGAGGTCCTTTAGATT
Source organism: Drosophila anomalipes (assembly GCA_035041615.1). Taxonomy (NCBI): domain Eukaryota; kingdom Metazoa; phylum Arthropoda; class Insecta; order Diptera; family Drosophilidae; genus Drosophila; species Drosophila anomalipes. Next base: position 11,999,283 of record JAWNKZ010000041.1, on the reverse strand, counting down.
TATTTTGCGCAGAATTTAATTAGTTTTGTTTTTTTTTGTTTTTTTCCTGCGTGGACTGGCACCATTCATTTAACAGCCATAAAATGCTATGGCTTTATGAGTGTAGCAACAGGCAACTATCAGTAGCTATTATAGCCATAAGAGTTTCTTTCCTCTCTCCCCGTCTGCTGTCAACTGTCAACACGGCTTTCGTGTCACTCATGCCTCACTTTTTGCACTTGTTGTGGAGATTAATGTGCACACGTTGCGTATGCGTCATATGTGCTTGCATCCACAGAATGATGGCAGCGTTAAGTTTTAACTTAGCAAGGTTGCAAAGTTGCATAAAATTCTTTTTTTTCCTTCTATAAATTAGTTTTAAGCTATGTGTGGTGACATGCTTCGCAGACTGTCATTGCTGTGCAATTTTCTGTTATTGTTGTGCATTTTGAACAAATGACAACAATGGGAACTCGTGCTGTTAGCTCCCATGCAACAAAGTTGCTGTTTTGCACCGCTTGCTTTCCAGTTGCCGGCAAGCACATTGTGTGCATTTGTCATCTATTGTGGTTAACGTCTCCGTGTCCGAGTTGCCATTTTCACATTTTCTCTGCCCTTTGATAAACGTAAATATTTTTTCTTTTTGTATTTTTTGCACAGCTTGCTTCAGGTTGAGTTCGTAGACTTATTCGTTTTGCAGGCCTGAATGTTTCTCCAATTTCGTAAGTCACCCAGGCGTATCCCTCTTTAAGCAAAGACCCTGTGGCATTTTGCAAATAAACATCCGTATTCATAAGTAACCATAACCATAAGAGACCATGCTATTTCCTGCCAAAGTCCTTTTTTTTGTTGGAAAAGAGTATTTTTTCGTCATAACTTGAACTCTGAAGCTCTGTACTTGGAAATGTAGAACGTTTACGGATTTCAATTCGCCATGACTAAATGACTATTGCTTGGCTTCGGAGTCAATATTTCATTTAAATTTGGAAACACGCTTTAGGTCGTAATACAACACGAGTATTGATATCATAGAGATTCCCATAGAGAAAATGTTATATGGGTTTCAATCTTTTGAATGCCATATCTTTGTCAAAACTGAACTGATTTTCAAAAGAAATGCCTTTTTGTAAATGATTTGGCCTTTAAATCAATACTGCATTAAAATTTGAAAAAGCTATTCTAGGCCGAAGGTCGTTTCAAGATTATATTCAGAAAGGTTGTATCAAAATATACAATATATTCAGTAGGCCAATATTAGAAAACCAGTTTTCTTTGAGCGTTGTTTGACTTACAGATTAAAACTGCGTTTAAATTAAATTCATGTTAAATAATAATTTGAAAATCGTTTTTAAATTTTCACATATTAATATTGTTTCATTAATATTAATATTGTCTCTGTCAGAGCGAAACCTCGGCTGGCAACTTAAGTTATGCTTTCACTTAAGCTCACTTGCAATTTATTACTGTATGAATATCATAAATGACAGGTTCATGGCCATTTCTTTATAGTCTTAAACCCACTCTCCCGCTGAGGCGAAATAAAAATCATATCATAAATTTATGGCAGTTGAAAAGTTTCTCTATGGTTTTTCCTCACTTAAGTTGCCCAATATTTTGTTTTTCTTGATTGGCACATCTACACATTGTGAGAACAGACTGACACATACACATTCCAGGCAACTACTGATATCATTTTGAGCGCTCTATTAAATTCACATTTTGGCTGCAGGAATTCAAGAAGAAGACTGGATACAATGAAGTCCTGAGCTGAGTTGAATTGAGTTGACGAACAAGTGGCAATTTGCTTGATTGCTTAGCTTAACGAGTTGAAAATGCATCATAAAAGATATTTAAATTTAAATTTGAGCAGTTGTGTGTGAAATTTAATTGATAAACTGCAGCAAAGATGTCTTCTAATATGCCAAACTTAGTCAAGCTAAGCGAATTCAATTCAACATTGCTTTCAGTTTTGCCACGAGTTTTTAGAAATTGCACTTAAGCATATGTTGCTTACGAACTTTTTAATCAATTCAAAGCTGAAAGTCAAACTTTTCGCATTAGTCATTGGCTACATTTTCATAGCAACAATTGTCATCAATCAATGGCACTAGCCCTTTTCTTAAGTCGCCTTCGATAAGTTTAAATTGATTGATATTTAATCGATACCACAATTGCGGAAGATTCTTTAGAAATTTTAAATTCGGCAGCATTTTAGCCAAGTAATGATTAATGTACTTGACTTAAGCTCAATCAGCGCGTAACTATTTTAAATTGACCATTTAGCTAATCATTGCAAGCAACTAAGCACACAGTAAATTTATATACATATATATATACATAACTGAAAAGCCAGGAAAATTTAATTCATTTGAAAAGAATTTTTTTTCATTATTACTATTCCACTTAGCGGACATTTTGCTGTCAGTCCAGCCTTTTGTTGTCGAAACTTTTCTTTATGGGAGAGAAATGTAGATTAAGATGCTAAATAAATATTATGAGTAATATATAAATATATTTCAACATCTTAAATGTACCGTTTAGTTTATGCACTTTACTTATTGTTCCATGGTTTCATACTTCTTGGCGCCGCTGGATGTTGACGATAAGAGTAAGCTTAAATGTTTGATTTGTTTTTGCATCCATCCGAGTTTCAATCAATATGAATAGAAATTTATAACATTTTAACTATTGCCCCATAAACAACTGATTTTTTTTTTAATATCTTGAAGCAAATTAAATGCTTTTTATACTTGGCAGACTATAGTTAAACAAGTTAACCTAATTTTGTATTGATTTTTTTTGATGGTTTATATTACTTATACCTTTTAATATTTTTAATATTTAAAAGCGTCAGTTTAATAGCCTCTCTCTATCTCTCTCTTACTTTGTCTCTCTCTCTCTCATCTTCAATACTCGACATACGCTTCAATCTTAATTGGTGCCGATTCAACCAAACACGATTTTATTTGTTAAGCATAGTTATGTTGTCAGCTTGTAAATGTTTGAGTTTACAACTGCAAGAAAATTGCTTCAACGCAATTGCAGTAAACTGCCGAACAAAGTCAATTCACACACACAACTAAAACAACTTTGTCACAAACAAAATGAAGAATATTCCATATGAGAGAGGAATTCTAAAGCAACAGATGTGGACTGCACCATCCAAGGGGACCCATGTGGATTCCAAGTACTATTTCATATTTAAAGATTATGTTTGTCAAACAAGAAAACTCATAGTACACAAGTTTTTTTTTTCTGTTTTTAATGCACCGCAATAATAAAAGCAGTAATGTATTTTACTTTGAAGTAACGAAAGTTGAAGATGGCACAAATGTACTATTAAATATTTGATTTTTGACTTTTACTCTTTTAATATGGAATCGTATTAAGAGAGTTAGTTTAAGAATGACAGGTTGATTTAATGGAGCAATGGGGCAGATTTATTTATGTTCATTTTATGCATTATTATATTTGAATTGAGAGCGTAATAAATTGGAAAATAAATATACTGCAGGTAAGGAATTACCAGAGACTATATATACTCTTTATATCTATATGTGTATAGATAATTATATCTTTATATTTATATCTCTATAGCCTTAGGAATTACTAACTGCATTAAGAGTAACCAGTGTTCGGCTTGAAAGCGTTAGTGAACCTCGCTTTGTCAAAATGTCTTACTGGGCAATAAACAGAAGCGCCTTGTGGCGCCTCTTTTACAGCTGCTACTTGCTACTTGGGAACAGCTCAGTCATTTGTCAGTGTACGTTTCGCCAATTGACGGTTTTTTATGTGTGAATTTTTGGCCATTTTGTCGTTGAAGTTGCCAACAGTGCCAAGTTGGCAGAATCAGACAATGACAGCTTGCCAGCTTTAGTGTTGTGAGCGCATATGGGAGTGTGTATGGGTGTGTGTGTGTGTGTGTGTGTGTGGATGGGTGTTCGTGTGTTAAAATGAATGTACATTATCATAGTAATTGGCGGTTCTGCATGGCTGCGCTGTCAACTCGAAACGCAGTCAATCAAATATAAGCGGGCAGGCAATGGGCACGCATAACAAAGCGGAAGCTTATCTAACAGTCAGCGTTGTCGTACTTAAATTCTATGTGTAAGCACATACACACACACACACACACATATCCGCTTACAATACACACACATCCACATACAACACACAGGCAAGCATACCTACAAACATATTTGTGTACGTACACGTGGAGAAGGAAAAAAACATAGCCCATTTGCATGTTTGAGTTCAGAATATAGAAAATCAGGCGACCATGAAAATAATTTCTACATCATATCAATATGAGCTCATAAAATTCAAACACGTCACTGATATACACACTAAATGTGTGTGTCGCTCGTTATTATTGAGGCGGCTGCCGCTGCTGCTGCTGTTTGGCCTCAACTAAAGTGCGAAAATCTGCATACAAAACTCTTACGCTTGAGCGCCTGCGGCCCTCTCCCTCTCCCTCTCTCTCTCTCTCTCTTTCCGCCTCTGTCTTTCTCTCTCTGTATCTCCCAGTCTCTCTACCTAAAGACTGTGTGAGTCATTGGATTAGTGTTTGTGTGCAGTTCGCAGTTCATAGAATTTAACTTTGCTAGTTGCTTCGCATGGAGCATAAAGCGTATTCAGAAAAGTGTAGCACACTTATTTGCGCAGCACAAAAACCAAATGCTATCAACTATTTGAAACGCATACGCTCGACTTTAGTCGTTGGATGCTCTTAAAGCAAGTACGTAAAGTACATAACAAACTCGAGAATCCTATTTGCAAAACTACAGCATAATTTAAATGAAACAGCTAGTTGGCTTGTATATTGTATAAGACAGGAGAATACCACTTTTCTGCAAGCAACCCAATAAATTAGCATAAAATACAAAAATTAACAATCATTTCATTTATATTTTACTTTCATCATTATCATCAAATTATTATAAATTGCTAGAAATAAATTACAGTAATTAGATTACACTTGTAATTTAATAGCCATTTCCATTAAAAAATTAGCCATTTGTGACATTGAGAAAAGACGAAAACTTAGGATGCAACATACTTTACGAATATTGAATTTATGGAATGTTGTCCTTCTGCAGAAAAATACAGCTTTTGCTTTGCACCTTCAACATAACAGCCATATAGTAGAGCAAGCTAAGCCACAAAGCAGCATTATGCAAAGCTCAATAGTCAATAGCCTCAAGCAGTAGATCATATGGCTTCTCCGAAGGACACTCTGTTGACCGACTTTTTGGTCAAGTCAAGTCAAAACGATGGACTACCAATTCAATTCACTCCACTGCATGTGTGTGGTCGAGTTAACCACAAGTACAAGTGGCACTTTCATATTCAATTGAACAAAGCTAAAATGTTCATCTGGCCTGTTGCTTGCTTAACCAACTTGTGGGCGCATTAAATATGCAATTGATTATAATTTATTCAGACTTAAGCTATTGCAACTGGCAATCAAATTGTGGTTTGACTCTTGACAACTGAAATATAATCTTTTTGCATATAAAATAAAATAATTTAATCAATATTTGCACAAATATATCATTAATTTAACAAAGAGAAGCGCACATACATAAATAATACAAATTGTTATGAGGCGAACATTTCTTGATCTCTACTTGAATACTCCGAGATGGTATTTAAGCCACAGTCAGCCTGGCATTAACTGTTATTTTCTATGCTTTTACTGGCCATATAAATTATAAATGCTGAAAAGCTTGTTGTGCATTACGACCAAAATTGAGCCTTTTGGCTTAGAAAAATATACATACTTAATAGAATCTTATTGACATGCGGCTTATACAATTTCCGATGTTGGTTTTTGTTGCGTTACGCAAAATTGTTTAAGCTTTCACTCAATCCAATTTGAGGGCACATTTGGTTGGTTTTTTTTTTTATGTCACAATTTACCTCTGAATTATAAATTGTACATTAGGCAAAATCCATATGCAGAGTGCTAGAGACACCGGGAACAAAGCCTAGGACGAACGCAATGAAATACGCAAAATATGTAAATCCACATCTGTTCAAATAAGAATGGATAGAAGATTTTATACCCTTGCACACCGAATTTCAGTGCCGACATCTAAATTTCATTGTTCATTAAGCCCAAAGAATAACACAAATGAAAAAAAATATAATAAATAAAGCAAAGGCGAATGTCCTCAATATTTTCTTGGCTTCTTAATGCTTTTGGAAGTTTTAAATAAACAAGAAACTAAGTTCCAAAATATCGAAAATGCACTATTTATTTATTTATTTTTAAATATATTTTTCGCTAGCTGCAGGTCAAGTATTTTCTTATATATACTCCAATTTATTCAGAATAGAGTCAGGATTCCTCTTCAAGAAATTCAAAGCATTTGTTCAGTCAGCTGTGGAGTTTGGAATAAATTGGAGTATATATTTATGTAGGATAAATTAAAGGATAATAATATAATTATTATGTTTTCGTAAAATAAGCTTAAATGCTAAACGGCAGTTTTTCAAAAGTAGCTTCAAAAGTTAGAAACTAGCTCGCATATAGACAGATATACGGATATGACTCGACTAGATGGATATGACTATATAGACTAGACGAGATGGTATTCAAACACTTTAAAGGGTCGGATATGTCATGTTCAAAACCTAATTATAATACCCTCAACAAGTGTATAATAAATGTTTATGAATGACACAATTCCACTCAATGATTCATGATTAATGATTATGAATATTAAAACTCTGTTTGGACAGCCCCAAGGTCGCTAAAATTCGCATGGCATAAATAATGAGGAGAGCATTTAACCAAATATAGTCAAATTTCATCATTTTGGGATACATTTGTTCCGGGAAAGCAATTTTCTTGACCAGAGGATAACAACTCTCCTCAAAATGCAATTTAATTCGTTGCTTAATCTTGTCATAATTTTTGCTTGATTTACTTTGCTTGACAATTTTGATAAAAAGAACATATTTTGTATTATATAATTGGCTGGCTACCATTTCCAGACGAAGATGCTATAAAAGTTAATTAAACTTTGGCATCCTCAAACAAATCCCAGAACTAATAAAAATCAAAACAACTGTTTGCCTTGTCCAAGTGCTGCAAGCTGAGTGCTTTGAGCTATTATTATTGCTGAAGTTTTTGTTTTTATAAATTGGAATCTCTTTGTCTATTTGTTTGGCGCTACAGAACTGAGCAATTGACATGTTTCGGCACCCAATTTGTATGTCAATGTAATGCAAAGCAATTAAAATCACCACAACGTGCTTTCAATAATTTAAAACAAAACAATATAGCCAAAATAAATGGCAATCTGTTTGGTATTTATGAGATTAAATTGCAAACTTAGTAAAGAGAATTCAATTCGCTTCAAATTGCAAATGTGTTGCAATTACTTTACTAGAAAATACAAATTTGAGGTTAACAATGCGCATGACACCATTCCAAATAGATTGGCTGGCTCAAAAATGATAAATGGCATTTGATACATACGCAAAAATAACAAAAACCGACAACAACCATTGCTTGACATATTCAAAACAGAAATTATTTGTTTTTTTCCACGCGGCGTAAAAAAAACACCACTTTATCATTTTTTTTCTTGATATATTATGACATGTTATGGTCTAGGTGAGTTGCTGGTTTTCTTCTTCTACCAAATCAATCCAGTTTGACATTCAGGAATTCAACAACGATCGATTGTGCTTCGACAGAGCAACACAAATCCAAATTGCCTTTGGATTTGGTTTATGGAAAGGGATCATTCGGCAAAATCGATTTTATGTTCCTCAATTTATACTTTGCGTTGATAAAATGTATTGCTGCAATTAAATTGACACATTTTGCACATTTTATTCTATTATTTGAAATATATGCTATTAGTCTGATTTATTTAAAAGATTTACTAATTGAATTGTTTTATAATTGATGTTTTACAGCTAATTTTTATAAACTAGTTTTCGTCTTATATTTAATGTAGACGATTAAATTGAATAAACTATATAAATCATGTATTATAATAGTAAATAAAACAAAAGCGAAATGGAAAGGCTTTTATTGCAATGCAAAACATGCAAAATAAATTATTATTAATAATAAAAAATATATCCTACTAACTCAATTATTATTAACATCAATTAAAAAGTCAATGAATCATTGGAAACAAAAGTGTAAATACTCGGTACGAATTCCTAAAATTAGGAACGTGGAATGTGGAATGTACAGATTGTTGTCGCTTATGACAAAAGGTACAGGCAACAACTTAACATTCTGCAGACATTCAAGAATTTAAGAAATGTTAATAGTGGAAACAGTGTCATAAGGACTCCCGTCTGCTGGGGCGTGCTTCAGTTAGCTTCTCTGTCTCGTTTTTCATTATTAAACAAAAATATTTTATTAATGCACATGCCATACATTCGAAAAGGTCCAAAGTTAAATGAAGTGTGATTTGCTTGGTATGTGTCGCAGTCGCAGTCAAAGCGCGTGTGACATAATGCAACTGACATGATAAAATTACTGCTACTCTGCTCACACACACACACACACACACACACACACACACGCACGCACGCACACTCGCTGCGGACGTGAAATATTATAGATATAAGCAATGGCGTCACGGTTGACCGCACAAAGAGCATATAATCCAAACCGTGGCTGCTTGTTTGGGGCGCCAACATGTTTGCCTCCACCAAGTGATGGCCGCTTAAAACTAAACTGTTGTCGCCCCCTCCCCACACCCCACCCCCATGCACACAGTAATACGGTTGCCCGATTATTACTGTGTTGTGTCTGTCGGTGACTGGGGCTGGGCGAACAGCTGCTCGGATCTTGACCAGAGTGCAAAGGCAGTGTCAACATTGTATAAGTAACTGTAGCCAAATTGAATTTATGACTACTCTCTCGATTTGTTTGCAAAAGCCAATCTAATGGAAAATTTCATTCCAAACTGAACACACACACACACACACACACACAGAGTACGCTGTGTGCTATTGTTGAAACATTTTCAGCCTCAGGCAGATAAAACGTTGACATTACGTATACGCAGAGTCCCGTTGGCCCCAGTGCATTATGCGATTTACGTAATACCTGCATATAGCCCCGAGGATCAGCCGACAAACTTGCATACGTATGTGTGTAAGTGTGTAAGTATATGAGTTTTCTCTGTTCTAGGAACTTTGGGGAAAAGTTGCTTTGCCAGCAATAAATTTAATTAAAATGCTGCATGCGTTTATCCAAAAAGTTTCTCAGCAAAAAGATTCATATCAAAAAACAGTCTTGTTTTTTTCATTTCAATTACACTTTTATTTTGTGTTGGCAGCTTTTTGACCTCTTTAATCGGATTGTTTAAGTTAATGTTTCATATTCAGCATGCGATGCTGGATTTGACCACGTTCACGCCCCGCCTGCACACCGCTGCCATCTGCAGATTTCGCATATTAAGCAGCACCCAAGGGTAGGGGGGGTGTAAAGAGTCTCTAAAAAAAAAAAAAAGTGGACCACGCCCACATAGACCACATAGCTCGCTGGCATATAAAATTTGTCTTAATTTCAGTGCCACCACCGTCCCGAGAGTCATGTCGAGTTTATGCAAACAAACGGCGTTGCCATGCCAAATGAGCGCCGGAAGACAAATGCAGTGCAAGTGCACCGTGCGTTGGGACTATGAATTTCCGTTAGGGTGTCAGCACCGACAACAAGTTGCTTGTTCAGCCGGTCGGCACGTATCGGCATCCACACACACACACACACCCTGCCACCACAATCTTGCTGCTCATCGGCATAGCTTTTCTACGTACATACATATACCTATTTTGTATGCAATGCTTTTTAATCAACCAATAATATTTTCGTAAAATTTTATTGACGGCATTTGCATAATGTCAAAATTTAAGGTAACCTACAACCCAAAAGTATGCAGGCACATACTTCGACTGTTGCCTGTGCCATAGTTTGGCGAAAGTTATGTGCTTGAAAGCGCAAAGTTGCAGTCAACCAACTTTTGAGCGTATGCAACAGCACTGGCAACTGGTAAGCTGCTGGTTGTCAAAGGCATATGTGCACATACAGGGTAAGCCTGCCGGCAGAAATGACAAAGTTGTTGAGCTCGAAAACTAAACTGGCAAACATTTAGAATGGCATGAAGCCGAAGCGAAAATGATTTGTAACACAAAAAAGACCCAAATTGTTCTGCCTATTTTATTGGTTTAAATTGAATATTGTTCTTGGGAGTTCAAAAATTGAGTTAGTCAATCGGATTAGGCATGCAATAGTTAAGTCAATGGGATTGTGCAGATATAAAAAAAAAATATTCTTACAGAATATGAACATCTCAGCTTTTATAGAGAGCAACACAATCGGTAAGCTGTCAGACCTTTATTATATTAAAACTCTTGCATAGTAATAATGAATGATGAACCTGTTCCTTAAACAAAACACAGTTACGTGCCCTTGTGGCTGCATACCCATTTATGTTTGTGCCTGGCGAAAATGTGCTGTCATTATGCTCACCGACTGCTCACTGCTAAATAATGAATTCATTTTTTCAGTGGGATAGTTAAGATAAACACGGTTTGCGTGTCTTCAACAAATGCAAGTGACAATTATTAAAAATGGCAAATGACAGATGTAAAGTTGAAAATTGAAAGTGGAAAGTTTTGCGGCATTTGTAGATGGAAAGTCTGTAAAGTTTTTGGTAGAGCTGCAAGAAGTCCTCTTGTTCTGACAAAATTACGCTCATCAATCATTTTTTATAGTCCCTCCCATGAGCTTCGATTAGAGCCGCAAAAGAGTGTGTGAGGGATAGGTAGAAAAGTTGAGGCGTTGGTCGAGTCGATTGAATATTTAAAGATCAGGCAGCAACTAGACGACCAGTTTTATGGCAACCATGAATTATGATTACAAATTTGCGTATAGTTGCTGGGCTGGGTGTGAAGTTGCTAGTTGATTAAACTAGAAATTTAATGTGAGCGGCACAAAACAAAATGATAAAGTTTTTTACAACTTTTGCGGACTGTTGAAAGTTGATAAATTGTTGCAAAAAGTAGCAGACAGCAAACGAACAGCAACATTTCACAACGCAGCCAAGCAGCAGCCATAAAATAAAATCTTTAATCATTTGAGTGACACAGAGTGACAGAGAATAACACAGGGTGTTCTAGCTAGATGGATACGGAGCCGGAAAAGCCACCAAATACCAATTCCAACTTCCAACTGTTTTCGCTGGTAAGCATCAACGACAACAATAACAACAAGAAGAACAATGACTGCATAATGTGTACAGCTTGTGGGTGGGCTTGCGATAAACAGAAAACAAGTTGAGCGAATTTCATTAGGAGCTGCGACCAAACCACACACTACACTGTCTGATCCCAAGCCCAAGCCCAAGCCCAATCCCCAACCCAATCCCAAACGCAATCGCCCAATCCGACCCAATTCTCGAACGGCGCCAGTGCGAAAGTTTCTGTTGTTCTTTGTAGTTAGTCGTTGGTGTTGGCTTAAATAAAGTGTTGGCTCGTAAAGCGAAATGTAAACCAGAAAGTTTTCACGGCAGACGTAAAAACAATTAATTCAAATTAATTTGCAATAAAGTTTTTGGGGGCAAATGTGTTTTGATTGAACAACTGCAGCACGAATCCAGTAAATTCTAGTTTTCCTTATTTTTTTTTTTTATTACTCTGCGAACGGATAGAAAATAATGTAATAATTATGTGTCGCAAAAGTTTCGTAATTGAATTTTGGGTGTCGCGACGGGAACTGCAATTCTATAACAATATAAAAACATATTTATTGAGCGAAAGTTACTAAATTAAATAAAAATTAAAACTACATTTGTTTAATTATCGATAAACCTACAAAAGCTATAAACACTTAGTGAATTTGGATTTAATATCTTTAATATCGTTTCGAAAACTATTTAAAAAGTAATAACAATAAAACCGATAGAAAAACCCATCCAGATTTTTTTTCGATATCCAAAGGCGTTTTTGCAATTGTTGTTAAATGCACACAAGTCGCAGTGGCAAAGGTCAAATGTCAGATGTCAAGTGAGAAGCGTTGCTCTGCTGGCATGTGTTGAAATCTCAGCCAAGGGGCAGGACATTTAAAAACTACACACGCACATGTCTGCCACTTCATCTTACACTCATGACCCCATATTCAGACATCTCAAGTTTAAAGCAATAGCAGCTAGCAAAATTGAATTGTATACTGAGAATTCCCGTGTGAATTTCATAGCTACATATTTCACAAAAGATAAAGCAGATAACAAGATTCATAAATCGTTTAGATTTACTACAATAACTAAATAATATTTAATTTATATATTTATGTATCTATCATATATTTCACGTAATTAAGGCAATATTGTGTTTTTCTTTTACATTTAAAATATGCAAATCCTGCCTAGTCTCGCAAAATATTTTGGGGTAAGAAAACCTTTGAACCTATCGCAGACTTTGCCTTTTCTGTCTGCTGCGAACTGACAGTTTTATGAGAACCGACTGCCGTTTGGCATGGTTCAAGCAATTGTTAGGTTTTGACCCTCACATGCGCCTATGTCCCGGTCTGTCCTGTCTGCTGTCATATTGCTTTATGGCGTCAGTTTTGTGAGTGTGCGTTCTGGAAACAAATATAAACTTAAATCCAACGGCGCGCCATGTGTTCATATTTTGTGATTTGGGTTGCACCAAGTGCTGACCTCAGCTGGAAGCTGGAGGCTGCAGTTAGTACGCTGACCTGTCTTTCGTTTTTCTACTCAATACAAAACTGTTAGCTTTTTATGCAAATGATTACAAGCACACCAAACAGGGCAAGCGGATTGGGTCAGAGTTGGGTCACTTGTTGAGATGGACAAGAACACAGACAGAAAGACAGAACAAAGACAACTAGAATTGCTATAGTGGAGCAAGCTCGACTCTAGTATACCCTAAACCCTACTATTAAATATATTCTAAAGCATAAAGAACTCTCTTGTGTGTGCTGATAGTAAAGAGATCAATATTACAATAGGTTTTGTGCTATAACTATTCGATCTTGATCAACAATATATTCATTGGAAGGCTTTCTACTTAAAATTTTAGATTCTATAGCTTATATTCCAATTTTGAAGTCTGTAGCTTTCATAGTCTCTAAGATCCGCATATTCATTGAGATGGAAAAACAGGCATGGCTATATCGTCTTGGGATCAGAGATGCTGTTTTCTGCTTGCTACATATTTTTGCACAAACCCAGTATTAACTCATTTTTCATGGATGTGTGGTATAAAAAACCAATCTGCAATGAAGCAATCGAAATGAATTACTTCAATGTGGTAAGAAAATATTATTAAATATATATTTGTGCATGCAATATATCTCTAGATATGTATTTTCGATAGTTTCAAATATTAACATCTTCATTTTGTAGATTTAAATTATAAGAACAGGCATGGTAGATGGGGGATGTCTGGTACCTTTTCATGTCACAATGGAAGACACGTTGCATATTAATCAGTATCTATGTGTATAGGTATGCAGTCGGCTTTGAGGACATTTAAAGAAACAGCTGAAATTTGCATTTAAATGGATTGCTTGGCCGAAGCAGTAACTTAGATACCAACTACACATTGCAAATGAAATTAAAATAAAGGAATTGCTTGCATTTTTATGACTTGTTTTTATGTGTAAGAGAATGGGAGAAATAAAGCTGGAGAGAGAACTGGTTGGCCAAGTTACGTATCCGTTTTCGCTAACTTCCAACGATTGCAAGCGATTTGTGCTGCGAAGAAGTGCGCGAAAGTGCATTTAAGCATTTGCATATAGAAAATGAAGTCGAGAGTAAATTGCGTATGAATACAGAAATTAAGGCCATGCCTCTCAAAATGCCAAAGGGCGCAATGCTATTAAGGCTATCAGGCCAGTCAAGTTTTGTAAGGAACTTAACTTTTCTTATGTAAAGATAAAGCCAACTATGTAAGGATGCCAAGATTAAGTAAAACCAAAAACTCCAAAACCAGAAACTTGAGTAATTAACACTGAAATATTAGCTCAGAATTCGAAAGGAAAGTCCGATTATCTAAGACAAGCCGCTGATTATGCACCCTATGCTATATTATATACATATATATCTATTTTATATGAATTTATTTTATCTCTTTTTTTTCATTTTAAATTTGTACATAAATTTCCCTCTTTTTTATTTGATATAATTTATTATTTTTATTATTTATAACTTATATTTTTAGCTATGTGAAAAAGTTGTGCGTTACTGTAATCGGTATAAAAACTGTATTATTTAATATCTTTTGTTGCTGTATATGGTAAAGTTTGTAATTAATCAGAAGAACTTTTATAGAATTGAAGCAGTAAAAAAGTTTCCATACCTTTTATTCAAGGACGATATGTTTTACCGATTTTCCGCAGGCAGCTTTTAGCTGATTTTCAGCATTTTCATCAGAGCTCTCTACTTGACTTCCTTAAAGGTAAATTCTTTCTTAAAGGCTAATTAATATTGAGTCTGCATTTTAATTGGCGCTAACTTTATGGTCTTTGACAAACTGTAAACTAGTTAACTGCCACTGCACGCCAAATACTCAAACGGCCCACATACCCACCAACCCGTTAACCCGTAACCGTTATGAGCACTAATTGCATGTGATTGGGCCGAGAGCAAAATTTGGCACGAAAGCGCGGCTGAACTGAGCAGTTGAAGCTACTAAATGTGCACTTATCAGAACAGTGCCGACAAGCGCCTTGTGACTGAACAAATTAAAATTAATATCTCTATATGCAATTTGACTTTGACCTACGAGCAACGAGTTATTTTGCACGCGCTCATTCTTTTTTTGGGGGCCATGTCCTTCATATACATTCAAAAGCCCGAGGGGCTTCACTCGCTTCATATGTCCGCCATTATAATTATTGCCAGACGAAGCGAATAAACTTTTTCCCGGCTTTACCCAAATAAAAAAGTTTGGATATGTTTAACTAACTGATACTCCCATGTGTGTGGCTTGTGTGTGTGTGAGTGAGTTTTTGTGTTTACACAACCAAGGTTCGTGTGTCATTCACTTGATCATAAACAAGTTTATTTGCTTTTTTTTTGTTTTTGTCTGTGTTCCTTTGTTATGTTTTAGAGCAGCATGCTAAACCTGCTGACCACAGCGAGCCAAAAATGTGCTCTGTTTTTTATGTATGCTCTTGCGATTTTAAAATGGATAGTTGTTTTGATGAAATTGAAATCAAAAAGATACTAGCAGGTAACTTTTACAAAATGCTACAAGTGTAAATATGTTAAACGTTTATTATGAGTTCTCATCTGGGATGTTTCACAAATGATAGACAAGAATTTACAATTTGCCCGCAATAATAAATTTGGAAACTAAGTGAAAAGAGAAAGGAATTAAGTAAAATGATATATATACAGGTATGCAACAATTTTAAATTGCTCGGTAATGAATATGTCTAGGGCGATATCTACATACATATGTATGTATGTAGGTCTTTGCATATGTATATTTTTTTAAATTTGAAAGACACACAACGCTTTTTACGATGTTAAATTGAGTGGAATGGAATGGTAACTCTTTCACCTCACATCGTTTAGATGTTCGTTGCTTTGATTTGTTTATAGCTATAGTGGGCTCATAAACAATGCAAACTTTAGTGAAAAATCCAACCATTGTAAAATATATATTTATATAATAAAACAGTTCAAAGAATTATATTGGAAACACATTCAAAATTTGCACAAAATTGGCACTTATAGCAATGCAAATGCTTTTTCGGATGGCATTTTATTCATGAATTCCAAACAGAGGTCGTATTTCGGAATTTGAATGCGCTTTTTCTAGCCACAAATTGCTTTCGAAAATCATGTTGCGCTTTGTCAAATTTTCCCCCCTCTTCGTAAACTTCATATCCTGGAGATTGTAATTTAGTTCGTACAGCAATGGTCATCCTGCAGTCTATTTATAGTTGGATTTTGTGAGCGACATCAAATCCACCACAACCACAACCACAACAACCAGCTGCCTGCAGTTAGAAAAACTCGCACACTAATCGAAATGAAATGCTCGAGGATTGTGTTGTGGTGTTCTGTGATGTGTTGTGGTTGGATGGGGGTGGTCGGGTTGCTGAGTTGAATTGACTATGCATGTCTGTTCCCGGTTGTTCTGTTCATCTGTTCGTTTGCTTGTATGTTCACTGTATGCCACACGGCGACCGCTGTCATCAACGTGTAATTATGCTGTCAACAAAACAGCACATCACGAATGGACAGTTGACTGTCGACCGTCGACTGTCGACTCCGGCTCCGGTCTTGGTCATCATCAGCTGCTTGTCGCCTTCTTAAGCTGTTGTTCTTCATTTCATCGGGCCCTTCTTCCTTGGCATCGCGACGTGCAAAAGTATTTAACGCCGTGCACGTTTTCGCTGTGGCCTCTCTGTCTGCCTGTCTATCTATCTGCCTGTCTGTCTATCAGTCTCTGCGCTTCTCTCCCCCTCTCTCTCTCTCTCTACCCTCTCTCTCTATCTCTCTCTCTCTCTCTCTCTGGAATGCTATGGCAAATATTTATTTAATGCTTATTGGCACTCACTTTACTCGCGCTTCCAGCTAAATTGCGCGTTAAGCATTTAATTCTCCTTTCTCTGCTGGAGGTGCTTTTTTTTATTCAATTTGCAGTTGACAAATTGAAAGCGGAAAATGTGCAATGTCGAAATAATTATTGAGGCGAATTTGCGGGATCTCAATTGCGAATGGCTTGTGAATTATTTGAAGGACCTTCCAAATTGGGCATAATACAGAAGGTTAGTAAAAGGCCATTTTTTAACCGATTACTCGTTGTAATCTATGCAAATGCTTTTGTGTCTGGGCTTTGATGTAATAATTGATGTTTATTAGGATTAGTTTATGATAATCAAATAATATCTCCGTATTTACTATGCTCGTTTTGAATTAATAAATACTTCAGAATAGAAGGCAAATACCTGTTCTATATTTTTATTTTTTAGTTATTTAAACTGAACATAGTCCACAATTAAAAAAATAAGGACATTAATAGTTATAATACTAATAACAGTAATAATAAAAATAATGATGATAATAATAACCTTGTGATTCAGCAAATGAAGTTCATAAGAAAAGTACAATTAAGCATAAATAAGGTAATCTTAGCAAACATAAAACATTTATGTCATTGGTAAAAAAGTTTAGACAATAGTCAAAGCGAGGAATGCAAGTCGTTAAATTTCAGATGTCAAAAGATTGCAAAAAGACACGGTAAAGCTACGTAATTACTCTACAATTTCATGCTCTTACAAATAGGAAACAAATGATGCTGAAAGCATTTAAATTGCTCCAGGTTAAGTTACACACAATCAGTATTGGTACAAAGTTGAACTTTTTCTCAGCAACTTTGTTAGCTACAGAATTGGTCTGCAGAGCCGTAACAGTCTGACCTTCGCTGTTGTCAAGCGAGCTCTGTTAAAAAATCCCAAAACAACAGCTAACAGCATCACAGACTCGGCGTCTCCGCTTTGCTTCACTTTATCTAACAGGCTCACGACAGTCTCGAACGCGATTCGAAGCCGAGCAGTGCTGCGGTTGCTGGATTTATGTGGAGCCAAAGTCCGAACTTGTTTTTACAATTCACTCTTAAATAAATATATATTTTTTGCAAATACGAAAAATACTTAATAAAAATGTGAAAAGTGTGAAATCAGTTAAGCAGTTAAGAAATAGTTTTCTAACATCAATAAAATCGAAAAAGTTCAATAATGTATGACATCATACATCTTCAATTAAAAAGTCGTATAAATATATATTAAAATTTAGATATTGTTAAGTGCATTAAGTGTCAGCAACTATTTAAAAAATTAATATTTAATGAAAATTGATTGGTATACTGAATTAATATGTTAATAAATAATAATAATATTGATAAAATTGGTTGTGCGTGAAATGATTGTAAATGAGAAATTAAGCGCCATAAATAAATCGTATGTAAACAAAGATAAACTATTGAAATACAAAAAAAAAAATAAGTAAAATACTTTGAATTTAGAATAAGCGGTGAGCAGATTGAATAAACTTGCATATATTTATTATTTTTTTTAACATTTTCACTTAAGCTTACACTTTTATGCTGCGCTGAGTTTTTATATCGAAATAATAAAAGTTTTCCCAAAGCATTATATTGCAACAATAAAATTCGAATAAATTAGTTTATTCTTTATATGAATCGTTATAAAATTGCAGCATATCTGATTTACGGCAATTACTTAAAAATGCTGAATGCTTCAAGGAATGAATTGACAAAATGGCGTCTTGCGTGGGATGATTTGATAAGTGTGAATATAAATAAAATAGATTCATTTTTAAGGCAGCACAATAAAACGCTTTCCACGATAAATTTACATTTCAATGAAATTTATGATTGATGTGATGGCTATTCTTTCTCTGTTCCTGGATGATTCATTGTGTCAGTTGGAATTGAATAGCATTTCATTTACGCCATTTACAGGCTAACTCTACTTTTGTCAATAAGAGTCGAGAAATGGGCAGTTTTGGATAGATAATGAGACTTCCCTTCCACACCTTACAAATTTCATGTGGTGAGTTCAAATGAGTTGTCAGTGGACGTCACTTAAATATATTACCAGCCATTTTAAGCTTAGTTCGAGCACCAGCAACATTTTCACGCTGTTTTTTAGCTTATGTTTTACGGTAGTAAGTGCTGACAGTCCATTAGTTTTGGGCTCACATTTGTACGGTAAAAGGGGTCAATGCGAAAAAAAAATGAAATAAAATAGTTAGAAAACTTTTCCTTTTTTTTTTTTATTTTTTTTTTGAGAGTGTCAAAATAAACAGTCATTTAAAAGTTATGTGTAGGACTGAAAGCTTAAGCATAATGGAAACTTTAGCTTAAACTCTTGTTAACAACTTTCAACTTGTTCTGGCTGCTGTATAAGTTTGCGTCACTTGATGCTAACCGAAGGAAATTACTGAGCTTTGCTGATATGTGTTGTGAGCCTGGCAAACCACAATTGTGGCTGAAAAATTTCAGTGAAAATGGACCCAAAATCGTTGCCTACAATTTGGCAGCGTGGTTACATCATAAAATATTTCCAGTATATTGTTTTAATAGGTGAATATTATTTGAAATAGTTTGGAATGCGACATGAACTACAGAAACGAAGCTTGGTTTACTGTGTTTACTTAACTTAACACTTAACTATTGAATATTTGTGCTTTGTCTTTCGTAAACACAATCAGAAAACATACCTTGAAGCACATACTTAAATGGATACTTAAAATGATTTCACATAATAAATGCTCTCAAATATTAAGCACTTGGGATAAAAATGCAGTCGCAATGATGTGGGCAAGTTTTGATCGACATTAAGATACCCTGGACTGAAGATCTATATTTTAGCTTTAAAATCTAAATGCAGCATTGATACAAGTATGTGTAAAGTATATATTTATATTGAAAAGTTTTGCTTAGACTTAACATACTCCTCTCCATTCCCTATTTAATAGGTCTCCAAATTAAAGTTCAGTGCTTGATATTTAATTGCAAACAGGTTATTTGCACTTTATTTTTATTGTTAAGAGTAAAAATGTCAGTTTTAATACAAATCAAACTCCACAAATAAATTCATTTATCTAACAACTCTAAACCCATTTTATGTGTAAGTAGTCTATATAATTTTGTTTGTATCCAATGACAATAAATAACCAGATATAAAAAGATTCGTGTAAACTGTGTTCTATTTTTAAGTCCAGAAAATTTTAGTGTTTAAAAAATATATTCAATTTGATATGCTATTTGAAGAACCCTTTAAGAGGGAAAATGAAAATTGAAAAGAGCACTTCTAAAATTGCCCTTACCCTTTTTCTGGAAAGCTTGAAATTCGTTTGCTGTGCCGATTTTATTTTAATTAACATGCCTTTGGCGCATACGCTTTGCAATTATGTCTTCATTTTTATCTTTTCAGTTCATGCATAGCTTAAAGCATGTGAAAATGCTTTTGAAGGCTGTCTTTGGACGTTTGGGTCTTTTAGTACTTAAAGCCCAAATTAAAAAATGAAATCCGCTTGCCAGCAAAATATATTAACTTACAAAAGGCTATTCATAGCACATTGGGCTTACGCAGATTGGATGTGGGTGGGTGTGTCTGTGTGTGTGATTGTGTGTGTGTGTTTGGGTGTGTGTGTGTGTGTGTCCGAAATCACTTTCATTATGCAAGCAATATTTGGGAAAAGAAGTAATCAAGAACATACTTATTTAAATTGGAAGCTGAAGAGCAACTCTTATGAATTACTTTGCACTGTGCAACCTTTTGCCACGGTCACACCTTCTATTGGGCAGCGAGGCGTGTCTTGCCCAAATTTGGTCACACTTCGTGCACATTCTTGGGTCCTGACTGATGTGGTCCCATCAGGAATTGAGTAATGACAGTCCATCGCCTTAATTAAATTCTATATGCGAGTGCCAAAGATTAACAACAATGGAAAGTGTTTCAATGCAAACGATGCCCATGGCGCGCATTTGGTTTCCTGCGCAAATAAATAAATATTTTTCGGTGAATGTAAACAAAAAGTAGAAGCAGCAGCAGCAGCAGTAGCAGTAGCAGAAGCAGCTGCTGAGGCAGCAACCACCCCATTGGGGTTTAACAGTGTTTTCGTCATGGGACTCCTGCCTCGGAGACCGGAAGCGGAAGCGCACATTTAGCCTATGTCGGGCATGGGAATGCCGCAGTTAGTTTGTGTGCCTACTCGCTGCCATTAATATTTATTATGGCATCCAGTTTTTATGGCACTTTAAAGATGGCCGCCGACGCGTTTGGCATTTAACGGCAACACGCCGCAGATTAACTCGCCGACTTTCACATTTTAATAGGGTGAAAAGTTGTCTGGTCCTGCAACGCGACAAGTGTTGCAATATTTTAACAAATGCCCCGTAATAAGGTCAAGTCAATCCCCAAAAATGTATCCCCAACCGAATATTTACTAAATGTGTAACCAATTATTGCACATGGTGTCAGTGTGGCATAAATTCCTTTTTAATGCGCACTTTTAATGGAGTTTTTAACTTTTTTTTTTTTTAGAGGAAGCAATGCAAAATGTGGGAAATAATGAATTTCTATAACTGCAATAAAAGTCAAGTAAATTACGAATTTCGAGCGTGTTTCCTGGAATTTTAGGCACATAAATTCCGCAGTGGCTTTAAGCATATTTTAAAAGTGCATAACAATAATAAATTATGACCTATTCCAATTAAAAGAAGTAATGTGCAGGGTAAGAAACTACAGATTGGTACACACACAGGCCATGTACAAACTGCCACACATTTTAATGTTTGTTTTATGGTTTATTATTGCACTTGTATGTTTTTCTGTGTACATATCATACACATGAATGCATGTGCATATGCGTATCCTTGACTCAGAGAAAACATTATTGCTTATTGTAACTTTTTGTATATTGCTGGGCATATTTTTGTTACGAAGAATTACAAATTTATGAAGCATAAACTTAAATACTAAATAAAATATTGTAAAACAAACGACTTGCCAACATGCATCATAAAGTTGGCTTTCGAGTGCAGTCCAGCAATACTGGCAACTCAAACAATGGGCTTTAATGAATTCCCTGACGAGTTGGAAGAAATGCTTGAAGTTTTTAAGTCTCGCTGTCTGATCAAGTGCCTGAAAGTGATGGCCATAGAATAAATCGTGCTTAAGTCTCCGGGAAGCCTGGCAGCCAGCTGGCTTTCAAGTAGTGCCATCAACATACTTGCCTTCATTTGCATTTCAATAAAAGTGAATTAGATGAACTTTATTTTTAGCTGGCAATGCCTTGTCTGCGCTTTCGGCTTTGCCATTTTGTGCATAATAACAGTAAGTTAACAACACAAGCGAATGCTGTAGTCGAGTGAGCTCGACTACGCGATACCCTGTACGCGGCTATTAAATATGTTCCCCTTTACAGTTATGAGAAAAACTACGGCAGATGAGATTCATTTGAGAATATGTTTTTTGGCCGATTTTAATGAGGTTTATGGAATCGGAGCTGCTTCCTACTGCCTTTTACACACTTGACCACAAAACCAATATACCCATTTTACCAATTTTTTATCTGTGCCGCGTATAAGAATGTCAGAATTACAGTACAAATTCCACCAATTTAGAATCGTTTCCCATTGCAATTGGGTTTGGCTTAAGGTTGTGGTTTAGCTACAATTTGGACCATGTGCTGAATTACATTTTAAATTGTCCATTTTTGTTTGTATTTGTATTTTATTGGAGTGTGCGTTATGCGTTCGTTGTAACCAAATATTGTTATGGTTACCCAGCAGAAACAATAATAATTTTTAATATTGCATGCTCCTTTTGCGAAAGCAAAAAGCTTTGCTCAAAATTAAAGACTCCATGCGGCTGTCCTTGAACTTAACCAAAGCGAGCTCTAGTTAAGTACATTTTAAGAGGGAGTGCTTAAGACAGACGCACTCAGCTGGAAGAAATGGTTTAAAGAGTGGGGCACTAATCAACATAAATATTGAACGCAATTGAAACTGAATGTGATATGCACACTTATGAATATTATTCACAATTTATGATGATACACTCGAAGCATAGCTGATTAGGGCAATAATTCGAAGGACGCATTAAACATATATGTGCCACAACATGCATATTCATAAGCAAAGCCATAGATCAGCCCATAAGCCCATGGGTGAACGAAGTGCCCAAAGTGCTCCACACAGTTCGCAGTGGATTCAGTGCTCAAGCCCAGACAAGTGTCTATGTATATATATATATATATATATATATATATGTAAATATGTTAAGCGCATGTTTGTTTGCTAAGGCAATCCTGAAAAATGACTGAGTTTGTTGTTCGAATTACACTCGATAGACTTGAATAATGTGAATAATTATGGTACAGTGCCGAATATGTGCTTGGCATAGCAAACAAACAAGTCTCAAGCCTATGCCAAATGACTGTGTGTGTGTGTGTGTGTGAGTGTGTGCATTTGAGTAAGGTCAAAGGTCGTTTGTTTGCTTGGTAATTTACCCGGCCAATGATATATTGGCAAGGGAAGCGATCAAATCACTTGGCTGAAGCGCAAATATAATTTGATTGTGGAACATATTGATTACATGAGCAATCAATGATTACAAAACAATCTCTTTTAATATGATCCAATCAAATATACTAAAACGTTTATTGAATAGGCCTGCAAATACTCAAAATACTTTTCAATTGTGTTGCCTAATTCTATAAAAACACTTTGCTCTTCTTAACCACTTTGCTAATGTGCCAATGCCATTGACAGCCTCAAGGCTGAGTGGTTACTGATTTGGCTATGTTTAACATTTGGAGCCACAGGTGGGTTGTCGCTTTTAGCGACTATCTTCATAATATTCACGGACTTCTGAGTGCTTACCACCTTAACATAATCAACAAAAGCAACAGAAACAACGAACACAACACTGACAACAAGCGGAACCGCAAGAATGTTGGCGCGGGTAGACTGTGTATGTGTTCGCAACTTTGCTTCCTAATTTATTATTACAAGCTTTCTGGTAAGATGGCCGGGTAAAGAGAGCATATCAGCAATTACAGCAACTGGCACGCAAAACACACACATACACACACACACACACACACACACACACACACCTACACACAGAGAGATACACATACACAAGCCTACCCAATTTCAAGCACAATCAACTTTAGCCTCCATTTGAAGTCATGCTGGCAAAACCAAACAACAAATGGCGATGACAAACCCGTCGACAGCAAAACACACACAACACAAATACCAAATACAAACGAGTCCCGCGTGTGTAATCCACAGCGATGCTGCGACTTTAATGCCAGTGCCAGTGCCAGGATGGGATGGGAATGGTGGGTGGTGAAATGCATGAGCATGAGGAGGTGAGGAGTCAGGAGTGCGGCTTGTTACAGCTATCAGCTGTACGCATCATTTGCCAGGCAAACGTACGAGTGACAACATTAAATAATCCACTTAATGTGGCGTGTATATAATGCAATGTTATCACTGACAATCTACATTGACTTAAGCCTGTCGTCCAGCTAAAATCAATAGGTGCCAATAACAAATTTCTCAGCGCTCTCAACAACGCTCTAAAGCAAAATAGAGTCAACCAGACAAGCTGAACCTCAAGACTCAAGTGCCTCCAGGTGCTTGGCAGGTAGACACAAGCTTAAAATTCCAACGGCAGAGCTGAGTGCGAATGCGAAACATTTTTCATGAAAAAATACTTCATTTTTTTGCAAACATAAGTCGACTTTTCATGGCAGATTGAAGTCTCTCCACAACAGACAATGGGCAAATGTTAGTAATTGTGTAACAAAATTAAATTCAGATAACTAAAAGGGCTCTGCTCGACAGAGATCGATTACGAGATAAACTGAGTTTTTGATCGATAATATATATATATATATTATGGGATCGGAGATGCTTCCTTCTGGCCGTTAATCACTTTTGCGCAGATTCATAACAATAAATTTCCATTTAAATCCATGTTAAAGGAATAGCAAGAAACTGCAGTCAGTTCAGACTTAGTCTTTGTTCTTTTACTTAGCTTATGTTTAGTGCGCTCAAAATGTATTTTTCACAACTGTAGACCGCTGTCAGTCTCACTTCGAGAAACAATCGGTCTGGCTCGTGTCATGTCAAGGTCTGATGTCTCAAACGGTCTTCGTCTCGTCAGTAAATGTGAATGTTGCGTAACCCCAATTTTGTAGACATCATTTTATGTTCACTTACAGATTGCCCATATGTTTGCTTGGTTGGTCCTATGCCGTCTTCTTGCCACTAATTGTCGACGAGAGCTGCTGCTGTCTTCCGTTTTTTGGGGCAGGCTTGTTTATTTATTTAGCTTTCGCATTGAGGCTCACTTCAACAAGCAAATCATTTACATGGGGAATGGGAAAGCTGTACTCTGTACAGTAATTTCCGTAATGAGTTCTCCTTTGGTGTCCTCGTGATATTCTGCATTCACTTAAAAGTGTTTGAAATTTGAAATTTCATTTGAGTTCATGCTGGGGCAAAAAGCAATCATTTGACATGTGCATACATATGTATGTCAAGTTGGGAAAACGCAAATTGCTTTTGTGTATCACGGAGCTTCCTTATACCATATACTCAACAGCGGATGTTTATGTTGCATGCAAATGTATGTAACAATTATTTTCATAATTTTTATCTTACCCCAACATGAACCAAATGCAAATAAATAATAAAAAAAATGCGAATAATTCAAAGTTTTTATTTTTTAACAATTATTTTGAAAAAGTATCAGGGAAGCAAATAAAACATGGTTTTAAAATATTTACTTAAATTTGTTTTGTGGTCAAAACTTATTTGTCTTCAAATTTTTAATGGGTATCGCATAGTCGATTACGTACATCCTTCGCTTTTTTGTCGTTGTTTGCCTTTGTCTGCGCGCGTAATGCGATTAATTTTGATTAATTTTTTTTGCTGCTCCATTTTCTTTCGGATGCTTGAGTCTTTTTTTGGCGAGTTATTTTTTTGCTTACATTTAATCTGCTTACAAAATCATAATGCGTTTAAAAATTGTTTACAAAACTTTGCGCCACATTTAAGGTTTGTAAGCAAATCAATCAGGCGACATATGTGGCAGTGAGCATGTAAATATTTAATGCAGTGGGCATAAATCAAATCAACTTTCCATGCCAGCCATGAACAACAAATTAATTAGCCAAATACGCGCACCTAAGCACTAAATAAACGCTTTGACACAGCATCAATTAACAAAGTCAGCAACAAGGCAACTTTTGCCGGTCCACTTGCCTAATTACTTTATTTATGCGTCTAGCGGCATGCCCCGGGCATCTTGCTGCTTTCTCCCGTTCGACTCTCGGCCGCAGTTTTCGCAAAATTGTATTAATGCCTCTTCATGGAGGCAGACAGAATGTGCCAAAAATTGCGCCACTTTAAGTTTTGGTCTTATGGCACTTTATGGCCTCTAGACTGCCGTCACAAAGTCGAGCAAGTCAACAACCCCTTTTGTTCGTGTGACTCACTTCATGTCAGCCAGCAGTTGCAGTATCTGATTCACAACTTTACAGCCGTGACCTTGAACTGTAAAATAAATTCTATAGAAAGTCAGCATTAGCTGAAAAAGTACTTCAAGACACTTGTCTACTTCTCTTTTCTATGGCCAAATTGATGTCAAAAATATTGGCCAAAAAATTGTAAGCGGTTCATTTGAAAATATCAATTTAGCCAGAATCATTGTCGGATTTCTTACAAATAGAAAAAAAAAGACTTTCTAATTATGATCAACTTTTTTTACTATGTTTAGAAATCAATTAAAAAAAAATCAGAAATATTTTCTTGTATTTATTTTGGGTCGATTTTTTTGGCCGAGTGAATGGGCAATTAGCCGTCATCTGGTTCTCGCCGAGAGTTTAGTGTATGAAAATAAGTCATTAGTGTTACATTATACATTCCTGTTGCCTTGCCTTATAATTTCACGGTTGGCAACTATTTAAAAAGTCCTTAGGCACACTGCTGCCACAGGCAGCCCAAATTGATCTATCAAACTGAAATGTAGAACCGCTGTACTAACCGCACACCTGTCAACACAATCCCCAACTAGCCGAAACTTTCATTAGCATGCTAAAACTTTGAAAATAGTTCAGCTACACGCAAATCCCACACTCGCTCACTCCATCCCTATCTCTCTCTCTCTCTCTCTCTCTGTCTCTCTCTCTCTCTCTCTCTCTGTCTCACTCTCTCTCTCTCTCTCTCTCTCTCTCTCGCTCTGTATCTCTATTTCTCTCTCAAAGCCACTAATCAACATTTTGGTGTGCGGCAGACATTTTAATTATTTTGACGGTTAGAAAAGTGAGTTTCACATTCGAGCTGTTGTTTTCTTCGCCCGATGCGATCCGTTTTTCGATTTTTTGGCGCTTTCTCCTTGGGGATTTTGCGTTAAGCTCCTGTGCGTGTTGTTGTTGTTTTGGATGTATTTGTTGTTATTGTTATTGCGTCCCTTCGGACGCTGCTAATTAAAAGTTTTCGCCGAACTTTTCGGCGTGTTGTGTTGCCCATTTTGTCAATACGAAATGTGCTTAAATTTTTACTCAAAATGGTGTCTTAAATTTGCAAATAACGCGGCGGCTGGCCCCCCAAACGGAAGCAAAAGCATAATTATTAAAACTTTTTAATTGAAGCAACAATAAACCTCATAATAAATGAACTTAAGTGACAAAACAAACAGAAAAAATTGCTTTAAGTTTGGTCCAAGAAGAAGCTGTCACATTTAATATTGCTCAATCGCTCTAATCAAAGACTATTTGCTCCTTCCAACATCAAAACAAATTATTCCTTTTTGACAGTTATAACACATATATATATTTTATTCATTGCTCAATATGTCTAAGTACTATAATTAGGACAACGAAAATATATCCTTGTATATAAAACGCATTTTTAATTTGCTTAATTGATTTAGCACACAATTGAATTATATAATTAATCAGAGTGCCAAGAAATGTTTCGCTTAAACGACTTTTACACTCTATTACCGATGTCGGAATGAGTCTGCCACTGATTTATGCTCTCTTTTGTATGTTATTTAAATTTACACCACGCATTTGAACGCCCACATTTCTGGCTACCAATCAATTTGACCATGAAGTATAACCACACTATAGAAATACTTTATGGGAAATTTATTACATCGAATAGCCAAAAAAAAAAAAAAAAAACAGAGAGAAGAGAAGAGTAAAAATGTTTTTATGTGCATTGCATATTCATTAGAGATAATCATGCATTAAGCGGTCAACGTCCCAATAGGGGGTCCATGTGTCCAGCTATCCGGTCCATCCTCTGGTCACGTGCCACGCATTACGCCGCGTATGCGTTATATTAACTGACCAAACGCTCTTTTTATAACCTTATAGAAGGTATTCTTACTTTGTTGTGTGACACATTGAGGCGTCTCAGATTAATTTAAGTATAAATATATACATTCTTGATCAGCATCGAAAGAAGAGGGGATATAGCTATGCCTGACTCCCTAGCAGTCTTGATTAAGCTAGATATACATACATATATCCATCTTTTTGCTCAAGTCACACACAATGATATATTTACCAAGGCTTAATGATTAAATGTAATAAGTAAGAAAATAAATGTTAATAATGTTAATATGTCATGTCTTTGTTGTGCTAAAAAGGGGTTTATTTCACTTTTGAAACAGAAAACATAGCACAATAAAATATCTACTTCGAAACTGAAATTCAAAAGTCAGTCGGAAAGAGCATATAATTTTCGGCGTGGCTGGCTGATCGTTCTTCTTTTTTTTTTGCTTTCTTTATATATATATAATATATATATATATAATATATATATATATATATATAATATTTTTTGCAAAAAGGTAACAGCTTTGGGCTGTGCTTATAAATAATATTTCAATAATTGTGCGCCAGCTAAATGAACTTTGACTTTGCAGAATGTTATTGTGATGTTGTTATATTCCGCGTGGCAACTTTTAATGGAGAGGGGCACATTAATTTTGCATTTGTTGCAACCTTTTTAACGGCGTTTCGGCACCGGGTTATTGTGGACCCGGACCAGGTTCTTATTCCCGAGGTTACACAACTTTTGCATAATATTCCCATAAAAAAAAAACACGAGCAAGACTCTTACGTCTATATTACACCTACACTGACTCGCAGCTATCTGTGCTTTTCTGTATCTTTCCATTAAATTGTAGCATTAAAAGGTCTGCTCCTCAAGGCATGCAGTTCATTTTTATTTCAGCTGGAGCTAAAAGGATTGGCGCAACCTATGAAATCAATATGTAGATGCTCTTTTGAAATAAGTAAACTTCAATTAGTTGCACTTCCCTTGGGCTATTTATTGCACTGATTTAATGTAATTGAAGCGCATTAAATATTTAAATCAATTAGTGTGCAAGTCTATAAGTGAGAAGTTTATTTGATTACAATTAGATTAGGTTGGACAGTTATTGAGGCCAGAATTGGTTTCTGTTTCCTTTTATTAATTAACATTAATTTAGCTGCTTTAAACCTATTTGCAAAATATTTTAAGGAAAAGCTTTGCTCGCTCACAGTATTTTTCATTGCTCTAGCCACAAGTTAAATTTTAAACACAAACGCAGTTTCACATTTATTATGTAATAAACGTTTGTCAGTCAGTTAACAGCGCGGATAAAATGTGTTACGCATATGTGAACCAACATGGTCAGCAAAATAAAAGATTATCAGCGGATTTTCGGAAAATGTGTGCGAAATTGTTACATTTGCATTGTCCATATAAAGAAAACATTGCAAAATAAAGTCAGATTATCAGTTGTATTCTGCGGCAACAGCAAATATTTCGTAAACAAAATCGATTTATTTCATTGCAGTTCGTCAGCACATTGAAACTATTTTGATCGTTCTTAAAACTCTTAATTTAGTTTAATATGTATATAGTGAAAAAGCTAATGTTATGTTATAATTAACTCGAGGTAATTCAACGCTCAAAATGTATATAGTTGTCATCGATTGTTGTACATTTGATAGAGTGGTGACATGGATAAATATTCGCTTGTATATATTCGATAGCTATGAATGTATGAAAGGGTTAAGCAAGCAGCCCATGCACAACTCACATCGAGGACATTTCATTATGCTATCATGCATTATTATCAGAAGTTTGTGGTGGCAGCTTGAGCGCTTTCAGCTTTGCTGCTGAAGACATTTGCGCACAATTTCGGGCTGGCTGCAGGCATTGTGCCACATTGCCACATTGCCACATTGCGTCATATATGCGATGATGGCTTTTGGTCCTGGGCAAGGATGATAATGACCAACAGATGTCAGATGTTTGACTTGCGGCTGACACACACGCTGAGCATACGCAGCACACAGCGAAAATTGATAAGTTTAATTAAATTTACATGAGGGATGAGGATGCGGCAGCAGGTTGACAGGCGTCGTTTCATTAGTTCCATGAGAGGCAACATTTCATTAGTTGGTCGAATTTATGCGCACGTTCTGCCGATTTCCTGGCCACATGCCACACACACACACACACACACACACACACACACGACCTCGTTCATAATTTTTGGGACAACCTTCCCAATAACGTTTCAATAAAAAGCTTATTAGCAGCAATACAAAAATAAAAACAGAATAGAAAATGGCAATGCGCTGCTAGCGGCTATTTTTGTTGGCTGTGTGCGCTTGCCAAATAAACAAACAGTTGCAGGGGCTGGCAAAGAGAGAGAGAGAGAGAGAGCGGGGAGGGTGGTATAGCAGGGAAAAGGGAATCGCTGGCATTTCAGGTATTTGAGATAAGCGCACATTTTGTTGGAGGCCCTTGGGAGCCGTTAGGCGTATTAAAGATTATGTCACAGCCAGCCGGAAATATGCGCCAATGGTATTTATAAATTGTGTGCCTAAATATTTTGTCCATTGGTTTGAGATAAAAGAGGAAAGTCCCACCGAAGTTGCTTTACGCCTTGGTATATATTTTTAATGTCGGCTTTAAAGCCAAAGGCTACTTTTTGTTATCGGCTTATCGATTAAGTCCAAAGTATAGCCATTGACCCTTAGGAGTGTTATCACAGCATGCAAGTACTTTTCTTAATCTCACTAATAACACTAAATTGCAGCTGTTACACAAAGAGAAAGTGTTCTCTGATCATATTGAAAAGCCATTCGAATGCTATTAGAGAAAGTTAATTAAATGGCTGCAGATGAGGCGGCGAGTACAAAAGAGTCTTCTAATTGGCAATTCATAAAACTAAACAGGCAAATCCTTTGCGCACAGGCGACTCTTAATTAATTAGTTAGCTTTCCGCTAATAGTTAATGAGCATAATGCTTTCCGAGAGCCATCTAGCTCAATTTCCGGCTCGACAAGCTTACTATCTTGTTATAAGGTGACGCCAAATATAATTTCATTATTTTTGGTACTTGAAATGTTGCCAAGATGGCAGCAAAATGTTTATGCGCTTGCTTTTCCGGCAACACATCCGGTTGGTAGTAGTAGTAGTAGTTGTTGTTGTTTGTTGTTGTTGTTGTTGTTTGTTGTTGTTGTTGTTGTTTGTTGTTGTTGTTGGTATTGCCTCTGGCTGTCTATTAAAGTCTCGTGCCATTTTGTATTAGTGTCTATTTGCCTAGTGTAAAAGGGATATCCGCTGTGCCCAACAACTCATCTTTGCCGCTTGTCCACTCAGCAGTTTATTCTCAAGTGTTTATTTTCATTCACATGGACTTTGAGCCATGTCAATACTTACACTGTCTACTGTAATAAAAACAAATTGCAGTTATTATAAGGTTCTCGATTTGCGTTTCAAAAAAGTTTTGCAAACTCTTATTTCTTTTCTGTTTTTATGTATTCCCATTTATGTAGTTTGCCCATTTAATAGAGAATTTACATGCTTGAATAGTCCATATTACGAAATGATTTATGTTATTTGGCTAAAATGTTTATTCTAATCTCGAATTCTATTTTGCACCCTCTGTATTATATTTCGAGCTTCCTCAATTTCAAGTGATTATACAGAGAAATATTGAGAGCTGCCAGTAGACAGTCAACTGAAACATCGCCTGAGGAATTTACTTAAAGTTTAAGCAATGTTTATGATATATCTTCTTTTGTTTAAAAAAACAAAACAACATAGAATATGACCCCATTATAAATGCGAGCACTTCCACAACTGCTGGAATTTGAGGGAAGCTTTTTAAAGCGAAACTTGCCAATGAAACTAAAATAATTTTTTTAAATAGGTTTCTCAGGCATCAAGGAGTTGAGCTCACTCGACTAAAGCATTCGTAAATGTGTTTTTTTTAATATTATTATTATTTTGATCAGCAGGCAAATCCTTTATTTGCGGCAATGCTTTCAATTCTTTTGAACAAGGAGAAAGGACGCAAAAGTGGATTTCCAATAGCTGCTGCATATCTGCAATTCATATCTACTTCAACGTGCTTAGTTATTTGTTCTATTTTTACAAATCGTCCAACCAGCAATAGATTTATGTTTTTACTGTGAATTATCAACAATAAATTTGCACTTTATTATTTTTATATTTTCCATTTCTTGCATTTTATGAGCTACTGAACGAATTTATTATTCTATTTGCAGTGTTAGCAGCCACAAACACAACAACAATATGCGACAAGAGGAGCCAAAAACAACAAGTTGAGACGCACTAAAATGCATCGTTGCCACAACGGAATTGCAACAACAACAAGAAGAACATCGTATACAGCTAGTCAAACCCATAAATTTCAGCTTGCAAAAGACATTAAATTAAAAAGGTGTTTGGGAAACAGACAGGCAATTTTAAGTTGTTAAAATTTATTTGTGCAATCGACAAGTAGCCAATTCGGTAAAACTTCTTGTTAATGCTGTAACACTGAGTGCACCAAACAAACGTACACAACCAATATGTTGTTCAGACTCACAAAAGACATGTCCTTGCTGCTGCTGCCGGTGCTGCTGACGATGTTGCTGGTGTGCACCACACAACAACAAGAACAACAGCAGCAAAATGAACAACAGCCACGCTTATTGCAATCCACAACTAAGCAAGTAGCAGATGCCGGCACATTTATAACAACGACAAACCAAAGCCCAGCTGGAAATGACAATTTAAATGCAGCAACAACAGCCACAGCAGAACAAACAGCAAGAACAGAAGCCCCAACAACGACAACAGCATCTATAATTCCACCTGAACCAAACAAATTAAAACATGGTTTGAGTCAATCGGCTTTTAGTGCAGAAGTTAACAAAACACTAAAACTGTCTGCACCATTATTGAGCACGACAACAGCAACAGCACCAGCAAAAACAACAGCAACAACAACAGCAGCAACAACAACAGCAGCAACAACCCCAGCAATATTGTCAACAACAGCAATACACGCCGAAACCTGGCAAGACACAATGGAATCCACAGGCAAACCAATAAAAACAAAACGCATAGCCCCCACAGCAGCAACATTAGAATCATCAGCAACAGTGGAAATAATGGCAGCAACAACAACAACAGCAGCAGCCACAATGGAAGCGGCCACAACTGTTGAAAGCACAGAAGTCGAGTCGCATATGCAACAAAATGGAACAACGGCAGCAACAGTATTGCTATCAGCAGTAAATGAATATAATATAACTAATTGGCAATCAGGAACCGCAGCAGCAGCAGCAGCAGCACCAGCAACAGCAACAGCCACGATTGCAACAACAGCAGCAACAACAGCAGCAACAACGACAACATCAACAATTGATGGCAAAATTCTGCCAACGTTGCGTCTGTTGGGCGCCCCAAGCATGACTCAATTCGATGGCAATCCATTGGCTAACCCCAGCAGCAGCAGCAGCAGCCCGGCAGCAACATCATCGGGCTGGCCGGTAAAGCATGCAGCAGTGCTTGAGGGCGATGTGATACTTGGCGGCCTAATGATGGTGCATTCGCGCGAGGATAGCATCACCTGTGGCCAGATAATGCCACAGGGTGGCATTCAGGCGCTCGAAGCGATGCTCTACACACTCGATCAGGTGAACAAAATGCAGTTGTTGCCAAATGTGACGCTCGGCGCGCATTTGTTGGATGACTGTGACAAGGACACCTATGGCCTGGAAATGGCTGTTGATTTTATAAAGGGTAAGTGTTGTATTTACTCGCTCTGCCTCCTCTCTCCACAGCTATCTTTGTAGTGTTCATATTACACAAATATCTTGTTACGCATACGCCAAGTGTGCGTGTTAATTGCCTGTCAATTATGCATATTTATGAGCAACACTCGCAGAAAACAGAACAATCCATTCAAAATGTATGAGGACGCCCTGCCTAATGCCCAGTTGCCCTTGCAACCGCTGATGCATTTAATTAGCAGGCATCCACTGACTCAGCTGTGCTAATGTTTATCTTAAAAGTTCAACTGGAAATGAGATTTCACTTTTCACCCTGCTGGCAAAAGTATGCAACAGACAGAACAGGCAGCATCCACGAGCCCGTAACGTATATTTATTCTGGATCAGCATCAGCATCAGCAGCCTAGTCAATTTGAAAGGAAAGTTTGGCAATAAAACTAGGTACATATTTAATTTAATAACTGGGCTCAGGGTGTATCGTAGTGGAACTCAGTTGAATAGCGCATGTTTACTTGCTGAAATTACATTCGTTTTATGCAACGATAGCATTTCCTAGTTTCATGAATTATTCGAATTGAATATGCAAACATGGCCATTGAAAATGTGCAATTGTCTCTCAGGTTTAAAATCTGCGAAAAGTTGCTGCTTCGAATCATAAAAGTCATAAAAGTTATTCTTGTTAGTTATTTTCGTAGAACTGTCTGTGAACTGGCATATCTACACATATATGGGCCAACATCATGGACTGAAGTTCAGCATTATTCATTCACGAGTTGTGATCTTGTCTTTATTATAATTTTAATGTTAACCCGCAACGATTTCAATTCGCCCGTGCCACACAACATTTAATGTCTGAAATTCAAATTCAGCTGGGAACTGTCGCACGAACGCGTTGGAAGTTCACATAATGAAATATTCAGTTATGTTTATTTTTATTCGTTAATTTTTATTAAATGTACACAAAACGTGAGTAAGTTGAAAGTCAAACACAAGCCAAACACTCGTTTGAAATGCCAACGCATTAATATTTTTATGACATTGCCATTTTTATTTACTACACTCGAGGCACATAAATACATTTTTTTTTTTTTTATATTTTAATAGAAATACTTAAATGAACGTTGAGCTTAACTCATGTGGACGGCAATACAATTAGCAAGCACAAGTAATAAATCTTAAAAGAAAAAAGCACCGAACAGCATCTGTTTTACAGAGAACTTGGCAATATAAAAACCGCTATCAAAAATATCAATATACACACATTAAAGAGCTTCTGTTTCCAACTTTTTCAGTATTATTAATAAATTGTCTAATTTCTTAATAATAATACTTTTAATATAAATTATTTGTTAACTGTTGAACGCTGAAAGTTGCAAGTTTTATAAAATTCTCAAGCGCTGTTTAAATATAAACATTTATCGAATGCTGTATAAACATTTTTTAAGGCATGTAAAAACGCTGTAGTTGAATGAGGTCGACTATGATATACCCTTCATATTACGCCCGTTTATAGTAATGAGATCAATATGAGAATATATTTTGGACAATAACATGGGTGTTTATTATCTGATCTTGATGAGAACATGGGTGTTTCTTATCTGATCTTTGTCAATAATACTTCAAATTGGATTTTATAATAATCAGAAAGTTCCTTTTTTAAAATTGTGGCTGGATCGACTCGACTGTTGATACTGATCAGTAATATATATGCTTTATTTGGTCGGAGATGCGTCCAAAATGTATCTATTCATTCTAACGATTTTTAATAAGTTCCGGTTGTATTTATATACAATAACAAATGTTTATATATAAAACGAAAATAAAAAATGTATCTTCTTAAATCAGTAAACAATGCATATGAAAAATGAATAATAAATGAATAAAACAATTATTTGTGGTGTCAACAAATCCGATTACAATTTAAAGCATGCACTTGAAAGGTGCATTCATTTTGCGTTCTGAATTTTTAAGTGTTATTTTCAATGTAATCAATATGAATGCGAAATTGCGTGACAGAGGTGTAATTAATAACAGGCAATGAATAAGTTAATGAATCGAGTTTTTACATACTTAAAATATCAATTTATATTAAAGTGTTTGGACTGAAATGCTTCGATTTTATTTTCAAAGGCAGTTAAGTGCTTCACATAAACTTTCACATAGCCACACAAAAGCACACTTACACACACACTTACACATACACACACTTGGATATTAAATACACGTGTTAAGCGTATTGCTTGCAGGACTATTGCATCTAAGTAAGAAATCAGCTCAAATGCCTGAAAATGCGTAAGTCCCATTGTCTTAGCAGCAGAAATGCATAAAATCGCACAGTTTATTTATGGAAGGTAATTTCATTCTCTGCCAGGCATTTCTGTCCCTTATGCAGGAATGGGAATAGAGCAAGCGAAGGAGAGAGAGAGAGAGAGAGGAAGCAGTGCAGTGTGGAGCATGTTCTAACATGGCTTTGGCAAGCTTTTGCATAACTTCATTACAATTCAATCTGTAAATTTGCAAAACATCCAATGAAACAAAAGGCAGCTTAGACCAGTGCCAGCAATTTTAATACTGACTTTCTTCAGTTGGCTATTGAAGGGGAAAGGGGCACTGCGTATGGGGGGGAGGCAATCCATGAGCTTCTTCCACTGTCTGTGTTTATCTGTGTGTGTAATCATGTTGCAGTTGTTGTTGTTATTGTCCGCTAAGCACTCGCCATATGCACACTCCCACGTGTTCCCTTCCCCCACAGGCAGATGCCTCTCTTTGTGGACCCCATCAGGATATCGGGAATAATTTATAAGCTTGTCAATGCGAGCAGCTGCTTTGTATTATCTGTTTGTGCTTTTTATATTCAATGGCAAATTAATTGGAGTAAATAAAATGCGTACGTTTTCATTTGCCTTTTGCCATATTTTCTGTTGCAAATCGAGTGCGTTGAACTTGCCTCATTTTGCTTTTCGTTTTGCTCTTTTTTTCTTTATTTCAACAGCTGAACAGTTTTGTGGAAGCTATTGCTTTTGCTGTTGCTGTTGCTGTTAATTAACAGACTGAAAGCTTTGGCGAAGGTTCGTGTCACGGCTTAAATGTGGAATCCGTAGTTTGGTTGCATATTAGGTTCTTGGGACAAATTCATTTACAACGCTTTCTTGTGTTTCGAATTTGATGATTTCGTTTAAAGAAATTGTATTTGTAAGTCGCTCGTTTTTTGATAATACTTTGCTTTCTTTATTGAAATTAATGTAATAAATTATAACGCAATATATCGCATTTAGACCCGATTCTAAGTCGAATTTCATATAAAAAAGTCTATGCTTACCAAAAATTCTGCAACTTCCATGTGCTACTATCCATATATGTATATGGCTAATTTAAATATAAAAGTTTGCTTACCCGATTTGGATTATTCAATCATTTTACAGCTTTTACTTTAATTAGCAATGCAATTTTCAGTTGACCACTTTATAAATACAGTATTTAAATATAAATTTCCTAATAATTTTGTGGCTTTTGCGTCAATCATCAGCAGTTTGGCCAAAATATATCATTAAGTTAAAAGCTTCAATCCCTACTATTCTATAATTCAACAATAAACAAATAGTGGCAAATTCATGATACAAAATGAAAATTAATGATATGTTTGGCTTTAATTCCGATTTAATTCATTGGCTTCTGAATAGTTAATGTGAGTCCAATTAAAGTCTTGTGGCTATAATATAAACGCAATCGCCTTAAGTAAACTGCATTTATGGTCGGTCCATGATAGTGGCAGGAATCATAGCACATTTATGTGCATGTGTGTGTGACCATATATCGATGAATATAAATTGTTTATGTTGGCCTTAAAAAATAAAAGTTATCAAAAAATGAAAAGAACAGATTCGAGTTTCTTTACGATCTGCGGACCCAAAATGCGAATCGGTTGCCTTCACTGACCCGGTTATACTTGTAAATTGAAATTTTATTTTCTCACTACGCACACGCACACCACACGCACACCACACGCACACCACACACACACACCACACACACACACACACACACACCACACACGCAGACTGGCGCACCCTCATCAAAAGCCATATAAAAAGTTTATTTGCCATGACGCAGGGGCAACTCTGGCAACGTTCACTCTCTCCTTCTCCTTCTCTCTCTCTCTCTCTCTCTCTCTCTCTCTCTCTCCCTCTTTCTCTGTTTGTCTCTGTCTCTTCATATCATTTTAATTCGCTGCTCCTCTCGTTCCACGCAGCTACCACTCGTTACTCGCTCTTGTTTTTGTTGCATGCCACTTAATGGAATTTGCCGCTTATGCGTTACGCATGTCGGGCATTATCCTTTCAACATGCTCCTTCCGTTTCCTCTGAGTGAAATCTGAGAAATTTCTTCTTTCTTAAGTTGTCTCCGTCTGCACTCGCTTCAAACTTGTCCAAAATCTTTTAGTCGCTTGCTTTCTGATTTTACGACAAAATGAAATACGCAAAATATGTTTTCGCCTTATTTCGCTTGCATTGTCTTTGATTGCTAACAAGATTTTACTGGCCAAATGTGCTTAGTTGCGGCCACTGCCTAATTCACTTACTTACCTACTTGTCCATGTGTGTGTGTGTGTGTGTGTGTGAGTGTGAATATAACTATTTTGAGTGCCTTGTTTATCAAGTTATTTGTTTGCCTGCTTTATGTATTAACTGTAAACTGCTTAGACTGCTTTTAAAGCTGACTGCTGGTCTGATGCTCTTTTGCCTTTTTTCTATTCGAATATAATAAATTGTGTCACACACACACATACACAGACGAATACACAAATATACATATAGATTCAAGGACGCATCAATTTCCATCTACTCCTGAAAGTATGCAATGCGAAACTTGATTTGAAAAAATGAGACGCCGAGAGAGAATCAGAAAATCACAGAGTCACGGAAAAAGAATCAGATCCGACACATGTTTCCTTGCCCCACACATTCCTTGCCCCAAACACTCCTTACCCCGACTGCCTACATTGACCGAGCATTTCTATCTTGTTTTCAATGTTGCTCTACTCGGGCTAATACATATGTACAAACACATATAGATATACGACTTCAATACTCTCACCAACGGTTTTGATTTATTTTCTGGTAGCCTCGAGGTGCAAGCAAACCGGAGCCAAATAACAACAGAAACGATTGCTTCAATCTACTCACAATGTAAAAGCCAACTTATACTTTAGTTCGGCTTGTTGTGTACCCTGTAAGAGCAGCGGAATGGCGTACTTAATTTTATTTTCATTTGTCTGTACATCATTTAATAAATATATTATTAAGTATACTTTACGATACTCGTCTAGCTACAAGTTATTTAAAATTAAATGTGTTTATGTATTATAATAAAATTATATTATTGATCAGCTGAGCCGACTTAGCCTTATTTGTCTATCTCATAGAGACTTCAAATTTGGAATATAAATTCTGATATGCCCAGCGCAGATCAGGGTATCTCCTAGTCGAAATCACTTGACTACAGCATTCCTACTTGTTTCTAGCGCTTGTTGATGTTGTTGTTGTTGTTGCTCGAGTGACTTGAATAGCTTTTATTGTTGTTGATCACAGAACTTACCGTTGCTTGGGTCTCCTGGCACTTGACGGTTGACTCAGTTTACAAGCTAGCTGAACGCCTGCAGCAATTCCTTACCCCACACGCTCCCCCCACCTAACCACCTAACCACCCAAATTGTTGGCTTGGGTTTTGCTAGGAAGCGTTTAAATTTCACGAGCTGTTTGCATTGTGCGCACTTCGTCCTTATTTGAGTTGAGTTGAGTTGAGTTGATTTGACTGCAACTGCCAGTTGCAGCACAAATGTGCTGAGCTGTGCATTTTGATAGCAGCTTCGAGCCATGGCCTGTGATATTAGCAAATATTATTAATAGTTTGTCGAGCAAATCGAGCAGATAAGAAATTTAATATTTTCTGGGCATAAATAAGTAAAATCGAATTTGCATCATTTTAATTGTTATTTGTAATTATTGAATAAGAAATTTAATATTACTAAGCACAATTAAAATTAATTTAGCAGCAATTTAATTGGTTGATTATCTTTTGGTATGCATGCATAATTCGTGTAAATTGGCTGCAGCATTAATATTATTATTAGATATGAGCTGTGAATAATGCAATTTAGCCACATTTTTTGGCTTGTGGTTTTTATTGCCTCAAGCCTCAACTTGACTGGTTAAACAGACACAAATGCTCACAGCATGCAAATCGATTCTAAAAAAGTTATGTGCACCCTTTTGTATATTTTAACAATAATTTAGTAACAGTAATTTAGATAAATTCACTTGAAGCGATAAACAGTCGGACCTTGTGCATATTTGCTTTTAGTTGAATGCGTCTTTGTACATTTATAAACAGAGCCCTTTGTGTCGTGGCGAATTCTCCAGAGACTTGTCATGACTCCTGTGCAATTTAAATGTGGTAATTTTTGTCCATGTCCTGCAGTGTCCTGGGAGCAGCCAGCCATCGCACAATCGTGGCCAGTGGCTGCTGGCAGTGACCGAAACGGAGGCAGAGACCCCGTTGCGGTGACAATTCTGTATTCCATTTCAAAAGAGCTTACTAGTTGTCTTTCTATACTCTTGCACGATCTGAATAAAATAACTTCTATTGTCTTTCTGCAAAAAACAACGTTGCATAAATATATATGAAAAATGCATATGCATTTGACAAACATCCCAACAATTTCTATGCAGAGAAAGGAACTGAAAATAGCAATATTACCCCAGGAATACAAAGCATAACAGAGAATTCTTCATACAAAATATGCAGTTAGCATAAAATATCCCGAGGCAAGAACTAAATACACATGCAAATTGTATACCCCAAGGAAGGCAGAAGCGTAAGAGGGAAATCCTGAGCCTAAGCATTCAGCTGCTATGAAATATCGATAAGCATGACGTATAAATAATTATACTGCAAAATCACAGAGTAAAATGAAATAAAATTGAATTTGAAAAGAAATTGAGTTGGAAAATAAAATAAGTCGTAGACTAAATAAAAAAAACACTGACAATTGTTGCCTTCAAATAAATGTCCCCTTGGCAATCTCGTACTACCGACACGCAGTATGCCAGTTGCAGTTATACAAACGTCAGAACTGTTATAAAACTTCTCCAGCGCACGCTAACAAGTGTTTGTTCCATTCATAAATCGACGACTTGCCGACTAACCCAATGGCCCCGTTTTGCACAGTCGAACTGTGCTACAAAGCCGAGTCTGTTTAGTACACATCCCCAACACGGCCAAGGTTCGTACGATTACGAGTCCTGCACTCGGGCGCCAATATAGCTGTGGGGCGTTCGAGCATCGATATCGTTCTTCAGTTGCACGCCGGCCCTACAACGATGCAGACGCACCTTCGGCACCTTGAGAACAGTTATCAGTTATCGCCTTGAAGTGAACTCCCGAACATTAGTGCGGCTTGAGTTGGGTTTGACAAATGTAACGATTAACGGCTTAGCTCTGATAAATTGCTCTAGTTTCCAAGTGTAACAAATTCAAATAAATTGTTTTATGCCAAAAATACTATGAAATATATTTTTTAATAAAAATATAAAATAATAATAAAGTACATCAAATATAAAATCAAAATAATAATCAGCTTTACGAATTCTTTTGAAGTTGAAATATTTATATATATAAATAAAAATTGAAGTGTGGTAAGAATAGAACAAAAGAAAAACCGTCTTATGTGATTTAATAATGACGGGCCATGATAAATTATGAAAAACATCTCGAAAACATTTAATTCTTGAAAAATAAACAAGTATAAGCAAAAAAATAAAAAAAGTCATAAGCCAAACCTTAAATTGATAACAAAAAAAAAGAAAGAGAATATAATAATTAAACATTTTAAAATACATGAAAGAAAATATTGCATTTCGCATTAAATGGAAGCTGAATAAAATAATTAGCTAAATGTAAAACCATTAGGGCCTTTAACTTTAAATGCCTCTCTGGTTAATCTACTCTAATTGTGTTACCCAAAATCCCTTTATTGTGGAGCCTTAAAAAGCAAATACAATCCTGAATTTTAAGCCACAAAACATAAATATAAATATTGAGCCTTAAGTCGTCTCTGTTGGGGATACTAATTTAATTATCTAAATACATAAATAACTGCAAGGACTCGTTATATTTTCATTGCTATCCCCTCGAGTCAGACTGAAACTTGGTGTCACTTAAAAAAGTCCAAAGTAAATAATAAATATAAATAATTCTGTGAGCTCCAAGCAAAAAGAAAAAAAAGAGCGTTCCAAAAGTGAAGTTTGCGTTTTGCTTCATATTCTACCTTTAATTATAAGTTGTTTTTTAATCATTTTTTTCTTTTCCGTCCGCCGGACTTTGGTGAGTTGTTTGCTTCTGTGTTTTCGGCGAGGAGGATGACTGGGCACTTTTTTGTTGTCTCGGAAATGAAAATAGGAAAAGTTAATTGCCAGAGTTTGAGTCGTTGAAGTATTTTAATTAAAGTGTTGACGGCACAAGAGGCAATCAAAATCTTCTTCGTTGTCCTGGCCAACCAACCAACAAACTCTCGAAGCAATTTCCCTTCCAAACATGCATCTATTTCGCTATGCAAAGAAATACAATAAACGTATCTATTT
Source organism: Drosophila anomalipes (assembly GCA_035041615.1). Classification (NCBI taxonomy): domain Eukaryota; kingdom Metazoa; phylum Arthropoda; class Insecta; order Diptera; family Drosophilidae; genus Drosophila; species Drosophila anomalipes. Next base: position 11,956,991 of record JAWNKZ010000041.1, on the reverse strand, counting down.
AATGTTTATTTTTTATTTTCGCTTTGCATACCAAACTAGTTTTAAAAGATTACACTAATGGTTGGTTGCACATTCTGCGAAAAATGTTATGAAAAGTCCGGGAAATTACCTTTTTTGTTCCACATGAAAGCGAATCCCAAACGGTTAGAAAATGTGCAAAGCAGTTGCTCAAGCGATACGCGGGTCGCAGGTGTGTTCCTGCCGCACTCTGATAAACTTCTGGCCAAACCAAGGATAATTAGGAAAAGTTCTCCCCGGCGCCATGGCAATTAAAAGCATTTTAAATTGATTATAATATTATGCAAAATTCACAAAATTTCAGCAGTTGCATGTGTGGAATATGTTTATCAAAAATCACAGGGGCCAAGCAGAGCTCGAGACTGGAGACCCACTTATTGCTGCCCGACCAAATAAAAATGTAAATACAATTATGTAGCATGCGTGTATGTGTGTGTGTGTATGTGTATGGCAGTTGATTGCCGTAAGCCGCTGGCTTCCCGTTTCCAGTAGCACATACAGGATATTTAATTTCCTTACTTGGGCAACAATTGTTTGCCTTCTGCAAAATGTTATTTCCACTTTAAGTATATTAGTAGCAGCAGCAGCAGCAACTTCTTATCTGACAGAAAGGCAAACGGCGAACTCAGCACTATTATCTATGTAGTATTTACAAGTGTGAGCCCACGTTCCTTATACAAATCTGCAGCTTAGTTCCCATTGCTATGTGCGTGCAGATGTTTTCAAGGATAGTTGAGTTTTTCTGAGCTCTGGTCACGTATTCAACTGTATTGTGTGCTGTGTGATAAATGCTGCCACAACCCCAGTGTTGCCAGTCGTTGACACATTGTTGTCTATGCTCGAGCTGACCTTTGTTTAATTATAAAATGGTATCCCCTCTGTTAATGAACTGGGCAGCGTTTGTATCCCATTTATCATATAAGCTGTCCGACCCTTTTCGTCCTCATTCAAACACACGTGTTGTAAAATTGTGAAATCACCAGCAAGTATTTTGCTATAAAACAAACTTTTGGCTCTTCTGAGGAGTAGTTCTGGTATTTTGCTATAAAACAAAATTGTCCCTCATATGCTGAGCACTTTTCTTATCTTATGGCCTGGAAACAGGCATCTGGAATCAACAATTCATACTCTCTCGAATGTCGACAGAATGTCCGTTTGATGCCTGTCCATTTTCCCATAGGAGATAACATCCTCTACCTTATATTTGTATTAATTTTGTTATTATTAATTTACCAAGCGAAATAAAAATAAGCCGATTATATGTTTTATTTAAATCGAGCACTAATTTTGCCACTCACACGTTAACGACATCAAAGACTTATTATGGAAGAATGTGAATGTTGACCAGTAAATTACTATTGGAATACATTGTAATTTATCTTACAGAGGTTGAAGCAGCAACAACTTGGCTTAGCTAATATTTAACATACATATATAATTTATATATTTTTTCTATAGTAATAATTCAAATCGCAGTTGAATGAAGAGTTGAAAATACTTCTGATTTAACTTTCAAGAATAAATGTTTATTATTTTCAGCAAATAGGTGCATCTGCTAAGTATTCGTAGTTTATAGAATGATATATGTCCGTAATTTGTGCAACTATCTTTTGTCTCATTAATTTTGCATGTCTGAACTAATTGCGATTTGGTAATAGGGGCATCTAATTGCATTTTAATGTCTGAAATTTCATTGCACACTGTCTAAAAACTATGCACATCCCGTTTGCAATCTGGAAACCTTTTGGGTAAATTAATTAAGCTTGAAACTTTGAATGCGACAACTTTTGTGTGCCCTCGTGGATTGTGTGACAAATATATTGTCGAGCTCTGAATATCGCTAATGCTTACAAAATGTAGTTCGTATTTTATTTTAGCCGTGATTTATTGAAGCTATTTGTAGATATGCAATTTTGTCAATTCAAGCGAGAAAGTTGATTTCAATTAATTGACAGTCTTTGAAAACGCAACACCAATTGTCAAACATCCCACTTGTGTTAAAGAGCAGATTTCGTTGCCCTGAAATTAATTTAATTTTTACATATAAACTCGGAAATATATGAATAAGGGATAAAAAGGCAGGGTTGGAAATTCAAATAACGACTGTATGGAGCAGCAGCAAGCTATAGTAATAGGGCAATAGCTATAGCAAATAAGAGCGTCTAATGAGCCACTTGACCCACAACACTCACATACACCCACACACACACACACACACATATCAATCTAAGTGTGCGCAGGGGAAACCGTTAATTTATTTATGGCCAAGCCAAAGCCTTTAAAACCCATTTACATTTTGTTGTTTGCCTGTTACCTGTTGCCCAGACACGCAATAAATTCTCATGAGTAAAATAATTAGAAAATCAAATAGCAGTTGCCCCGGACGCGAAAATAACAGGGGCACTTGAGTATGAGAGCGGAGTGTGAAAATGGCGCAAAGCGGAAACGGAAATGGTGCCTCAGCGTTCAACTTTAACTCGGGCGTGAAACGTCAACGGAAACAGGCAAAAAGTTGTGTGTTTCTCGCACAGTTAGAAAACAATCATTCCGGGCAACACTTTGACATTTTTACACATAAATTATAAAGCCGCGGCAAAGCTTTCTCATTAGTTCGACTAGGCAGCACTTAAAGTCTGGCAAACGCACAGGAAAAACACGAGTGTGCTATTTACACTCAGGTATTTCTGTGTTGCCACACAAACTTGTCAAACTTTGCCGTGATTGCCGCAGTGGCTGCCTTTGTGTTTTTGGCTCAGTTCTCGTGTGTGAGTTGGCTAAAGTTTTGCATTCTTTATGACTGCGAAAACTTTTATAATTGAGTTCATTTGCAAATGGCAGCCAGAATGTGAATGTCAAAAAATTGCCAGAAAAATGCTGTTCAATGGCAGCCAATTTAACTGGCAGACATCCCCAACAATTTCCCCAAATGCAAAAAATTATTATTTTCACTTCAACTGCAGTCTGCTCAATGTTCACACACACACACACACACACACACACACCCGAACACACACACACATGCACTGCATAAGAAATGCGCCACTAATTATCCAATTAATTTGTGCAGTTGCTTGTTTTTTTTATTTTTATTTAATGTTTTTTCAACAAACAGTTTTACGACTTTTTTTTAATGAACTCTGCGTAACTTTTGCTGACGCTGAGAGGGATTTTCTCTTTTTTTTTTTAATGGTGTCGAGCAGCGCTTAAGTTTAAATTGTTTTTAGATAAGGTTTAATTGAGTTTTGTGGCGAAAGGGCGACTAAGCCAAAGTTAAATTGACTTTGGCGAGAACTGGTAGTAAGAGACAGTTGCAATGGGAAAGTTGACATATAATTGATGATTTGACTGCCATTAATAGCAACCACTTGAGATTTCAGCTTTATTTAACAGTTTATTACAAATCCCCACTGAAATTCTTTGACATTCCCGTTGCAGTCTCTTGTTAAGAGGCACATTGAGATACATGCGAGTTTTTCATTTCACTGGCGAACATAAAAACTTCGAGTGTGGTGGACATCAAATAAAATTGGAAGCGTGACGCACGCTCTGTGTCATAAAACATAATGAAAACAAATGCCGCACAAGAGGCCCAAATCAAAGGACGCAACAAAATTGATAGCTGTCCAAATTAAAGCACACTTTAGGGCCCAGAATTAAATACAAGTATGTATTTGTTATTTACATACACATATGCCAAATACATGTATGCCTCTCCTTTGTTATACCTATTGGACTCAACATGCCACGCTGGCATTTAATAGTTAGTTGCATAGCAGGCACAAAAAAAAAAAAAAAAAAATACTTATTTATGGATATGATGAAGATATATAAAAAGCTATAAAATATTTAGTACTAAGTTTTTGTGCAGCGCTGAGTGTGTGTGTGTGTGTGTGTGCAGCGGCAAATAAAAGCCTCGACAGAATGCTAAGCATTCTTGAAACTGCCAGACAATAGACACTGTGGTAATGATCTTTTTGTTGCTCATATCCGGGGCAGAAATTGGGAGGCAGAGACCGAATTGACACACACGAAATACACACAACCCAAAACAGACGCAAACAAACGAAAGCCCACACGCACACTCACACCACACACACACACACACACACGCACACTCACACCACACACACACACACACGCACACTCACACCACACACACACACACACACACACACACACACACACACTCACACCACACACACACACACCCGCACACTCATGGCAAATTATTTGGTTGTGTTTGCCATGACTTTGCGCTTTTGGATACCAGCAACAGCAGCAACATAAAACAAAAAACACACCCAAAAAAAAAAACACACAAATTCTAGCTTATATATTATTGTTGTTGTTTTTTTGTTAATTTTTTTTTTTTTTGGGTTTTTGATGCTTTGTGTCTTGTTTTTTGATGGCACACAATTTGGGAGGCGCCTGAGGTGACCATGCCAAGCAAATTATTATTTTGTTGCTTCAATCAACAACTCAGCAAAACAGAATTTGTGCTTATCTGCTAATGAGAATTCGCATTCACATTCGAATAGTTTTAGCAATCGTTTTAGAATCGGCACACATGCAAATCTTGGGAACAGTAAAGTTGTAGACAAGAATGAGGAGTTTGACACGTATTCCCACAGAGACGTACGAAATTACGAAAAAATTTAATTAAACCCCAGAAATAAATCAGCTTTACAAAGAGGTCACCAAACAATAAACAAAAGATATTACAGAATTCCCGGAAATAAGCCAGCTACAAATCCTCAACAGATTTGCACATTACATGCGAATTGTTTGGTGAATTGTGGCCGGCCTGGCGATGGGCGTGTGTCGATAATTTTTAACTCCAAGGACTAAACAGACAATACAATTGTAGCCCATACAACCAAATAAACGATGCGTATTGCATTTTGGAAGAGATTAGCTTGTTAGTCGAGTGAGCTCGACAACCAGATACCCTGAACCCATCTCTTAAATATATTATTCTAGGTTTATTGTGTCAAATATTATCAAATGCGTGAAAGTGCTCCCCGATAAGCAGATGCTTCCTCCTGCTCATATTACCCATTTTTTTTAAGGGTTCGGGATAAAATAAGATTTGGTTCAATATACTCCTAGAAATTATACGTTTGAATTAATCTAGATAGGTATTTTATTAATTTTATTTGTCGTGTATGCCAAACATACGAGCTGTTGTTAAACTCGTGGGTATCGTTGACTCATGTGGTTTTGTGACACGAAAGAAGATACGCCCAATTCTAGGCGACGATATTACAAAGGGGCGTTGCCTGTAAATGAGCAATGGATTTGTTGCTTTCAATTTGTGTTACTCGACAATGGTTATGCAAGTCACGTGCTTAAGGATAACAACTCGCACATGGCATTTGTAAACCAGATCAGGCTGGCTAATAATTTGGCTCAGATGTGGCAGCGTGGTATGGGGCAAAATGCACTTGCAAGCTGTGGCAATGGCACTGGGGAACGCCACTTGTGTGTATATGTGTGTGTGTGTGTGACTTATGCGGCATTTCCTCATATACATTTGTCCGTCATTAATATTTGTCTTGTCTCCGCAGCTGACTTGTGACTAATTTGATGTCGTTCTTATTGATTGTGTTTCTTTGCCTGTTTTCAGCTTTGTATTTGCCTATTCACTTGTTTGCCCTGGGTCAGGGTCAGCAGGGCAGCTGGGCGTCCACCCGGAAATGTTAGTTCTTGTCATCACCATCATATCACAATTCATTGTTGGTCAAACAGTGGATGCCAGATTAATATAGATTGCCTGTACAGAGAAAAGGAAAGGCTTTTAGCTTTTATTTGCCAGCGTCAATTGTTCGCTAATTAACTGTCAATTTGAGCTCTTGACGTAAACGGTGACTGCTGTAATTATGTGTACAGAACAACAAGTTGTTATGGCTATTTTTGGCTGGACATAGACTGCAGACCGTAGTCAACTTAATTTATTATATAATAGTCATTATGCACAGAGACTTTTACATTAAACACCTTAAGAATAAAGTTGTTTCAATTCAATTAGTTGCACATTTAAATTCACTTTTTAGGCGATGATTAAAAGGATTTCACACAGACTAACTCCACTTTTGGTACCACTGTTTCCAGAGCTCACATTGCTTCTCCAGTTTCACCCTTTTATTTATTTATCTATTTGTTTATTCACCAACATTATCCTTTCACTTAAGCAACAGTAATTTCCATTCTTCGAGGATTTTCATTTAGCATCAGCCTCAAGGAACAATTCACACCAGCAATTTTTGTTTATAATGCAAATGAACGCTATTATTTTATAATTTCATTACAAGCACGTTGTTTTTTATAAATATTAATATAGGCAGAGACAGGCAAAAGCTTAAAATGAGGCACAAGTTCGCATAGAAACAGACACAAGTCTGAACTTCAGTGTAAATATTTAATGATTAATTACAATTGAAAACTTATGAAGGCGATAAAAGGGAAATAAGCTGCACTTCTTCTGCTTGAACTAATGAATAATAATTGCCTCAAGTGAGTGCTGATAATGCATTTAAAGATAATTGCATCGCGCCAGGCAGTGGGTAAAGAAAAACTTCCTGGCAACCAGAACAAATGAAATAATAATTAAAAAGTTTGCAAACAGCTGACGGGTGGTAAAAAACTTAATTTTCATGGAAGTCTGCCAATCGCAGGCTGCCTATTCAATTTATTATATAGTTTAAGCAGACAGTTTGTCGGAAATTGCACAAGTTGATTGTGCATAAACTGTTTTGCCTGTCTTGGATACATTTTGCCTTAAAGAGCCAAATTTATGCACACTCCAATCGACGTCAACTTTGGCAAGTGGCTTTGGCTTTGACTTCAACAGAGCCCAAAAACGAAGGTCAACGCATGCGGAGCCAAGCACACAATTAAGCGCAGCCATCTATAAAATATCAAAATATCCATCAGAAGTTTATCATGCGAGGCAATCTATACTCGCTCAAAAAGCTAGGGTATCAATAGCCAAATTGTTGGCGCTGACAAAACTGTCTAGTATTGCAACAAAAAAGACAAAAAAAAAGAAGAAAAAAATCAAGTTCAAGCTTGTAGACGTTGACTCAAATTCTTTTACTTTCTTAATACTCGAGTTGTATTTATAAAAATTCTTTTATGTTGTTGTAATGATTTATGCAACAACAGGGTAACTTAGTGTCTGCCACATGCAAGCAGTTATGAGTGTGCGGCATATGAGAATGGCTGTTTCTGTATGTAAGTAGCTGTCTAAGTGGGTGCCAGTCGTGCCAGTCGTGCCAGTCGTGCCAGGGGTATGCATTGCCCCGAGGATTTGAGCTACCCGTATTCTAACAATATTTACGCAGTCTGCGTCTGTTGCCTGAAACTACAAGCTTCAAGCCGAAGCTATACACATCAAAGTCCTCATTCCATTCACCGCTACCCCCTCAACTGTTCATCCAACGAAAATAGGACTCGGAAAAGGTGCAGGACTAGGCAGGCAGAGGCCTTTGGGGTTTTCGCACTCTATCTCTTTCTCTCTCTATCTAACTGTTTCTAGTGGCACGATGGCTTGAGCTGAGGCTGGCAGGCGGGGCTTGTACATAAAAATAAAGAAAGGAAGAAAGCAAAAAAAAAAAAATTGAAATTTATATTTATGCAACACATAAATTTCGACTTTTCGACTTGCGCTATGTGTGTATTAGTGTTTATAGTGCGTACGTGTGCGTGTTGGCCTTATGAAACATGCATGTATGCGTGTGTGTGTGTGTGTGTGTGGGTGGGTGTGTATGTGTGTGTCGCGGTATGTGTTAGCAGCTGACACACGCTGAGATGCGGCTTGTCAGCTATTTTGTGTGTGTGTGTGCGTTTGTGTGTGAGTAGCGTGTCTGTGGCATGTAATCAAATTAAAAGTTCTTCACAGCAAGAAATAGCTCTTAAAGGCACTTAAATATTAGGCGCAACTCTCCTTTGAATTCATTCAGTTGCTCTGCTGCCACTGCTGTCATCTGCTGGTCACTAAAACTCATTAAATGCACTTGCCTTGAAAATCATTACAGATTGTAATTTTCGGCTATTGACAGCGCTGAGAAGTGTGCTACAAAAAGTGCTCAAGCGTGTGCAGAAAATGAGCTGCTGACACGTAATCGGCCAGCTGCCACAAACTAAAACAGCGTTCACGAAACAATGGCAACGGAGAGAATGACTTAATTACATTTTTGGTGGGTGTGCTATGTTGTTCTTTTCTCGGTATTTTTTTTTTTTTTCGCTCTGTATATTCTCTTTTGTCAATTAGGCTGCATGCTGAGAACCTGTCGAAAACAGCCAAGCGCAGATAGTCAGGCAGTCCGGAGGTAGATAGTCAGGCAGTCAGGCAACCAGGCAGGCAGCCAGGCAGGCAACCGGGCGGGTAGAGACATGTGTATTATCAAATGCCAGTCATTAGGGGCACCCACTCCACCACAAGCTGAGCTTCTACTCGTCACAGACCTATGTATGCCCATTTGGTTGTCGTTATTTATCTCAAGCGCTGTTGTGAGCTCTACACGTGTGCACACATGTATACATAAGCACTCACACATTCGAACGACAGACAGACAGACAGACAGACATAGAGAGAGAGAGAGACAGAGAGAGAGAGAGCAACCCAGCTCTAAGTGAAAATAATTAAGTGGCGTTATGCGAGTTACAAGTCTCCATCTCCATAAGTTTATGGCTCTGTGGAGCTCACATAAACAGCTAGAGATGACAACGTGTTCATAATTGGCATGTTTTGCACTTAGAAGAGTATATTATTCGGAAATTATATTTCTAAAAAGAGAATGAGTTTTGTAGTACTTTGTATAAGCGTTTCATTTAGCCACTATATGAAGAAATTTAAAAAATTCAGAGAAAATTGTATATGTCAGTCACAAAAGCAACTCATGCTGTTTGGGACACATTTATTTATTTATATAAGTGAAAACACATCTCTAGCAAAGAGCAAGTCGGTCGCCAGGCGACACCTGCCGTGCTTTAATTGCCATTCGGGCGTCACATTTATGGGCTCTGCTTGGCTTGCACTTTTACCTGACACCATTAGAGAAAAGTTGACTGAATGTTAGCTGCCGCCTGCCACCTGTCTCCTGCCACCTGCCACTTGCCACCTCTTTTCCCCTTGCCCTTCACAGTTACTGGGGGGTAGCTACTTAACCAGTTCTGTATCCCAGCAATTCTTTGCTTCACTTGGTATTTTTTTTTTTTTTTTTTGCCTTTTTTGTGGATGTCATGCAGTAGGTAAAATGGCATTCATGCTTAGCCAAGTATATTATGATTATTATGCATATTTAGCTAATTGAATATGTAGGATTCCTGACTGCTATGCGTGACAAGAAAAGCACAGAGTCAAGCAGTGAAATTGTTAAGCCTGAAACAGCATTAAATTAATTAGCTTTTCAATACGACTTAACAAAATTGCTGCGCGACCAGCCTTCAATCTACGATCTATAATACTATATAATACTACGCATATAAATGTCGTATGTAAACAAATTTCTATACATACGCTTTTGTTACATCCAGACAAAATATCAACAACAAATTTAGAAAATCGCCATAGTTTGGGAGCAAAAGGTCACTCACCTTATTATTGAGAAAGTATATTTATAAAACTGAAGGTTGTGTCTACATATTTCTATCTTTCTGAAGTGATTTCTTTTCTGAGATATACATATGTATATCCATTCCGTAGCTACCCACATTCTGTAAACGAATATTGAATTTAAATATTGAAAGCTTGCAGACTGGCTTCCACTGTAACCATATGAAGTCCTGTGGCATAGAGCTCATGTGGTGAATGTTGCATGCAATTTGCATAAGTTAATTTTTTTTTTGCTTATTTTGCTTGCGTTTGCGGTTTCATTTTTCAAAAGATGCAATCAAAGCTATTTAGAAAATGTTTCAAATGCAAGAAATAAAATAGAATTAAATGCTTGGCACATACGATTGAATACTTAATATTTTGCGAAACAAAATAAAAGTAGCAAGCTGGAAGAGTCTCAGGTGTCAAACTCACGTCGAAATTTAAAAGTTCATTAAAAGTTGAATTCCAGCACTGTATGATAAAAAAACACGCACATAAAATACAATTTGACCAACAATGACTCAACTTTGACGAGTCTATTTGCATATCACTGAAATGCAAATTATTTTTCGTTCATTTTGTGACAGTTTATTAAATATTTGAATTACTTTTTTACCTATTAAACAATATGGAGCAATTTTTTTAAACTGAGTGCAATATTTAGATGTAAAACTGATGCAGATTTTTGGCAAATTGATTGAAAGCAAAAAAAGACTTTAAAAATTAAACAGCGAATTATGAGACTCCCATTGAAAACAGTTATTTAACCAATCTGCAAAAAGGACCCATTTCCCAGAACTAATTAAGCCGCTTTAAATTCAACGAAGCGCATTTGTTTGTCGTACACATAAGCCATGGGGGGAAGTTACTTGTTTGTCCTTTAATTAACGGCAACTTCTGCGCTTCAGCTGCTGCAGCTGCGCTCGTTTGTTATTCGTGCTGCTCCTCCTCGCATCGTGTTGACTTAAGCGAACATCGTATTTGTGCCATAAAGTACAATTTGCGCACTGAAAAACGATAGAATAGCGAAAAGGGACATCAGCTTAGAGTAAATATGTAAGCCGAAATGAACGAGGAGAACGCAAAAACAAACATGTAACACATTTGACCCTTTTTGCATATTATCAATTTGTGCACGCACACATCCATACACACACCAACACACACCAACACACACCAGCACACACACTCGCATCTGCAGCAGCTGTCTCGCTCATTCATCTTTGCCCATTTCTGTCTCTGCAGTCCCTGCCATTGATTACATATTAAAACGGCTGTTAAACGGAGTGAAAACGGCTGCCGTTTGGCTTTTTATTGCTCTTTTGCTCTAAATATTATTTTCTTTAATTTAGCAAAGCAATTTGGGCAAGCATAAATATCGTATATGTAAAGTGCTGACTCTCAATTAAATACACATCAAATGTGGTTAGCTAAAGCATTTTTCGGAATTGTTTTTCCCAACGAAAAATATATATTTTTTTTAATTTTGTCAAATTATTTGAATATTTTGCAGTTTTCTCTTTTTCTCTTATCCCTTTAAAAATTGTTAAAAAGGGTATAATGGTTTTGTGTGAAAGTATGTAACGGATATAGCATATATATTATTAGTATTCTTCGACTTCTGTCTGTCTGTCCAGATTTAGTTTATTTCATTTTATCGACAACTGCCTCCGTTTCGAGCAATTGTAAATTCAGAGCTTCTCATATGACATATAATATATATCTTAACATTTTGTTGATCAACTGGACAAATTTAATCAAGATCCTGTGCACAACGTATTGATTTCATTACATAATATTTCAGGTTATCTCGTAGTCGAAGCCCACTCGACTGCAGCGTGTGTGTGTGTGTGTGTGTGTGTGTGTGTGTTGGCAACATTATTATGGGTGGCCTTATTTAAGAATTTAATGTGTCTAAAGCATTTTGACACAATTTTCACAATCAAATCGAAAACTGTGACCCGGTCTTGACCCTTTTCTGTACTTTTCGACCCGCATTGTGCGTAGTCAGCGTCAAATGCCGAGCTTAGCAGCAGCTTGACCGCATTTGAAAAGGACCCAGACTATAGGGTGCTGGCTGCTGGCTGCTGGCTGCTGGGTGCTCGACTCGCCGCAGGCCTCCCCTCCAATTTACACAAGTTTTGGGGCATTTGTAAGCTGTGCTTATTATTGCGCCATGGCTGCTTTTTGCTTTGTCTTACGAGTTGTGAGCTGCGAGCTGCGTGTTTTTATAGCCTGCCATTAACGACTTCAACTATTTGCAGCTGTGCATAAGAAACACCGGGAATCATTTCCCAGGATTTTTGTTGCTTCTTTTCTTTTTTTTTTTTGCCCGTTTTTTCTACTTTTTTTTTTTTTTATCTGAGCGCGCGGCGTCGTAAAAATAGGAATAAAAATAAAAATATTTATGCAGCTCTACGGTTTCGGTCGGCGCTTTATGGGCGCGCTCTCCATTTCGGCAGCATTGGCTATTAAAGGGCGTACGGAACAACAAAAAAATTATTTGAAAATTGGCTACCAAGCACAAGAATTTTGCCGCCCAAGGACGCACACAGATTTCAGGCAGCACACGCAGCTGAGTAGCTCGAAGAGTTGTTGGCGAATAAGCAGGCAGCTGGAGCTGGAGCTGGAGCTGGGGCAAAGGCAGATGCAGGACTCTGTCCCTTGATTAATTCCAATACATTGAATTTTGTATAGACAATGGCATGTTTTGCATGTAAATCCGATTAAAATGCCGAACACGTGCCCTCCTGCCTCATACCTTCTGCCGCCTGCCTATGCGGTCATTACAAAACTTAAAGCCCTCTGAGATGCCAAAAATTTAAAGCCTTTCACTGCTCACAATCTGTCGCCCTGGCACTATACACAAATATCGAAATTAGGTATATGTAAATGCTTCAGCAGCAAAATAAATGTGTTTACAATATTATAAAGAGATTAATATTTTAAACTTTAACTGTTGTAAATAATGTTTTAACATATTTTTAGACATCAGCAATACAAAACAATAGATGGAAATATGTGTTTAAAATGTGTGCTATTGATTAGTATATTTTCCTACTTTTTTCATTCGAATTTTAACTTCTAATATGCACTACTATTCCACCATTATTATTTTGGCCGCCGCATTTATGATAAATTTAGAGACTTTAATTCATTTTTAATATTTTTACAGCTTTCCCAACTTTCAACGTTTACTTATCTGCACTACTGACTCGTTCTGTTCAAATACATTTTTTTTTTACCATATTTGTACTCTGCTCTTTAAACATTTTCGAAAATGTACTTCAATTGTTTTGATCGTAGCTGTACTTATATAAAATGTAAGCTGAAATAATCAGTTAAATTTTTTCCATTATTATTCAATGGGCTTACTTATAATTATAAATTAAAAAAATATTTTAAAAATTGAAGAGTTTAGTTCTTGAAAATCAATGAAACTTCATTAACACAACAGATAAACTTGTTGTTTCACATTATTGTTTATTGCTGTGTTTGAAAATAATTTTAAAACTCTTAGCAAACTGATTTTTGAACATTAAAAGTGAAAGTAAACTCAAACTTGCGGGAAACTTTGTAGTCAAGCAATTGCCGCAAAGAATTTTTAAAGTTGTTCACTTAGCTGCAGCCAAGTGAGGCAGACACAAAAGAGGCTAATGAATTTAATACCCAGCAGGCAGACGCAGAAGTAGCGATGGCAAATAATTCGCTTTCCACGATGACAATAATTAACGGCAGGCAGATTCGAGCGGGTTTGCTTTGGATCTGTTTTTGAATATGCTTCTGACTCTTAGCAAAACGTGGCTAGAATGCCACATTTTTATTTATGAGCTGTCAAATTGTGCGCCATCAAAGATAACTCAACGATGACTGCAAATTAAACGCGAAATTTGCTCTTCACTCATAATTTGTTGAGTTTGTGGCATGCCAGCTTGCTTACTTATATAGTAGATGCTGGAATTTAAATAAGCGTTTGCAGTTTTGGCACATTGGGTGCTGAGAAATACTTGGCATATTGAATATGAGAAGCCCTTCTTACAACCTTGAAAGCTAGCCGTATCCCTTAGTGCCCGTATATCACTGTTATAAAACTGTTAGTTGAAATTTTAATTGAATTAAATATTCTCAAAACTCTTTATCGAAAGCCGTTTACTCAATTTTGTATAAGTAGACAAGAAGTTAGTTTATTTATTCTGATTGACAATATTTCCACTTAAAAACATCAGAATTGCCTGTCACAGGTTTATTTTTCCCTCGTTTGCCAATCTGCACATTTTTGTTCGTTGATAGAAAATTAAAAAAAAAAATTATTTTCCGCACTCGCAAACTATTAAAATCTTTTTGGTCATAAAAGTAAAAAGCATTGATTTTATGGTGCCATCGTCTCACTCTCTCTGTGTCACTCTCTATATCTCTCTCCCTCTCTCTCTCTCTCTCTCTCTCTCTCTCGCTGACTCTCTCTCTATTTTGACACAAAAATGCATTTACGTCGCATGCATTGAAGCCAAAACATCAAAATGACGCAAGTCGGCAGTGAGAATGTGGCATTGTCATTTTCCCTGGAATTTCCAAATCATGTGGGCCAAAAAAAGGACGCAATCAGTTACTGTTTTAGCAGGTGATTTATGTGTGGCACACAAAGGGGGAAAGTGTTAAAGCTTAAAAAGGTTGAAAATTTTCTTATTACATTCTCCAAGTGTCAATCGCTTTGAAGCTGGCTGACAGCATACTGCACAGACATTATTAAAAGCACTTCAACGTTTTTGAGTCTCTCCCTGCCTCTTTTTTTCTTTTCTCTCTCTCTCTCTCTCTCTCTCTCTCTCTCTCTATCTCTCTCTCTATCTCTCTCTCTGTCTGTCTTCTCTCGCTATTTTGAGTGTCTTAATGCAAAGCGTGATATCCTGACTGTTTGTCATAATAATAAAAATAATGTCAATTTGTTTTATGGCTGACATTTAGAGCTTTGCTTTCATTTTCCTTTGAAGTTGATTTTTATCGCAAGCTTGTTTGTTGTTTTCATAGCTGCCTCTGCCTTTGTTTATTTGCTTATGAGCTGGCCATACAAATCGTCTCTGCTTCACGTGTGCCTGGCACCAGACAACAACACTCATTTGCCATTGGCCAATGATATGTCTACAAACACACATACATACTTATAAGCGTACATATAAGTATATATATATATATATATATATATGCGTTGAGGAGCATTTAAATCCGTATTTGTTGGCCCATTCAAAGTAGATAACAATTCGATTATATTGTGATATATTCAAATACATTTTATGATAACGTCAAAGCAAAGCCAACCAAATGTGATACATTGTAAGCAGCAGCTTAGCAAGAATGTAACTTTCAATTGGAAATCAACGTAAAGGCAAGCCTTGAAAATATATATATATAAATATATATATATATTTAATAAATATATTGCAGACCACGTAAGCCAGATGGCCATATCCACAATCTTGAGCAGCGCAGCCTTGAAGCCACATTATGCAGGAAGTACACATATATTGAACAGGCCATAATAGCACCTCAATTTGCTTCGTCAACACATGGAAAAATGTAGCTTGTGGCCACAACATGACGCAGCTTCTGGACATTTTCCAGCTTACATTAAAGCCATAAATCAACAGTGGCCCAGTCAGTCAACAAGCACAACCAGCAGCAGCAGCAGCAGCAGGAGCAGCAGAAAGTCAATGTTTGGAGTTAACACACTTCGATTTCTATTTGCTTTTTTGCATACTTTTCGGCAGTGATTTATGAGTCAGACAAAGAAAGTGAGAAATTGAGAGACAGGGACAGAGAGAGAGAGAGAGAGAGAGAAAGAGAGAGAGAGAGAGAGAGAGAGATGGAGAGAGAGACAGAGAGAGAGATGGAGAGAGAGATAGGAAAAGTTGTTGGCTATTTGTTCATTGTGACTTTTTAAGTGACTGTATAATTTATGGTTTATTTATGTTGCATATTTGATTTGCCTTCAGTTCGTCCTTTTGTCGCACATTATTTTTTCATAACTTCCCTACCTAATGTTAGTGGTCTTGTTTGTTAGCGTAAATCAAAGTTCTCTTTCTGGCCGATGTTTCAGAAGTTTATCTTTTCATATGACAAGGTAAATGCATTAAAATTAACGCTTTATACAGGTCAAGTAGAAAGAATTTAAGACATCAATCAATTTCGAATGAAATATTTAATCGAAGACTTCGAAAAATCTTTCTTATCATAAAAATTACCTGATCCTGTATTTTGCAATATTTACCAAAACTCAAAACTTATTCAGAAATAATTCAAACTTTTTATTCCACAATTACTAAAGTACCCACGATATGAACGAAAACTTACTGACGTCAAGTAAATAATAAATATTTCAAAGAAAAATATTGGGTGACAAGTTCAAGTTTAATTCGCTCTGCATGCAAATTAATGCGAAGCTCTTCTCCCCCGCCGCCCGTCAGTCTGCCCCCCCCTAATTCGCCCTACAGGCGCGGAAAAAACCAAACATAATTTGAATTATTGATTGGCAAGCCAACCAAGCATAGTGCGTTTCGTGAAGACGACCCAAAACAATGTCTAAATTTGTGTCATGCCACAAGGATGCCACGCCCACCTAACCACCCACAACGGGTACCACCTACCATAACGCCACACCTATTTGTATATGAACTTTATGCAAAAATTGCTTTTCAGCCAATTTCGTTTTATAAAATTTTCGCCTTGTCACAAAAAAAAAAAAAAAAAAAAAAAAAATTATTTGCTCTTCCCCTGCCCAGGGCGCAAGGCTTTGTCATTTGAGCTTTGTTGTTGGCGGTTGTTAGTGTTATTGCTGTTGCTGTTGCTGTTGCTGTTGCTGTTGTCGTACTTCGCTTCCGGCTGTTATCAGCAATCGACACTCCACTGCGCTTCCTTCGTGCTCATTTGTATACACTTGCTTTCTCTCAGAACTCTCAGTATTCGCTTTATATTTCTTTGGTATCTCTTTCCTGCGCTTCGCTCTGGGTGCGGTGTTAATGTAATTTCTTAGCGGGCGGGGGGGCGGGGGGGACTCACCCCCTTTCCACTCATCCGAAGAAAAAATATTTTCAACGCTCTGTTTGAACTTTAACTCAGCTGTGCTTTGGGGCGTTGTCGCGCCCACCCGCGCCCACCCGCATCTGCCCCCTGTCCGCCTGTCCACTGACTGAGCTGTCTGCACTGTATGTGTGTTGACTTTATTGAACCATTTTGGCAAACTTGATTGACTTATTGTTGTTGCTGCTCAGGCCACACTTTTTTCTTTGGCTTTTTTTCTGCTTATTTATCGTGGCCCTGTTTTGCTGCGAGATTTTCGCTTTCGATGGCCAACAGGCAAACACAGGCGAACGTCTAAGCCCGGTCTTTCGCTTTCGCTTTCTTCGCGCCTGATATAAGTCAATTTCGAATGTCAATAAAATGGAAATTTTATAATTTTCCCATGAGATTCTTAAACACACACAAACACACACACACACACGCACACACACACACACGCTTAGGCGTCTAACCATATAACCGCTGCATCCACTCGACTCCACTCCACTCCACTGCTGCCACGCTGTTGCGGCTTCAACTTAATGAGATTTTATTTATTGGCTCTTGATAGCAGCCGCATCGCAGGCTGAAGACAACGCTGCTGCCACTGCCACTGATGCTGCTGTTGCCACGCCTATATGCCCTAAGTGCTTTATTAATGCTTTTTATGGTCGCTTAGGTAAATGTCGCTGACGTCAGCTGCTACATATGCACACACACACATATATATATATATCTATATATATATATGTCTATGCGCTGCCAGATATCAATCTCTCGTGCTCAAGTGGCACATACTAAATAGATCGCTGTCAAGTCTTGACTCGTTGCAATTAAAGCTAACTCAACTCACACTTATACTGTGAGCATATTCTAGTCATAGTCATGTTTCTGATAAAGAATATCTAAATTGAAAAAGCAAAAAGGGAAAGTGAAAACAATAAGGAAAATTTCAATACTCTTTCCTTAAATATTTTATAAAAACCGAGCTCTCCATTCCCCCATTCCCCCATTCCATATCAATAGTTAATGAGGACGCATTGCAGCTGGCAGCTTTAATTGTCCGGTGGTTGCCACGAAGTATTCGATTTCCTCTCTAATGCAAACTCATTTTTGGTACAAGAGTGTTTCAAGCATGAGAGCTTCACAAAATGCACACATCGCGGGCAGCTGTGCATAACACATATATATATATATATATATAAATATGTTTGAATTTTTGTGGCGATTAGCGAGATCCTCTGGCTGCAGTTAATCAGTTGAACTGTCAGCTTAATGAAAAAAAAAACGAACATATAAAACATACAGAAAAAAGCAGAGAGAAATGTATAAAAATATCATGCATTTTTTGTAAAATTTCAATGTGATAGCTTGGGCGTGTGATTGTTATTACTTTGACGCTTTCCACTGTTTGCCCTTTGGCCTCTGCGCAAATATGCCAGAGGCAAACTAATCGATGCCAAAAGGTTTGCCTCCTAAATGATAATGAAGAGAGATAGAAAGAAAAAAAGGAAAAAAAAGAAAAAAAAGAAAACAGCTGGCAGACACAGGCTCATAAATATCAATCCATCAAGTTAAACTTCACAAAAGTGATGCCGTCAACAGCTCAATGGGCTGACGGCGGGTTAGCAATTCAATAAAACTCCCCCAGGCTGGCAAGTGGCCAACACATAATGCATAGTCAATCACCGAGTCTGGTCACACTGGCGCAAAGTAAACAGCGCTGGCTTTACTGCTGCGCTGTTTGTATATTTGCCTGGTGCAAAGGGAAAAGTTTTAAATTCAGAGCAATATTTTATGCATGGCACATTTTTATTGAGCAGTGTGACAGTAATTGTATATTCAATGAATAAAATTGGGTAATTGCATCAGTTTTTTTAATAACATCCTTCCCCAAATATATAGATATTTGTATATATATTTTTATGGCAAATAAATGGAAATGTAATAAAACGAAATTATTCTCCATTTACCGTATTCTGAACATACAAAGCGTTTGTAATTTAATGTGTTTTGCCAACTTATTATTTATTGCACAATTATAATTTAATCAATTTTGCTTTGGTAAAAATTACTGAAATCAAACTGCAGTTGTAAAATCTGTCAAGATTTTGAGCTTGAATCGCCACGTTGACATCTAAATTTTATTACAAATTCGTGTTGAGCACATTTTTAATATACCAAAAATTTAATAACTAAATATCGAAAAACGACAAAATTTTATATAAAATATTGATTTATGTAGATTAAATTAAATAGATGTCGAAAATTGAAATCTTGTATATGCTTATTTTGTTTGCTGCAGTAAATGTTTTAATATACTGCCAGCAGCTAAAAGACGAATATAAGCCACATTTAATCAAGATTACTTCAAAACTGAGGGACCCGTTGGCATTGAAACAGACAGATTGACAGGCGGACAAGAATTTTTCGGCTCGAATGGTGCTGATCAAAAGATGATTTGATGATGCCTCCTCAGTTTCAGGTTACGTTAGATGGTTATTGGCCAACTCACTTAGGCCATAATTGGCCCTTTGTGCTGTTATGCTACAATATTCAGATACTACTTCGGTGTCCTAACACTTGATGGAAACAACGAGATAAGAGGGGGGCTACAAAATAATACAGATGCATAAAAAACTTTGTCGAAAAAAATGTAATATCCTCTTTACAAAAAGCAGCAATCTGTTGATTTAACCGATCGTTCAATTGAACGAAAATAATATGTAGTGCAGTTTTTATTTAAATTCAAAATCCACCGGGCACTGAGAACTCCGTATATATTTGTAGGGTGGGTGCAACGTGCAACGTGCAACGTGCAAAGTGTATATTTTTTTATATGCCATTATTATTATTTTAATGATTCCTTTTATGTGCCCGACGCACAGCTGGTAACGTTAGTTTTTCTATTATTTGCCACTGCAACGGATTCGTTTTTTTTTGTTTTTTTTTTGGGTTATGGAGTATTTGCCTCTGGACTTATGACAGCAAAAAAAAAGCGCCATTTGCACAGCTTTGGCTGTAACGGTAACGGTAACGGTAACGGCAACGGCAACGGCAACAGTAACTGAAATTGAATTGAGCAAAAGCGGAAATTCGCATTTGAGTGTTTTTAAATTACGCTCAGTGCTGTCTTGGCAAAGATGTACATGTGTTGGCCTCTTAAGGGATTTGGCGTTGGGTTAATGGGGACACAGTTTTTGGCAAACTGCAACAATTATCAACGATTTTCTTTTGAAGGCGATCGAAAAACCAATATTGCAAAGCACACTGAAATCTGGCTTTAAAAAGTTTGCCACTCGCTGCGAATATTGCTTTTGGTATTAAGGTTTCAAAGTTTTGTTGAGCTTAAGAGTAAATTTTTAATTTCTTAACGAAAGCTGAGTTTTGCACTAAAATGTTATTAAAAAAAATATGACAGAAAAAGTAAAAATGAAATTGTTGAAATTACAAAAGACAAAAAGCAAACAATTTAATGACTCCTAAAGATGTTCTAAATTCAGTGTTTACACGTCCACTTGACATTCGTTACATATGCTCAGGCATACACTCGACACTCATAAGCCGGCGATAAACTTAATTTTATTATTCCAAATTTTACACAAATCGTAAAAAAGTTTGATGTGACGTATAAGTAAGTATCTTGTTTCTTGTCACATGTCACTTTTCACTCGCATTGCAAATAAAAAAAGCAGACAACTGACATTTTATGGTAGATGACTAACATAAGGCAGCACTAATTATTTACGATCTTTAGGCAAAGAAAGAATTATATTGTTATCGTAAAAAGTAAATATGGCATTTACGTGCCAGTCGCACTCAGTCTTCGCATGTTGCCGTGTTAAATTAATGCACTCGGGCATCATGCAACAACAGGCACAACAACAACAACAAGAACCAAAGCATACAAAACACACACACTTAAAGCCGCATAACACTTTATTACTACCAACATTTTCAGGCGCCAACACTTTGCACCTAATTCCATCTGCTTCCGCTGGGGAAAGTAGAATGAGTTTGAATACGAAGCCAACTTATATTCGTTGCACCCAATCTGTTTTTTTTTTTTTTGCTCCCTACGCAATTACAGTATCCGCTAGGGGGCAGTTCAAAAATTAATGGGCATTGATATAGCGCTCAATTCCAACGCGGCTGGTCATAGTGGAATACACTCAGCACATCGGGCACCAGCAGCTCACAATACTCGAGTGCTTTCCCAATGTTAAAGTGCTTGTTGTGGAATGTTTACAATCTGAACTTAAAGCATAATCATAACATGTTCTATAGACGCAAATGCAAATCGCAGCTAGATTTATTATATTCTCTAAAGTCCGCTTGGTTCTCTTTAAGAAAAACTATGATTTTTCTATAATTTCGAAAAGTTTTCTTCGAATTTTAAATTTGTTTTTTTAATATTTTCTTCAATTTTATACCCGCTAAATATGTCATGGAAAGTTTTTCAACTTCTTTACAAAACGTTAATTAAATAATATTATTGTAAATGTAAATAGCGACTTCAAAATACCGCAAGTGTTCTTCACTAGCCACTTGCCGCTTCCTGCCACCTAAGCTGCATAGTTTGTTAGCCTGGTCAGTGAACTGCATAAATAAGCTAAAACCATTTTAAACCTGCCTGGCTTCTCGCACGTAAGTGGAGTCCAAAAATGCTTCTTGGTATTTTGTTGCATGCCAGGAGCCAGTAAATTAACTAACTGCTTCTGATTTATGTTGACTGTCCGAAATCAGCGCGCATGTTGGATTTAATTATGACCCCGGCAAGTTGGGTGCAACAGCTAAAATAACAATGATTTAATTTCCGCAAGCGGAACTTAGGCAACAGCATGTTTTATATGATTTGCATGTTAAGTTTTAGTATCGCACGAAATTTGCATAGAAATGTAAAATTCTGGTACTGAACTCGTTGGCCATGTAATTTATTTATGATGCTCTTAAACTTGTCAGTTTCATAAAAATTGTAATAAACCATTGACGTCATTTGAGCAATGCATATGCATAAGGCAAGCTTAACTTTCCTAGCTGTGGACCATAACATGTCAGATCAACTTGATATGGGATTCCATATTTTAAATCTCTTATAGTTTTCGAGATCAGTTTGTTTATACAGACCGACATGGCTATTTTGACTCGGCTGTTGATCCTCGTCAAATATGTATGTAATTTATGAGGTCGGATTTGTTTCCTTCTGCATATTATACAGTTTGCGCATAAAATATAATGATTTTATATGGATAAATCAAATAAACCAATTAATTAAAATACTATTGTAAAGTCATTCACAATTTCCGAGCTTGAACAATAAATAAATTAGTAGTTTATAAAATGTCTGCAGTTTATAACAATGTTTCCATTATTCAATTTCAATTTGTAGGAAATTGTACTCACTTCATTTTATTATATATATATATATATATTTATTATTCTATTGTGCTATATAGGGTAAGGCAGGGGAGCGGGGTGTGGCTGCTGCTCCCTATTGTTACTACATCTGCCACTGCTTTAAAAACTGTTATGTCAGCAGAGTTTAGTAATGTTTGCTTAAAACTCTAGTGAATTGAATTGGTCATGCCAAAATGATATGATTTCTTGAGTTTATAAATTGCAATACTATTGCTGCAATACCTTTATGGACTTTCTATCAAATCATTTTTCCATCGATCTAAATTTGAGTTTAACAAGTCAACTGAATAAATCTGATCGGGTACCCAATGGAATAGTGCAACCACATTATGTTGTTGGTGCTTCTCTCGCCCAGTCGATGCCAGTGACGTACAGTTAGCTTACATGTGTGCAAATTTGACTTGAGAGCCAATATACCATACTAATTTGTCACACCAGCAAACAGAGTGATGCCATCGAGTGTTGGTGTTGGTGTTGGCATTCAGAGCTTACAGAGTTGCTAGCCAAACGTGCAGCTTCTTGTTGGTAAAGTAAACATGAAATAGATTATTTACAGCGCCATGCACAGCGATTTAAGCAAACAGAATGCCACAGCTGCCATTCAAGCTTTGATCCAACAACTCTAATTTTCGAACACACACACACACACACACACACACACACACACACACACACACACACACACACACACACACGCACACACAACCAACACACCCACATAGAGTGCAAAAGTGCCAGCTAAAAGCATAAAAAATGTCAGAAGTGTGAACAGGCACTGATAAGCGTGGGGAGCGAACTGTTGTCGCTTGTCAAAAGAAAAATTGTTTATGGCCCCACACGAATGCACAAATGAAATTGTGCAAGCAAGATTGACGACATGTGGCAGTAAATGCTGATGAGAGCCAGCTGCCAGGCCAACCAACTGCCAGCTGCCCCACGTTGCCCACTCGCTCAGTGTTGGCCAGTTGCTCAGTTACGCAGTTGCCAGTTGCCAGTTTCCCAGTTGCCAGCTGACTGAGCTGACTGAGCTGACTAGGAAATATATGCCAGTTGGGCGTGAGAGCGGCTGATTTGAGACCCTTTAATTTACTAACTCGCAAGCAAATAGCTCAATTCTAGTTTTGGCCATGATTAATAGTCACAGTGCCAAAGAAAAATCCATTAACTGTGACTTTCAGTGATCGTCTATATCTTATAAATGTCGTCTGTCACAATCCCTTACAAATCGTTTTTCTTTTTCTTTTCTTTTTTGCTTTAGATTGAAATTTTTAGAAATTTCACATCACAAAATCAGCGACTCTGCAAGCTGACATTTAAGTAAAATATATTAAACAGGAATGCAAGTTCAATTCTGAAATCAATAACGTTCAACTAAATGCAATAAAAATAAAATGAATTTAATTGATTTGCAAATAAAATTTAATTTTTCATATGAAATACATTCGAAGTATATATTTTTGGATTGCTTTGCTCAAATTTTTTGTAACTTCCAACAATTTGCTGCAAATAGATTAAATGAACTTGTGGGCATGTGAAATTCCAATCATAACCACAACGCTGCTATTAAACTGTGCAAAATAAAAAAGAGTAGGGGAAACTAAGCATAAAGAGGAATTCCAGCATTTTGCCTTCGTTAGACAAGTATAAATAACTATAAATAGTCACATTAGGCCTAAGTCACCTTAGGAATTCAATTAGCCAAATGGCCGAAAGTCATTGCATATAACGGACAGTAGACGTTCTCTGAATTCCACTAGCGAGACTAATGCATGCCAAATGCGTACAAATGTTAGCCATGCAAAAATGTCTACTATTTGCCATTTGGTTAAATTCAACAACAAATTCAGCTCGTTCGCAGCCAGGCGCATCAATAATTCAGTAGACGTCTGTGTCTGTGTATGCAACACTTGATTGTCCCTGGTTTTGCCTGATGATTGCTGGGCGCGGTCAGCCACGGTGTTGGCCAAAAGTGTGTGACTGGCCTGCCTGCCTGTTTGCCTGTTTCTATTTTTTGGTCGCTTTTTGAGACTTTTCTTGTTGGCATTGGGCAAACAGTCGTCCAAATTGACGCGTCAAAAACTGGACAAATGACTCGCAAACATGGTAAATGTGAAAACAGTGGCCAACGAGGCCTGGTTCGGGATTCAGGTTGAGGTTGCTGTCTCTCTGTGTGCTGGGACCGACAGACCCTAACAACTTAAAGCCCACAAAAATTAATTATGAAAATTTTCACAGTACGTCTGAGTTTTGGTTACTTGTAACTTTGTTAAGTTAATGCGTTTATTTGGCGTGCACAATTTAATTATAAAAATGTCTCATATTTCAGTAAAGTAAAACGCTGCCAGTACTTTTAATATACTTCAAACTATGCATAGAGCATGTCAAATGATGAAAAGTGAAAAGTGTAAAAGGGCTTAAAGTATTCTCTTGTTTTTCATATTACATTTCTCTGCAAATTTGTAAGGCATTAAAGGAGTCGTCTCCGACTGATATGTAAATGTCCTGGTCAGCGTCTCAAGTCAAGTCGACATAGTCAAACTGAGAACAAATTTTTATATATTTCAGCAGCTTAATTCCGATCTACAAGGGTATGTAAGCTTCGGTGTGCGATCTCTCCTCTTATAAATATAATAGTAGTGAGTTTAATTAAAACTTTTGAGTGACTTTCAAGAGTGAGTAAGAAATTTAATCCAGAGCAAATTGAAATAAAGAAGAATCGATGACGTTATTAATCTCTATCGCTTGAAGGTAATTTAAATTTAAAGTGATGTTCTCTATTCAAAACCGAAAGAAACAAACAGTTGCATATTGTTAATTTATACCTCAATATTGTGGAATCAGCGTGTGTGTGTGTGTGCGTGTGTGTGTGTGTGTAGAGTATGTGGCATGTGTACATGTGCTACACTGTGCAACATGATATTTGATGGAGTTTGGGCTGCCTGCAGCTGTCATATGAAAGAAAACAATTTGCTGCCAAATTGTTACATGGTTTCCTGACATGACATGGTCTGCTTTAGTTACTGCTGCTCCTGCTTCTGCTCCTGCTCCTGCTCCTTGCTGCACCCTTTCCCCCGCGCTTCGTATCTGTCTCTATCTTATCGGCACGTGTATGAAAAAGCGTGTACAAGAACCCTTGTGATGGTGTGTGTAAGTGTGTATGTGTGTTTGTGTGTGTGTGTGTGTGTGTGTAATCATTATGTATTTTTATGACACTTCCGCTGCGCTGTAGTTTATCTGGCTTTGACATTGCCCTTTGCTCAATTTTGCTCATACATTTTACTTAATTACTTGCACCATAAATACCACTGATTGCTTTTCATTGTTGTTTGCTTATTCAATTTGTCATGCACTTGACACAATAATAGAAATTATTATAATTATTTCTTTCTTTTTTGAATTATCATCCAGTGAATGAGAGACCAAAAATAGATTTGATTATAATTTATTAACGTTGACTTCATTTTGTAAGCAAAATTATGTAAATATTAAAATATATTCGCTTCGCACTAATTAATTAAGTGCTTTTCCTGTCACATTTGAGTTATTCGTATAAAATGTTTTTGTTTGATAACTGAAAAGTTTCGTATATCAAACTTATATTTTACTAGAATTTCCGATTTACTTTTACATTCATCTCATGGCCAAAAATTGTATAATCAGGCCCCAAAATACACATTTTGTCTGTCCAAACACACGAGAACCTGTTGTTTGAGCTGCGTGCCTAGACGGGATTATTAGCCGCATTTTGTGGCCTAAAGGCGCAAAGCGTTAAACACACGAAACCAATTACAATTCTTCCATTTTGTATGTTCCACAGCACATGCACAACTTGGATTGTGGTGCGAGGTTTGTGGTCCGGGTTGCTCCCTAAGACGCTTGCCTGTGTTTAGTCTGTCGGCACACAAATCTCAGGTATTTTGGTAGCTAATAAAGTTTGCCTTAAAGTATTTGGATGCAGAAGTTTCTTTGGACCCATGGTCTCGACTCAAGCATATTTGTTTTAATATTAGTTGGCCCCGGGCATGCATGAAATGCGTATACACAACATCTAAGGGTTGTTTACCTAGTTTAGCAACAGACTCAACTTCACCTCCAGCTTCAGCTTCAGCGTCAGCTTCAGTTCAGGATACGTGCTTTGAGCTACGCCCACATTGAGTAGCAATTTTTATGCGCCCAATATCAATAATTTTGTGGGTTTTATTGTTATTTGCGCATATTTTTATGTATTTACTGGGCCGTTCCACGAACTTAGCTCAAAGTGAAACCCCAGCCCAAGTCCAACTGGTATACGGGCAAAAAGTTAGCACGGCATCGAAAGTTTTTTACATTGCGTCGCTTTGCTTAGGAACTGGATAGGAAGTGAAAGTGAAAGTGAAATTGTTTTCTTGCCATATTTATGTTTGCTGACCTTTATTAAAATGACTTCTGTAGCTTTGTTGTGTGTCATTGTTGTGTGGCAAGCAAATGCCTGCCGCTCATTAATATGTCTCACGTAATGAAATCACCAATTATTTTCGATGGGTAGACACAATTACGTTGCCAAGGAGTGTCCTGTAGAGTGTTAGCTTGATTTGAAAAGATATTACAATTAATTAAGCCGCTGCTGTAACTGACTGACATTGTTTTTATTTGAATAATATAGAGGCACATAGTAGAGAATACCAAAATCCCGAATATCGATTAATATCGATTTCCGATTGCAATAAAAGCCACAATTTATACGGCAGAGATTTCTAAATCATATATAATACACAATGACACTTAATCTCAAATGTATTCTCATATTGATCATTACATTACATGATATTTTAGGGTATCTCGTATTCGAGCTCACTTGACTTATGTAATCTTAGTTGTTTTTCAGATTTTTGCCTTCTGTTAAAATGCTTCGCTTTTATTAGATTATTCAGTTACTTTTATTTGTTTCTCGGTTAAAAGAATGCTTTCATATTAGCTGATATATTAGAATGGCCCACTCACCCACTCATCTCTGCCATAGCTAATCAAATTAAAAATGTTTGTGCAACTGTCAAAAGTGTCGCTGTTGCTGATTACCTGACATCCAGACACAACCAAGTGCGCACCACCTACGCCAGGCCAGCAGGTACAGCAGTTGCCAGTATCGCCCACATTTTTTTTCCGGCTGTACACCCCCCCAACTCCCTCGTTGGGTGTCGCTAAAATTTATCACACCGATGCAGACATTTGTAACTGACGTACACGGGCATAAAGTAACATTTTGAGAGGGGGTTGCGGGGTGGTAGGGCATTTGCATATCTGCTCATATGTGTACACCTGTCAAAGTTATTCATATTTTAGACGTTGTGCAGCATTTTGGCTTTGTCTTTTTTGTTTTTTTTTTTTTTTTACATGTGTTGCTATTAATTTTTTGCTCCGCCGCGTAGCAAATTGGAGACGTCGCCTAATCTGCATTACAGTGGTGCGTAGGTGCTGTCAAGCCATTAGCTGCAGGACGTTGACATCCTTGTCCAGGTGTCAGCCTGCGCATAAGAATACACCAAAAGTATGATTGAATATTATTTGATGTGAATTTCGAAATTTCCTTATGCACGCTTGCCATTTATGTAAATGTCACAATTTGTTTTGCTTACTTTATGGCTGTCATCGAAATGTTGACAGGATGGGCGGGGGGATGGGAAGAGGATTTTTGGGGGAAGTAGCCTTGTATTTCAAGTGTTACAAATAAAACTTTTGCGATTGCTGTTGAAATTTATGATACTGTGGGGGAAATTCGATTGTCGCAGCAAGCAAAGTTAATTGTGCTACAGTTGTAAAATGAAAATAAATCATTTATCAACATTTTTGTTTGACATACAATCTGCAGGAGCAAAGGTATCTTAGCGTATCTGCGTACTCAATGGATATTTTTGTAATTTCTGCCCGGCTGAAATTGTAAGCCTGGCAGCGACTATATGCAACAGTGGCAACAGTGGCAAAAAGCAATCGGCTTGTCCCCGGGGCGTTAAAATGAATGCATAAATTACTGACTGTGCGCATCTTTTTTCACAGGCTACTTATCGGCGCAACGAGTATTATTTTATGTCGTTATGCTGCTTCTTCTTCATCTTTTTTTTTGTACAGTTAATACGATATTGGTTTTTGAGAGCCCATCGAATCGAGTGTTTGACCTTGGGCCGGGCTTTGCACAAACACATTAAGTGGCAACTTATGCAACTTTGTCTGCTATCGATGGAAATCAATTTGGGCAAGCTGAAGCCGAAGCCGAAGCTGAAGCTGAAATCCAACACGGAGTCTCGCTGGCTGGCGGGATACGCAGGATACACAGGATACCCGGCTGTCACGCACCCACACGATACAAATTGGTCGCATTCAGAAGTTGTCCCTGGCAATCACAAATTATCTTTAAATCCGGGCCATGGCATTTCCCGTATTTTTCCAATGCATACGTATTTTGATTTCGATGCCCGTCTCCAAATTCAAATAAGCACAAAAAGGGACAACACAAGTGAGCGAATGCTCAATCAACTTAAGTTTCCCAGCCCGTCCTCCTTTCTCACTCCCCGCAATCAAATGAGAAATAAGACAAAGCGCGTAGGACAAAGAACGTGGTACAAAGGACACATCGCAATGACGAAGTGTCAGCTACAGTCTTGCCATTGTACAGCAAACTCAACAGCCGTATAACCAAGGATAAGCCTAGATAAGACATCCGGCACTGCATGCATACACTGTAATATTTTATGCACTGAATTTCTAATGAGACTATTCTCATTCGTTTCCATACACGCTTGTTCAACTCCTGCTGAAGTTGCCTTTCGGTCTTTAAGTAAATTCGAAAAGAATTTCATAGAACCCTTTTCGAATTGTTTGATAATAAATTAATAATTAATCCTCAATATTATTCAGATAAATATATTATCTTTTTTTGGTCTATAAGCAGTCTACATAGCTAAATAATTACTTATAAATTCAATGATGAGCCTATATAGTTAAATTACGACATTTATTTAGAATTCGAAAATTAATAAATTCAAGTAAACAGTAAACAGAATGTTGTCATTAATTATGCAATGTTGTTTTGTGACCTAAATAGCGGCTATCAAATGAAGTAACAAATATAATTCTTCCAATTAATCAAGTCGTACAACCCTACTCACTGTTCAGTCATACAAAAGCATTTCCTATAGCTTTTTCTTTATGTCCAGCGGAGGGATGCCCAGACAAGCTTGTACTTTCCGTTAAGGTAACTTAATTAGCTCTAATATCATATAAATACAGGCAGTGAAAATAATTCTTCTTCGAATTGTTTGTAGTTTTGGATGTATTCGACTTTTCAAATTAAGCTACAAATATCCCTAACAAACTTTAATACCCTTTACTTAACCTAGCACAAATAGACCATTATGGTGAGTGAAAATTTGTATAGACAGAGCGAGAGAGAGCGAGAGAGAGCGAGAAAGAAAGAGAGATAGATAGCAACAAATGTAATCAAAATAAATTACGAGCGTGTAAGCAGCCTCCGGTGTCTATTAAGGGCAATAAAAGGAAAGCACCATTTGTTTAACGCAATCTCATTATTAGATGCGTCCCGAAGCCGTAGGCACAGCTGCTGCAGCCATAAGCCGCAAGCATCCCTTCCGGCAGCCAGGCAGGCGCCCTTGACAGTGACAAGTATTGAGGTCAGGGCGCAATGGCAAAACAGCCCCCCCACCCCACCCACCAGACCTCCACCTTCCACATTCCTACCCTTAGCTTGATAATGCTGCTGATTATGCTGACGATAAGTAATTTTGTATACTCCAAGTGCAGACCGAGGATGCCTCGTAAGCGGCGCTAATGCGCCCGTTGATTAGTCAGAGTCAAACTCAGAGTCGGAGTCAAAGACAGAGTCGGAGTCAGAGTCGGAGTCAGAGTCGGAGTCAGAGTCAGAGTCAAACTCGCAGACAGAGTCCCCGGCGAAGCTTACTCTTGGGGTGGTCCTCTGACACGCCGACAAGCTCATTATGCCGCCAACAATTTGATTAATTACCTCTTGCTACAGTTTTCCTCTTCTGTTTTTTTTTTTTTTTTTTCTTTTTACATTAACTTGTAAAAAGTCGCTGCAAAGTATTTGTGCATTATGTGTGTGGGTCGCAGTTTTGCTTCCGTTTTGTGTTGTGCCTTCGCGAATAAATTATATGCAAAATTATCATTTACCTAAGGCCAACTACGAGACAGAGGCAATAATTTTTATGAGCAAATTCCCAGCGGGGCTCGGCTCACCGCTTGTTATGGGGTTGACATTTATAAGTCGTCTGCTCTCCTATTAATATCCAACTTCGGTTGCAATAATGTTCAGGCTCTGACAGCAACACAACAATTTCAGCAATTTTAATTGACAATCCAATAATAATAAAAAACCGCTAAAATTTAATTACAATGAAAAGGCCCATAAATACTTTGCAAATTAAAATTATAAATCAAGCGCATTGTGTGCATAAACAAGTGTAAAAATAAAATTTGTGAATGTATTTAAAGTGAATTAAATGACACATTTCTAGATCAAGTAAGTGGGACTAAATGCCAAGCCATTTGTTGCAATCATGCGCGCAAATCGGCAGCAATCAACTCGTTTCTCTAACCCAACAATGGAACTAAGATATACAAAATCAAAAATCAATTAGCAAATAAACTAGAACTAAACAAAAACTTCAATACAAAGTGGATGCAAACATGAAATTAGCATGTTTCAGCCGGTTGTCTGTGCATATTTGTGTTGTTCTGCTTTTGGTGCTGGCCACGATAAGAGCTGTCAGTGCTGAGAAAGTAGTAATTGGTGATATATATGAAAAGTGGACAAGCAACGATGACGATGACGAACAACAGCAGCAGCGGCAGCAGCAGCTGGCGGAGCAAAAGGAACCAGACCAGCATCGATTGTTTCCGGCTCAACAGCTGGACAGCTACATAACCACGAGGAATCATCATTACCATCATCATCATCAGCAGCAGCAACAACATCATTATCATCATCAGCACCAGCATCGTCAGCACCGTCAGAATTTGCATCCAAATAAGCACATTCATCATATCCACAATCGCATTCACAGGCGCAATCATTACAAGGCTCTTGAATTGGAGGAGCGACAACAGCAGATGGGCAAACACTCCCACTGGCTGCACTCGACAATTACCACACCGACATCTTCAACACTATTACCCGACTATGTCAATGATGATGGTGAGGAGGAACACGCTGTTGACTTACAGCAACAACACTGGCAACAGCAACAGCAACAGCAACAGCATAACCAAAATGTCGACGACTTTGTCAGTCATTTGGATTTGGAGAGCTATCCGGGCTATGCGAACATTGAGTTACCCAACTCTGGGGCGCCACGATCTGGCCGTCATAGGGGGCGTCATGTGATAACGCACAGTAACAGCCACAACATGAATAGCCACATCAATAATAATCAAGTTAACAATGTTATGCTGCCACTGATCTCAGAGCTGGGTGGCAAGTATCTGCGCTCGCTACCCGACTCCATTGACTTCCTGCAGGATCGTCTGTATGCCACACAGCCGCAACGGCATTGGCCCGTCAAGCGGGAGGCCATTGTCGAGGGCGATGTCATCCTGGGCGGCCTGATGATGGTCCATTCGCGTGAGGACAGCATCACCTGTGGCCCCATCATGCCCCAGGGCGGCATTCAGGCCCTGGAGGCCATGCTCTATACCATCGATCGCATCAATGAGATGGATTTACTTCCCAATATAACGCTTGGTGCACATATTCTCGATGATTGCGATAAGGATTCGTATGGCTTGGAAATGGCTGTGGATTTTATAAAAGGTAAATTTAATTTATCACTTGTGGTCGGCTATTTGTCTAGGCATCTGGGTAAAATCTAAAAATAAGGAATAGAGCTAACCTGGTTTCCAGTTTGAGAAGGGTCTGTACAAAAACATATTTAATTATAAAAACAATAAGCAATTATTTTTCAAAACTTCAATTAACAATAACTGCTATTTTATTTGAATTCTTCATGCGAGACTAATGCGTGTGAATAATCAATGCTGTCGCAATAACAATCAAGCATCAATAGTTGCCAAGCTTCAATAAATGAATACAAAAGCATCACAATTAATGTTTGGCAAATTGTGCAGAGCTTATATTTTGCCATTTCTTTCTTTCCAACTTTATTTTATTATTGTGCATTCATTATGTCTAAAAAACAACACTCGGTTTCATTTGAACAAAGCTGAGGCAAATTCTCCGCCGTTTGCGATTTACTCAAGCGTCGAACACTTTATTAACAAACAAAATTAATAAATAAATTATGCGATTTCTCAGCGGGCAACTCGGCAACGCCTAAGCTCTCCGAGCGCTGTTCATGCGCCTAAACTAATATACATAATTCCCTTAAGACAAAACGGTGTCATTTATTGAATTTTGCACACAAACACACACATGTAACCAAAAAAGAAAAAAAAGCAAGCAACTTAAGGCCCACGTGTCAATGTGAGCAAAAATTAAGAACATTGCCGGAGATCAACTTGCAAGAAAATTGGTGAGGTTGTCTTCGGATTTGAAGGCGCTGCCACATGGCCACGTATATATATATATATATATATATATATATGTGTGTGTGTTTCCCAGTTGGCGCAAGTGCCTCAGTTTTGTCTGGCACTCTGGTAGGGCACATAAAAGGGACGCTTATTGCTTTTATCTGGCAACAAAGCGGCACATGAGACAGCGACAATGACAACGACAGCCACAACGATCTAAATCAATAGCGCCAGGATGTGGCAAGACTTTGCTTTGGCTGTTACAGATGTTGTTGTCGTTGCCATTGTCATTGTTGTTGCTGTTATTGCGTTAGGCCTGAACACTTTCTAATCTCCATAATTTCATTATTTATGTGCGCGGCAAGGATTTATTTGAGGGACGTGCCGTATTGACTAGCCCCCCCCCCCCCCTCACTGCCTTCGCTCATTCGCAACTGACGTATGAAAAATATAATTTTCCAAGTCACTGAATTATATTGACAGGATTAAGCATGCCGCAAACTATGAGCAAAAACTCTCTCTCTCTCACGCTGTCTATAAACAACTAACGTAAATACAACAAAGCCATCAGCTTCATAATGTTGAGCAAGTTTCCTGCCGATAGAGTTAATTAATTTGTATTTACGTAGAGCTGCCCAAAATGTGGTCCGTAACAATGCCGCTTGTGGAGGGGCTGGCAGAGGAAAGTGGGTGATAACTGATAACGGAGGCGTGGCAGTCTCATAATAATAACCAGCTCAATAGCCGACCCAAACATTTGTATGATCTGCCATCTGTGTGCTGGTGTCTCTGAATTGAATCGATTCGAGTTTACTTTAATTGAATCTGATGCCGGCAGCTTGGCCCAGAGGGATAGAAAGGAACGTCACATCTTTCACTACACAAAGCAATGTGAAACCACAGCCAATAATTAAAGCTATGCTCTACTGTAATTTTATAGAAAAATGATTCGGAAAGTGCTAAGGTAGTTCAAATGTGAAATAAAATATTCGTATTCAACCAAAACAGTACTCAATGTTAATTATAAGCCCTGAATGCAATGAAGTAATGCAAAGTAGAAAGCTGTACGACTATATAGCAAACCTAACACTTGTGCTGAAATATCTATATCTATATCTATATATGTATCTATATCTATGTATATATCTATATCTATATCTATATACATATCTATATATATATATATATATATATATTGTGTACTATGGACACCTTTGATAAACACTAATCAATTAGCTACCGGGTATGCGCCAGCTCCGAGTGGCATAAGAGCTGGAGACTGAACAGGAAATGAAACAAAATAAACGGAAGAATATTCCTTTTTATTGTTTTTTCCTTTTTTTTCTGGCAGTTAACATAAACATAATAAAATGTAATAAAACGCAAATAAAAGTACAAAAAACAAGATATAAACACGGCATAAGGGCGGCTTACGTATTTGCTTACGGTTCAATTCGCTCTTGGCACCGTTTGAACTTAATCCGGTAAATGTTTATCGTTTTTAAATAATTCTGTTTTCACTACGTTGTATTAATTATTTATGGTTAGTATAAGCTTAAACAAGCTAAGGACTTTCAAATGATTCGTAACGATATATATGTATATAGATATTTTTATAAATTAAATATAATCACATACTGCAGTTCCATCTACCTTTTCTAATTGTTTTCCGTTATTTGATTTTTACAGGTTCGATTAGTAACATTGACGATGCCGAATACCATTGCAACAAGACGCAAGTGCGGAAGGTGATTTCTGGAGTGGTTGGCGCTGCCTCTTCGGTGACATCCATACAGGTGGCCAATTTGCTGAGACTTTTTCGGATACCTCAGGTGGGTCTATCTATGTACATGAAGTATACGTAACATTGTTCAAAGCAAACTTTTTTTTTTTGGTGGGTAACCAATCTGGTTATCGGTTGGTCGCTTGTCCCAACTTTTTGCAGCTGTGTGCTTGCCATCTCTGCAATGTAATGAAAAGTTTTTGTGACTGTAATTAAAAATTGAACAAAAATCATTGCGTGAAATAGAAGTTGAAATTAGTTTTAGGAGCGGCACGTGGGACATTACTAGTTGGCTCCATAAGGGACAGGAAATTAGGCAAAGTGCAGCTGCTGCACAGTATCAAATGTCTTACACGGCTTCCCTTTCAGCCTAGTGTTCGCTTTCTTTCTCTTTCTGTTTCTCTTTCTCTTTCTATTTCTATCTCTGTCTCGGAATAGACATTCATTCTCCAAAATGTCACGTCGCGTTGCAAAATTGGGCAGCCGCAGCGCTGCCACTACGTGCGCAATGGCCAAAAGTCAATATGCGCCATTATGTCGCAGCCGGGCTTGGGGCAAAGTAAGGCTTCAAGTATGCCATAAAGCGCACACACAGCCAGGATATCGTTCACTGCAGCAACCAAAAACATGACCAGCTATAAATCAAATGCATTTTAGTGTTAGTTGATGGCTATTTGGCTATGCTACATTAAGATATAAACGAAATGAAAGAAGATTTACTTTATTCTTGTGAGTGAATATTCACAATTTGTTGTAAATGATTCAATGTCGTATATTGCTCTGATTAAAAAAGTCTAATTAATTTAACGAACAGATTAAAGACTTTTTCAAAAAGCAACAAATTGCTATCGATACAAGAGTTCATTGAAGAAAGCTTGCTTATAAATTCTTCGGCAATAAAGCAAAAACAAAACAGCTTTAATTTTGTTTTCTATGAAGGCAACGACCACATAAAAAGAAATCCAGACTTCAATACTGCTATTTGCGTAGACCACATTGGAATTTGAAATGCTTGAACAACTTCACGCGAAACGGCGACAGTTTGCTGAGCATTCTTTGAATTTCATTACCCACCTCGGAGACTGTGCAAACACTTGTCGACCAAAACTGTTGACACGCAAACGAGGGGAGAGCCAGATAAGGTTGTGGGTGGAGGAGCAGCGCGAGAGCAGTGGCAAGAGCGCATTCGAAATGATAATGATACTTAATTAGAAATCAAGTTGTTGGCTAAATGACTGCAACTTTCGAGCAACCCATCTGAGCACTCGGCACACTCCTATCAAGGATATCGTGTGCGAATTTTAGTAGCCCTCAAATATTCAGCTGCAATTGGAACGACATTTACTTTGACTTTTATTGCCACTCCCCACAAAAAGCACAAGTGTGTTACAACCGCAAACATCGTTAATGTGCATAGGTATTAAATTGGATTTTAATGACTTTGGGGCTCTTCGCACCACTGGAAAACTTTCAGGCAAGAGAATGGGTTGTCAAAGATTTCTGATTGTTTGCCTTGAACTTTGACTTCGATTTTAGTGCATTGGCAACGGATTTGTAGTTTGTTGCCTTCACTGCTTTGCAACGTGCGGCAAACAACATGCTGCAAAGCTGAAAGACGCGACGCAGAACGGAAGGAAAATCATGTTGTCAACATATGTTTTATGCTCGACATCTGTTGAGGACAAAAATTATATGCACTGAAAATGAGAAGTAGCAGAAAATGAAACTAAATTTATTGATTAATTGAAAATCAGAGACTAAATCTAAAAAGTACCTACTAGTAATATTATGTATTCCCAGTTTGTTTGTGTTGGATCAATAACATTTGCGTAACCAACTAAATTTAAATATTTTTTAGCTGCCTTCAACTGTTCAACTATTTTTGTATTCTTAATTTATTCAGATAGTCAGTCAGCTGTTGAGTTTGAAACTAATACACAATAATAAGGATAACGAAAAGCAATTAAAAATATACATTCTCAAATCTCTCCTGATTATTGTGAGAAATGATTAGAATTTCGTAAGCAAATACGCCTGCAGAAATATCTATTTTGTAAGGAGTAAAAACTAGCTTTATAAATCATTTTACGTTATCATGAAACTCACTCGAGTATACTGGGTGACTGTAAAAAACTGCATCCAAAGCAATTTTTCTTCTTTTTTGCGCTAGCTAACAGCGAATGCAGTTTTTCTTATGCTCTATATTGGTTTCGGCCGTCTATGTCAGTCATGATGTATGTCTGTCTGTTTGTCTGTCCATTTGAGCTAGAGACTAGACAAGACTAGAAGCTTTTGTGTCTCGAAAACTGATATAATCGACAGTTGAAAAGTTACAAAACTAGATATGTTGATTATTAGGAAACTCCTCTTAAGATTGGTAAGAAAATTTCTTGGTAATGCCCATCAGGGAAAGCCTACCTCCCCCGTAATTCCAGAAAACTAAACTTGAAACTTTCACTTCCACAAGAACGTTCTTTGCCAACTGTGATCGGCTGGTGTAAGCAAGAGCAAGAGAGTATTCTGCAGTCGGTTACACCCGACTACAATTTGGATGTCGCTTTTATGAAAGTCTTCTTCAAAATTTAACGTGTGCATCTCTTCTTTTGCCCTTTTTTGCTTGCAGGTCTCATATTTCTCCACAAGTCCGGAGTTGAGCAACAAGCAGCGGTTTGAATATTTCTCCCGCACAATCCCCTCGGACCACTACCAGGTTAAGGCCATGGTTGAGATTGTGAAGAGTATGGGTTGGACCTATGTCTCGATTATTTACGAGGAGAGCAACTATGGCATCAAGGTGAGTACAACGTAAACACACATTTATTGAACGAAAAAAAACTGCAATATTTAGAATTTAAGTTGCTCGTTTCATCTACTCTATTTAATGTCTATATTATTTAATACGATTAAAAATTATATATCTTTGTCAATTGGAAGTGCAATTGCAAGAGCTTAAGATCTAAAACGAGGCCGAAATCAGCACGACAAGTGTGTTTAGGGGTATTGCGTGTTTGGAGACAGTTTCTATTCAACGGTTTCTATTCGCGCTGGTTTTTCTTTATTTTCTTCAAGAGACATTCCGTGTGTGCTTTGTGTATTTTTATTTATGGACTTCGTGGTAGGACACCACTTATGTGCCGGATGTAGCGCGACTGTGTGAATTGCTCTCATTCTTCCCCA
This sequence comes from Drosophila anomalipes, assembly GCA_035041615.1. Lineage (NCBI taxonomy): Eukaryota > Metazoa > Arthropoda > Insecta > Diptera > Drosophilidae > Drosophila > Drosophila anomalipes. Next base: position 11,919,417 of record JAWNKZ010000041.1, on the reverse strand, counting down.
ACCTATACTAAAATAATTTTTCCATTTCCTTGTGCAGGCATTTGAGGAACTGGAGGAGCTGTTGGCACGTCACAACATTTGTATAGCCATTAAAGAGAAGCTCGTCAAGGATTCGGGAGTGGCTGAGGACATTGCATATGATAATATTGTGCAGAAGTTGCTGACAAAACCGCGTGCTCGAGGTAAGTGCAATGCAAATGTTATATAACAGATGCAACTGAGACACATTAAAATAAAATCTGAAACGAGTCAGGGTGGTCCACTTGAGAGTGATCAGCTAGAACAGCCTGCAGTGTTCGCTACACACAAAAAAACTGAAAAAAATTTGATTTGTGTATGCTATTTGCTAAAAATTTCAGAACTATTTTGTTTTTAATATTTTAATACTCTTTATTTACTTCATGCGTCTGGCTGCATGTTACAGACACTTGCTCCAATCCACCATACACATTTCAATTATTTTATTATAAGTGTAGGTTATACTAAGAAAAATATTAATTGAAATGTCAGCGGATAACCATCAAAAGTCCACAACAAAACACACCTTGCAAAACTGATTTTTTCCGTTCCACCAGAGGCTTTGGTCATAAAGTACTACATAACATTTTTTATTTTGTCCAGTACATGCTGCAAATGTGCATAAGGGGTATTATAAAAATGTGCAAATTCAGACAGTTGGTAGTAGTATAAGTATAAGTTAACAAAACCCAAAGGAATTTGCATGCAAGTGTTGGAAATTGTGACATTCTTAAAATTGTATTTTGTGTACAGATGCATAGGTATGAAGATGTGCCAGTTATAGTTAGTGGAAAGTGCATATTATAGTCAAGCAATCCCAACTGTCGAGTTTTTGTAGTGTCGAGTTTTGCAGAGTCAATTTAACAACGCTTCATCGCAATTTACCAGCGCAGGAAATTAAAATGTTACGTTCAGCGACTTTACAAATGGCAAAACAAACTGTCAGGCGCCTGTGTAAAGTGTGCTTGACTGCATTTGAAGCTGTGCTGCGAATAAATTTATAATTTACGTGCAAATTGCGAAAAGAGTGGAGAATATTTGTCTTGGGGGTTGTCTTGCCAATAGTTGGCAATAATTAACCAGTGTATAAACTTATTCACTGTCACTGTATGCAAATTAAACATCGTCCAGATGTTTTTGAATATGTATAAAATATTATTTAAATTGTTTGACTAAAATCGAGCCTTTAATATATTTTAAAAGTTTTTCTTTTTTATCTATTATATGCTTCTCAAGTCTAATTAAATTTACTTTCAACTTAATTGAGGTTAACAGAAATGCATGAAGTTGAATAACATAAAGATATTTATTAAGTCGAATAGAGTAATATACACTCGTCTACCCACAATGAAAATCACTTCAGGCTCAGCTGCCTAAGTCAATAAAGTCAATCACAAGAACGGCAATTAAACACAAAATGTAAATTAAGCAGCCAATATAAACAATATCGAGAGCCAATGACAACCGCAAATAGCCCATCATAAAAACAAACGCTTAAAATGAATACAATGAAGAAAAAAATTCAAACGTTTTTCTTTTTTTTTTGTCGATGCTTAATTCATTAAATAAGCAGACACCGAGAGAAGATAGAACGAGTTGCTGTAGAACCATCGAAGGATATTTCGAGAGCCCTTTCTCAAAATGCAACAACCGAGCAAAAAATTCTTGTTGGATGACCAGGCAGCCACTTAACACTCTTTGTCTTGAGTTTGTGCCATATTCTTTAGTGAGGGCTGTTAATGACGGGCAAGAAGTCTACATTTTATTGACGCATGACAGTGCTGGCTCCTGAGCAGCTGAATCCCTTGACGATGTTACTTTCATTGTTATGACTTTCATTGTTATGGACAAACAAACTACGTCTCCCTTCACTTTGTATACTCGGCCGACTGCAGTTGTCATTTCTTATCAGCAACAGTAGCTTTAATCATCCTCATTCCCGTCCTTCTCCGTCCATTCTCACTTTCAGTCCACTCTCTGCCATTTCGCAATGATGCTTTTGTTTCGCGCCATCATTTTTCCTGGCAAGCTCTGGGCTTTGCCCAGGATACAGCTTCCAGTTTCTGCTTACTATGAAAAACTTATCGATTGGCTTTTGTGTCGAGCTGAAAGTTAGGCGAAACTTAATCAGGCGCAGCAGCAACAGCTGCACGCAGAATACTGAATACAGAATACTGAATTCGAAAGTGAAAGAGAAAACTTGACGACGTCTTTGAGCGCTTCCATTCGATTTACACTCAAGCAAATTCTTTGTTCTATGTGACTGGGCAGCTAAAAGCTAAAAGCTTCGAGATAGGAGTTGTCCAGTCTGTTAGGTAGTACTTCACCAATTTTAGCTAGAGAGAAAATAAAGAAATCCGAACTGCTCAGTTGACGTGGTTAATCTCTCCTTGAAGTCGAACCACGAAGAGATTCGAAATATATTGAAGCATGTATAAGAGGAAGAAAAACATTTTAAAACAGCAGATAGGCAAATCAGAATGCAACTGTGGAGTTCGATAAGTTTACCAGTGGTCAGCACACTCAGGGTAGCCAAGTACATTGTCAAAATCATTACTCGGAAAGTAGGCTGAAAGCCAAATTTATGGATTTAGTCTAATGCAAAACACAGCCAGTTATCTTTTGAATAAATATCGTTAAAATATACACAAATTCTCTAAATCGAATCGGAATTCGAGTTCACGTGACTATTTATTTGCTATTTAAATTTTTCACTTTGCTTTTTACTCAGAGCGACACGAAAAAAATTCAAACACTCTGTGCCAAAATTAACTGACTGTATTGTGCGGTAAAAAGCAAAAACATGTCAACGGGAAAAACCCTTCATATAGGGTCACGCCCAGTGGACACATTAAACGACAAACTTCCCCCACGCTGGCAATTGGCCGTTGCAGTTACTCGAACGCTTTAATGTATAATTTTTCAAGCAACGACCAGAACTTGAAGTCGCCCTCACATATGTAAAATTCCAGCGAAAATACTTTGTCAGTTCGATTAATCACCTGACTAAGCAAGGGAGGGCAGAGGCCATTGAATGGGGAACTGCTGGTAAATGGCGTCAAATCACAAATCACAATAAATAATGATTGCACTGGCAACCCTTTTTCTTTCTGATAAAGGTGCCTTCTACTACCGTATAGTATAGTCAGTCAATTTTTTTAACGACTACTGATGGCGTATTTATGTAAATCAGCAGACGGCGCGCGCCCAGATGCCAATGTTATTGGCCCCGGCAATTTAACACGACGGCACCGCCATCTGGAGTTCATTCTTTGGCAGTGTCGCCCCCACTGATTAATGATATACGTTAGACCCGGGGATGGTAATTATTTTTAATATATTTCTTCTTGGCAGTCTGTAACTGGCATTTGATTAATATTTGCAAATCAATGCGACTTTTACATACATTTCGAATACCTGAAGGCAATAAAAAACTCAAGTAGCAGTTTGCGCGACGAGAATGCTCGACAAGAAAGTACCCTTTTAAAAATCTAATTAATAATCGCTTGCAATTTCAAATAAAATATTATAAAATTAAATATAACATTAAATTAACATTAAATGTTTCATATACTTATATAGCTGTAAGAGTTCTTTTGTATTATTCATCATACCCTTCTTACATTTTTTGTGTGAAAGTCGATTTAAATGGATTCCTATTTAATTTTGTGTACCACTGGGCGAATTTGAATTTTAGCAGATAAAAGATTTGAATAGGAGATTTTTATTTATTCTGCGTTTTTTACCGTTTGTCATGTTAGACGTCAAAAAGTTTTGGCAATAAAGTATTGTGAGTGTGCAGAGGACGAAGCTGAAGCTCGTAGAGTCATTTTTTACGAGTTCAACGTTTCGATCTGATGAATTGCCGATAAATCAAATACAATTCATTTATACGCATCATAAAACTGTGCCTGAAACTGAACTAAAATACAGTCAAACTTTAAATTGCCCAGATACTCGTGGTGTTTTAAGGCTACGATTGTATTTTATATTTAAACGTTAAGTAAGTAAGAGAGATTGGTCCTTTGCAGCCGCTCTGAAAATCCAATATACAATCAAATTGCTGTTGAAAGAGGTCAGCGTAAAATGAAATGCAATATGCAATATGGGCCGAGTTATTGCAAATTGTCATATACAATTGATATTGTTGACTGTATGCGGATTCGCTTACTTCATATTTTATGCAATCATAAATAATTTTTGCATTTTCGCCTCACTCTGTCTCCCTCTTAATCTCATGTACTTAATTCGAAAATGGGGTATTGGAAATGGACAAATGAACAATCGGATCGTTGTCAGGCGCCATAATATTTGGCTCGGATCAGGAAGTGCGTCAAGTGATGCGAGCAGTGAGGCGTTCAAATGCAACAGGCGCCTTTTCCTGGATTGGGTCGGACGGATGGAGCGCACGGAATCTTGTTTCTGACGATTATGAACCGGAGGCAAGTAGTAAAACTAAACTTCCCCATTTGGAACTAATCGCGTTTCATAAATTATAAGCGTAAATGTGTGGGAAAGTATTATTAATGAATCGTTGGGCAAAATTGTTGATGTGTCACGCCCACAGATGAGTGATGTCGGGCGTGCAGTAAAATGACACCAACTACAGCTACAACTACAAATTTATAAATGAACGCAACACAGACAACAACGGAATGCGGTTACTATGATGAATTATGGTTTAATTGAAATAAATTGTGCATGCCTGACACTGGGCGAGGCTGTGGCAAATTAATTTGGCACCCTGGCAACCCCAAAACAGCTCCAACCCCTAAGCATTAAATGACTAAACTCAAATTAATTACGCATACGCATCGTTGGCGCCCTTATATTAATTTCTGTCTTTGTTTGTCTATAATGCTCGCTCCCCCGCTGTATTGTGCAGGTTGAGGGCACATTGTCTGTGCAACCGCAGGCAAATCCAGTGCGCGGCTTCGAGGAATATTTTCTTAACCTGACCGTGGAGAATAATCAGCGCAATCCCTGGTTTGTGGGTACGTAAAGAGATGCACTTTCCATTTTGGGCATGCCTGGGGCGTTTTTGTTAATTACTAATTGAACTGTCATTGTAGAATTCTGGGAAGACCATTTTCAATGCCGATACCCGGGCAGCACAAGCACACCATACAATAACTATACTCGCATCTGCACCACCAAGGAGCGCCTGTCCCGCCAGAACACCGACTTTGAGGATCAATTGCAGTTCGTTAGTGACGCGGTAATGGCATTTGCATATGCCTTAAGGTAAGCTGCTCAGACAATCCACAGGCAATCGATAATTCTTCTTATTTTTAATTGCTTAAACCTTCACAGGGACATGCATCGCGATTTGTGCGGCGGTCGTCCTTCACTTTGTGATGCGATGAAGCCCACGAAGGGAGCCGATTTACTCAAGTATTTACGTAAAGTCGAATTTAAGGGTAAGTTGCATAATCATCAACTTCAGTATTTGGTGTTCTCTGATGCCGAAGGTGAAAGAGTATATTGGATTTGCGCAATATCTGTTGGCCTATTTGTTTTCTATAACACCCTCAATGCTAGGGACTTGAAACTTGAAACATATACTCGACTGTGCCTGCCTTCGACAAGCTCTATAAATGGGGGTGCTACGTTCATTGTGGGGTTAGGTAATCGATAAAATCGTTAATTGAAAATCGATAGATTACTAGGAAGTCAGGATTAATATCACATAATATCAGCTGTCATTACATTGATAACACACACTAATTTAATGTGTGCTTATTGGCAAATGGAAAGCATCAGAGCTGTTCACTTAATAAAATTAAATCGTTCATTGAGTTAAAATACCTGCAAAAGAATTTAAGCTTTCAATTAAAATAAAAAAACAGTCAATTTATCAGTCGTGTATTTAATAATGTAAACCTTTAAATTGATTTCGGTAAACGGGTAATTCTCCAACTACACTCAGAAAAAAATCGCCCTGTTATTTCGAAACATGCAAACTTTCAGATCAGAAATATATTTTTCGAATACTAAGTGTGTTCCAATTAATTTTAGCATCCATCTCTCTGGTACATATACTAAATGCAAAGAAATTTATGCCTGCCCCAAATCTGTGTCACCAAAAGTTATTCAAAAACTATGACATGCACTGATGGTTCTCGACGGAAATAGAAATGTAAATAAATTACAATTTTAGTAGATTATAAGAATTTAAAAATGAATTATTCAAGTGGCTGCTAAAATATTGATTTAAGGGCTTATGGGATAAGTTGGCATACGGATTTAATGCTTTTTGTTTCGGTGTCGCAAGTGTTGCGCAAATAATTTAAGTGGTTATATCCATTGCGTATAGATGAAGTAGGAGCGGGAAGGGAAGTTGAAGGGCCCCCTGCCCCCTGACCTTGCTAGTCCTAGTCCTAGTCATAGTCATTGCTGTACCCACAATGCGCATTGGCCATGCTTTCGAGTGGAAAATTGACTTGCTTGTCATCGTCATTGAACTCAATTTGAAATTCAATAAATTATACAAGAAGGAACAGGCCAGACCAGCACGCAATCGGCAATTGGCAACAGGCAAACAGGCAAACAGGCAGACTGATGCCAAACGCGCAAATTGTCAATTTTCTGATAAGCAGCCGCTGGATGGAGTCCTGGGCCTTGGGTCCTTTTCATGGTTCTGCGCGTCAGGCCGTAAACGTATTTAACTCCGAGCATCTTTCATTGTGCAGGCCTCAGCGGCGATGATTTTCGCTTCGACGGCAATGGAGACGGACCAGCCCGCTACAATATCATCCATTTTAAGCAATCTGTGGCGGGTCAGTACCGCTGGGTCAAGGTGGGCGAGTACTACGAAGGCGAGCTGCGCCTCAACATGTCCGGTAAGTAGGTGTATTTCACAGCCACTCTACAGGTGCACCTCAGCAGCTGTAGCTGCCACATTCACTCACGTATATATGTATAAATATATGCTTCTTTGTTTGCTTGTTTGATTTGTATATGATAGAGGTAAAGTTCAAACTGTTGCATCCGAAACCACCGGAATCCGTTTGCAGTCTGGACTGTGAGCGTGGTCAGGCGAAGAGATACGTTGAGGGCGAGAGCTGCTGTTGGCATTGTTTCAACTGTACAACTTATCAAGTAAGTGAAATTACCTTCCTCCAATTCGCTTCTCCTCTCTTAGCACAACAACAATTGTATTGCATTGTAGTGTGCATTCAGCTGGTCGACTGACTTGAGCAAGTGGAACTGATACTTGCCGCAGGAGGTGGCGCAAGCTTCGTAATTTATTTGCAATGCTATTGTCCTGATTGGAATGTAATATAGTGTAGAAAAGTGAATGAAAAGTTGCCATACTCCAGCCGGGCAGCAGAAAAAATTAGAAACTCAAAAGAAAGCCGTAATAAGGATTTTGTGAGGCGAAAGGGCAAGCGCATAAAATGAAATTGAAAAACGAGCTGCATCTATCATTCATTAAATTTTACCTGTCCACAATGGCATCTAAAAGATCTAAGTGCTTTTTTTTTGTTTAAGTCTTTAACTGAGCTGTAGGCCTTATGTTAAGTTCACAGTACAATTTTTTAAAGTCAGAATAAATTTTAAAAAATAAAATGGTCCAAAGAAAGTACAATCGGATCAAAAGTTGTTCAGCGCTAGTAAATTGAGAAAGTAAAAAATGGTAAGAAGGCAGAGAGGCAAATCTCTAAACCTGTGAAGTAAGATAATATAAAATTTATACCAAGTAAGGTTAGTACGCCAGAAATGAGAAACATTTCCAAGTCCAAGTTCCAATTGTATTGAGTCTCTCGAATTGGATTCAGATTGAACACTTTAAATTCAACATCAAATGTATTTTAAGCTTTTAAACATAAATTCATTTTTTTTTTCAAATAGTACGATTATTTATGTCTACAGTACTACTTGTTCAGCATGCTTAGCTGTGTGTACTTTTGATATATACTCATTACTATTTTATCTGAACAATCATTTATTTCGCCAAATTACAATTCGTTGCGTGTTTGCAAAGATTCGCTCTGTTACCTTCAATAACACGTTGAGTGACTCGCAGTATTTTAAATCTATTTTTTCTCATTTTTTTTTTTTTTTTTGTTTTTTTGTAGATACGCCACCCGGACGATGAGACGCACTGTCTGGTCTGCCAGCTGGGCACACTGCCCGACGCCCACAAGCAATACTGTGTGGCCATACCGGAGGTGTACCTGAGACCCGAGTCGGCTTGGGCCATTGGGGCCATGGCGTTCAGTGCAACTGGCATATTGATAACTCTCTTTGTCGCTGGTGTGTTCGTCAGGTGAGTCTAACTATCATTTTGTGTGTATTTGATGCGGTTTTTTTTTTGATCTTCGAATGCAATGTTTTGACATTGTGTGCGGAGCAATTAAAAAGTTGGAAGTTGGATGTTGCATGCTGGATGTCGTTGCACATGGTGCAATTTGATTTAATTGGCATTTGCCCAGCTCTGAAAGCCGCTTGTTGAAATGCTCTGTTTTTATTTCTTCTCTCAGACACAACGAGACGCCGATTGTGCGCGCCTCTGGACGTGAGTTGAGCTATATATTATTGGCTGGCATTTTTATGTGCTATGGCGTGACCTTTGCCCTTGTGCTTAAGCCAACGAATATTGTCTGCGCTATTCAGCGGTAAGTGTTTGTTGCACATTTCTATCCTCAAATCTGCCACTTGAACTATTTTTTATGTACTTGCAGCTTTGGAGTTGGTTTCTGTTTTACGGTTGTCTATGCCGCACTTCTGACCAAAACGAATCGCATTGCCCGCATCTTTAAAGCTGGCAAACAATCCGCAAAGCGGCCCTCATTTATTAGCCCCAAATCACAGTTGGTGATTTGTACGTGCCTGGTCAGCGTGCAGGTAAGCGAAACGCTCAGCAAAAATGCTCTCTTTTCTTTCTCTCATTAACTATGCGATTTTCTTTTTATTTTCATTTTACTGTTTTTTTTTTTTTTGGCTGATGCGCTCTCATTGCAGATACTCATTAATGGTGTTTGGATGGTAATTGCCCCATCACATGCCATGCATCATTATCCGACACGCGAGGATAATCTGCTGGTGTGCGACTCATACATAGACGCCTCGTACATGATTGCGTTCTCTTATCCCATTGTCCTGATTGTGGTATGCACCGTTTATGCGGTGCTCACCCGCAAGATACCGGAGGCATTTAATGAATCAAAGCATATCGGTGAGCTCAGGCATAATTATAGTACTAATTTTTAATGTACTTGTTAATGTTGCCTATTAATACTATTAAGCGTGTATGTATCTAATAATACTTAATCTTTATGATCGATTTTGAGTGGTGTGTTCTTGAAGTTACACAGCAAGAAATTTGAAATGGAACGAGTACGACTAACTAAAATAAGTTGAAGCTCGAGATTGAGTGGTGTGATTAGTAAGAAAACATATCAATTTGAATGATACAAAAACTAAATCATTAGCGAATGAATATAATGAATGTGATTCGAATAAGATATGATTAAAATGTAATCGGCTTTGGATTTATGGGTGGCTCATTTAATTGGATTCCATTTCAGGCTTCACCATGTACACCACCTGCGTCATTTGGCTGGCCTTTGTGCCCCTATATTTCGGCACTGCCAACCACGTTCCGCTGCGAATAACGAGCATGTCCGTGACCATAAGCCTCTCCGCCAGCGTTACGATTGCCTGTCTCTTCTCCCCCAAGGTAAGCGAACCGGTGATTAACAATTTATGACTTGTCTGTAGAGTTTGCGAATTGATTGCCAAACGGACTGTTCTTAATTGCCATTATTTCTATATTAATAATTGAGTCATGCAACGTGCGGTCTGATCTTTCGCTGATTACAATTACTTTGCGATTTGATCTGTAATATTAAATGCTTTGCCTCATCTTAGTGCTTTAGTAGCCTTTTGCGTAGAGTCAGAAGAGTGCAATGTACCTCGTCCTGTTCCTCGTCCTCCCTCTATCTAGGCCTCACCACACGCTTGCGGCTGCTGTATTTACCACAATATTTTTTTAATAACGCTTCATTATTAGCCATCAAGTTGCGGCAAACTGCAAGTCAAGCTTAATTTCTGCAGCAATTTATGGTCATACCAGTGGTCTGTGTGCGGCTGTGCGTGGGTTGTATGGATGGTGAGGAGTTGGGATTAGTGATGGCGCTTGTGCATTGACTTGAGTTGTCTGCACACAGGGAACATAAAAGTTCACTAACAATCTACTTGGACAGTTTCAAGATTTACAACTTGCTTGGCCCGCAGGCAGAACAGAACTGGCTTAAATTGTAGCATTAAGTTGTCAACTTAAAGTTTTGCCAAAAAGTACAAAGATGTCGTAAGGATGTCTGCAAGCTTGGTAAGCTTGCCTGTACAAAGAACGAATCTTTGCACAAGACAATAAATAACGATATGAGCAGCATGAATGCAAGTTTGACTTGCAGACCTGATAGGGCTGCAATTCCCCAGAAGCCAGAAATATAAATAAGTTAAGTTGAGAGTTTATAACTTGTTAGGAGGCAGCGATTCAACACGAGTTGAGACCAAAAATCGGTTTACGAAATTTAAATGTCGTATTTTTTGCTGTGGCATTTGAAAATCGGTTCAGATTTGATGAAGTTTTGGCGGTGAAAATTTTTAAAAGACCCCAAGTAACTTTTAATGTGAACGGCTAAAAACAAAGTTGTTTCTAAACTTATCAAAACCAATGTAAGAAGTTATCGCTTTAAAAATCCAGTTCAGTGTTGTGGCTGTGGAACAACAGTTCCCAAGTGACTTGTTCGGAATAGCTGAAAAGCTGTTTCTCAATTTAAGTGCAGTCTCATTCATGATGCCACAACTTGACAAGAACTTTGGACTTTTCAGCTCCGAATTTGTACATGAATTTTTAACAAAAACCCTGTTGCTAAAATTAGATGTTAATGACTTGGAAGCAAAGCTACGTCCAAAATTAACATGGATGACAAAGTTAAGGCAGTTCACAATTCCCCCCGAGTACCTATGTAAATTCGATTTTTTGTTTAGGCTTTTTGTGTCCAGTATGAAAAGTAAGTTGTACTGCATAGAAGAAACATTCTCCTAATAATGTCCCATTGCAGAACTATGTAATGCGAACTCCTTTGGACTAGTTATTATAAACTGTTTCTGGCATTACAGCAATGATAAACACTAAGCGAAGTTGCTATTACTAAACCACACAATAGGAGCAGCTATTTCGCTGCTGGGAAGGCTGACAGGCAAAGGACCGCATAGCTATCCGATGTCGCATAATGCACACTTTGCAAACACACACATCACACACACACACACACACACAGGCAGGCAAATAAAAAAATACACACACACACACGCACCCGACGGCCATAAACACCTCAGGCCATAAAAATGCAATTTAGTATTTGCTGTTTTACCAACTACAAAAGGAGCGACAAACAAATAGCCAGATACAAAGCAAGCAGGGATCAGTGAACTAAGGCAACAACTAGTAGATCCCTTTAAGTCTCCCCCAGGTATGGTGTTTGGGTGGGGCGTGGCAGACACAAACAGGTAAGACTAGAAAGCTAGAAACTGCCTTGCCTTTAATATTTTTGTTTGGCTGGTCCGCTTCCTGTGTGCCGTGTTGCGTTGTTTGTTTGTGCAGAAGGTAAAACAATAATAAACGGCGGCAAATGGTAGCCAAAGAACGTTATGCCAGGACGGAAATGGCAGCGCATTACGTAGCGCAACGCAAGAGCCTAACGTAACGTATAATCGTAGTCAACACGCCGTACAGCGCTTTGACATTTTAATGGCATGGAATTGCTGACCGTCGCCTCAGTGTCAGTGGCCTTTGATAATAATTACCGTACAGCCGCAAAATACCAGAAATTTACTAATGGCACCAGCACTTTGTGGGCGTGTCGCGGCGTAGAAAGCCATAAATACCTACCGTACACCGGGGCGTATGATTAATGAATGAATGAACCAAGTAATTTTTGGCTTGAGCTTTTGTATGGGTCTAATTTAAGTTCTTACTGTTACAAGGTGGTAGCTCCGACCCTTCTTTACTATCCCTTTTCCACTCTCTAACTCTATCTTTTTTTTTTTTATTTAGCTATATATAATACTTGTGCGTCCTGAGCGTAATGTGCGGCAAAGCATGATGCCGCCACGTTATGGCAACATGCATCGCACTGCGGGCACTGGCCCCTCGTCAATGATGGCAGCAGCAGTTGTTACCGCCGCCACCTGTGCACAGGAGGAGAAATTACAGAAACATATTACACCCACGGAGACAGGTGGGTGATCCAAAATATAATACGTTTCTTTACCTTATTTCTTGTAGTATATTTAATAATAAGCTAGTCAAGTTAGCAAGCAAGTTGAAATAGCCTTTCTTACTAGACAAAAATATGCATGGAATTCTTTTTGCAGAGCACTCGGTAAAGGCGAAAAAATTGTGCGAAATGGCCACACAGACAATTGCATTATCTAGCATATTTGCATCCTTGGACTGCAATGCGTACAATCAAATACCCTATGCTGATCAGTATGTGCCAAATAACACAACAGCAACAACGGACACGGCAGCCACAGAGCCAACCGATGAGCAAGTGGTGGCCAATAATAATAAAATAAATCATCAGCATCATTGTCAAGCGAATGTTGTAGCTGCTGTTGTAGCTGTTGCCGCCACCCCGACCAGCAAGCACAACGCCAGCAGTCCAGTTGCTGCAAGCACAACAACAACAGCAGCAACAGTAGCAGTAGCAACAGTAGCAGTAGCAACAACAACAGCGGCAGTGGCAGCCATCACAGCTAATGTGTCGGATGCTACAGCCTGCCCGGCGGAAGTTGTTGCCACGACGACGACAAACGGCAGCAGCAGACGAGCTCCTGTTTTGCAAACAAATTTATAGCTAAACGCGCAGCAACTGCAACAGCAACTGCTGAAGGAACAGCAACGTCAGCAACAACAGCAACCTGACTTAACCAACCCGTTAGCGTTGGAAGCAGATCAACCGCAACCGGCTGCCGCTGAGGTTACCACAAGCAACAACAATGGCAGCGATGTGGCAAGTGTTGGCAGCAACAGCGGGAGCACCGCAACGATCGGCAACGGAAGCAACAAGAAACGCGCTGCGATACCAGTTTAAGCCGACGTAAGCAAAATGTATCTATAGATAGAAAAGCTTAAATACATGTCTGAAATGTGGTTTGATTGCCTATTCTTGAATTGTCGTTTACATATTTTTAATTGGTTATAAATTACTTTCCTCTGTAATTTGTAAGTAGCATTTTAAAAGAAATTTGCAACTAAACATAATTCTATTGCGCGATCAAATAATAATCAAATACAGGTGACCAGTTTTAGGTTAATTAATTGTTATTGAAATTGTTAATACAAATACTCATAGTTTTGTCAGAGACAGGTAATATGGCTGAATCATTATATATTTATTTAGTACCATATTAATTTATATGAATTGTTTCCATACATTTTTAATCAGTACTGATTAGCTAAACCATTTTGCGCCATCTAGAGAATATAAATATACATACATATTGTGAAATTTGGCGACACTTAAAAACAGTGTTGCAAACAATTCTTGCAATAAACCCCAACGAAATGTCAAAAATAATTGTCAGCCATATTTAATAGAATTAAATTGCGAAATGTTTTTAATGTTTTATCCTTAAGCTTAACTAGTTTTAGAGTAAGTATGTGGTTTGGTTGCAGTCGCAACAATGTTTACCAAAAAGAAAAAATGTGATATAATTTCAAAAATGTGTGTTTTCTAAAACCGAAACCAAAAAAAAAAGAAAAAATAAAAAGAAAAACTAATCTCGTACTTGCTAACTGTTAGGCTAAGTTGTAAGCATCTAGTTTATAAATGACATCAGCGCACTCCAGTCTATTGTTGGTGTGATTAAGTATGTTATAAAGGGGTTGCATGCAGCATATGCTACATGCTACATGCTACATGCTACATGCTACATGCTACCGCAGCCCCCTTGCAACGTAGCGGCATTGGCGGCGTCTTAACAATTGCATTTATTGTGTTGTTTGAGCCCAGCAACATGGTAGATTTAATTGTTAAGTGTTCAGAATATCAAGGCGTCAAAGGCCAGCATTTTAATTGTAAGCGAGTTGTATATACACTTAAAAAAATCTAGTTGTACGTTCTTTTTCCGTATTCATTATTATTATAATTATTAATATTAAATGTGCTACAGTTTAGCATTTCTACCAAGAATTAAAAAAAAAAACACTTATAACAACTTTAAATTGTTTAACTTAAGGTCATGTGAAGAGGTGATAAAGAAAAAAACACGCAAATAAATTTAATTCAATGTTAAGTCAAATATTAAAAGTCTAGCCAAATTATAAGAGTTTAACTGTTAGCAAAATGCATGTGTATTAACTATTTGGTGTGTAATAAAAGTAATTAAGCTGCAAACTAAAAACAAAAATGCATATGAAAATACAAGCCATATTTATACATATATATATATAACTAAATGTCTTGAAAGAATACTTTAAAATATATTGCGTATAATATATATAAATAAATGTACATTAAAAACTGCTAAATGTTGTTGGGTGGTATATATATATACATTTAATAGAACTTACAGAGCATTGAACAAAAAACTATCAATAAAATAACAAATGATTACAACAATTGTGCTTTATTCCATGCTTAAAACTAAGGCTTCCCCAGGCGTCAAGTGAATTCCTGCCAAGCATATTTAATCAAACAAAAATGTCCTCAGTAAGCAGCTTATATTTGGTGGCTCCTTTTTGGCAGAATTTTCGAGCTGCCTTTCAGCCTTGTTAGCTAGCATATGAATAGTCTCCGTCTGGGTTTCAATATATATCATCGTCAAATTCTCCAGATCCTTAGCGTCCTGCTTCGCACCAGTTAGCAGCTTATCACGGTCAGTAACACTGTACATCCGAATAGACCGATTATCGAAGAAGACGGAACCATTGCCAATAGAGTCTAGGAAGAAACATGGATATATATGATACAACTGCGCAGATTACCACTAGTCCTGTTGTTATCACCCAAAACAGAATTATAATCAGTAATTCGACCTCATATACAAGTAGGAAATTAGATGGGTTCCGATAAGTTTTCAATTGTCCATTGCAGGTGAGACAAGGTATTATGCACTATCATCGATGGACGATGAGTACATTTTGTTAGTCATAGAGCGATAAGACGTCAGTGGAAGAATTCAAGAGGAAAACAAAATGCTTTTGTAAATGATTTGAAATTAGTAAAGTAGGAAAATAAATTAAAGATGCATCCCAGAAAAGAATAAAACTTTAAAGTAATGAAGATAATCTTCTAGGAGCATCGCATGTCTATTTGAGAGTGTTTTAGAATCGGTTTTCTTACAGACCTATTTGTTGCACACATCTTAAGTATGCACTTGACGCTCTGGATGTAAACTGCTCAAGTGCATGACAAATTCCATAGCTACTTGAAGGGCGCTTATCATTTAAGTCCAGTTAAGCTGGCCAGCTTTCAACTCGTAGCTGGTTGGCTAAATTGGTATAAATGCCAGAGTGACGACCGAACACAAGCCATTAATTAAAATGCAATCCCTGCAACTGCTGATTCCAGTGTTCTGCCTGGCACTCCTTGGCCAGGCATGCCAGGACACAACGACAACAACAACAACAGGCACCAAGGACTGGTGGCAAAATGCGCAGTTCTATCAAATATATCCACGTTCCTTCATGGACTCTGATGGCGATGGTATTGGCGATCTGAATGGCGTCACCAGCAAGCTGGAGTATCTCAAGGATTTGGGCGTAACAGCTGCTTGGCTCTCGCCTATTTTCAAGTCTCCGATGGTGGACTTTGGTTATGACATCTCCGACTTCTTTGACATACAGCCAGAGTATGGCACAATGGATGATTTTCGTGCGCTCATTAAGAAGGCCAACGAGCTGGATATAAAAATTATTCTCGACTTTGTGCCCAATCATTCAAGTGATGAGAACGAATGGTTCAAGAAGTCCGTGAAGCGGGAAAAGGGCTACGAGGACTTTTATATGTGGCACGATGGTAAAACTAATGCGGAGACTGGCAAACGGGAGCCGCCATCCAATTGGCTCCAGGGGTTCAGGGGCAGCGCCTGGCAGTGGAATGAGGAACGTCAGCAGTACTACCTGCATCAGTTTGCTGTGCAGCAGCCGGATCTGAACTATCGCAATCCGGATGTTGTGGCTCAGATGAAGCGTGTGCTGCGCTATTGGCTGAATGAAGGAGTCGCTGGATTCAGATGCGATGCGGTTCCGGTGCTGTTCGAGGTGGAGCCGGATGCGAACGGGCAGTATGCGGATGAGGAGTTGAGCGGACTGACTGACGATAAGGATGACCGTAACTATTTAAAGATGGACCTCATTGAGAATCGCCCCGAAACCATTGATATGACATATCAATGGCGTACAGTAATGGACGATCATCAACGCATTTATGGCGGGGATACAAGGGTGCTACTAATTGAGACCTATGCTCCGCCTGCGTACACAATGCAATTCTATGGCAATCGCTCCGTAGAGGGAGCTCATCTGCCCTTCAATTTCAATCTGATTACGGAGCCGGCGAAGAAAGGTGTCTCGGCCAGTTCCATTAAGTCAGGTGTGGACAACTGGCTGTTGAAGATGCCCGCGGGACGCACTGCCAACTGGGTAATTGGCAATCACGATCAGCGAAGAGCGGCCAGTCGCTATGGCGTGTCCAATCTAGATGCCATGAATATGATAGTTATGATTCTGCCCGGTGCCAGTGTTACCTATCAGGGTGAGGAGCTGGGTATGACTGATGGCTGGATTAGCTGGGCAGACACTCAGGATCCCGCTGCTTGTAATTCCAATCAGGAGATCTATGAAAAGTTTTCTCGTGATCCCTCTCGCACACCCTTCCAGTGGACAAGTGGCACAAATGCGGGTTTCTCCACAGCATCCAAGACATGGCTGCCTCTCGCCGAGGACTATAAAACGACCAATGTGGAGACGGAATCAGCAGGAACTCGCTCTCATCTCAAGATCTACAAATCGCTGGTCGAACTCCGTAAGAGCTCGAAAACTCTACAGAATGGTGCCACCAAATATGGTGTGGTCAGTGAGAATGTGTTTGTGGTCAAGCGGTAAGTTTAGAATAACAAGAAAGAAAAGACTTAAGTTTCCCAGTCGATGAAAGCAAACTGAAACATATCAAAGCTAAAGCTTTTATAATTCTTTCAGTAATCTAATAAATGACTATATTTTCTTTGTTTCGTAACAGCTCACTGTCTGGATCGCCCAGGATTATTCTTGTGGCTAATTTGGGTAGCAGTGGCATCACCATTAATCTGGACCAGTTTGACACGACTTTGCCAACACATTTGACCCTGAAAATACGTAGCCTGAACTCGAGCAAGGCAGAAGGGTAAATTATTTTTTTGGCTCTGCCCAGCATTTGGTAATCTTTGCTTATCTGCATATATTTTCCAGGGCTCTGTTTGAAACGAACGGCCTTAGCCTGGCTGCTGGGGAGGCTCTGGTCTTAAGCGACAGTTAAATACAATAAAGTTTCCTCAGTTGGACTAATTTTTTAAGTCTAACCAATTAAATTTGCTATCGCACTTTCAAAAACTTTCGACAGCTCAGGCAGCTTTGGGGCGTTCCTAAAAGCAAGTATGCCGACTCTTGTATAAATAAATAAACAAACAAACAAATCGACAAACAAACCACTCAGTCCACCGCACATACACGTGCACATAAACCTTGGCACACACTCACGCACAAATCCACACACACACACAAACACACACACACACAAACACACACACACACACACTCACATGCTCTCAGATAGGCTCAAGTGCCCGGCGACCTCATGTAATTTCCGGAAAGACGCGGGGGTTGCAACGAGCCTCGCCATTTAAAGTGTTTACACACAAATTAAAGTCAAGCTGCGAACCGTCTCGTATTTTGTATTTTGTATTTTGTGTTTTTTATTTTTTTTTTTGTGTTTGGTACTTTGTATTTTACATATTGCTTGCTCAAAGAGAAACAGCGACCGAAAAGCAAAGTATGCGTAACGCAAAGTAAATACAGATACAATTGGAGGGGGCCTATAGGCTCCAACAGAAGTCCTGGTCCCCTTTGAAGTCGCAAAGGAGCTAGGAGCGAGGGTCGCTTGAAATCGTTGTGAAGAAAAATCAAAGGCAAGTAGTTAAATTATACCAATATCTTATCTTTCTCTAAATCCCATTATCGTTGTTTCATATAGCTACGAATTGAGATATAAATAAAGAATTGTATATGAATTGTAGACTTTTATGTATGGACAACCTTTGCCCAACTCTAAGAATAATGCAATTAACCCTCACTGTCGAACTTTCGTATTGGTTTGGCTTCTGAAAGTGAAATTTCAATTACGCTATAGATAATTAAATTGCGTTTGCACGTGTTAATTTGTAGTTGCCAGCCATGCAAGGGGAATGACGCATACCACGACGCGTACACAACCCAAAACATAAATTCTGCATACATGTGTTGCTTAGAGATCCCAAAGAGATAGGAGCTAGAACACAATTTGAGTAAACAACAATCGAGTCATTAACACGCATCTGGGCGAAGTCCCTTCAAGTACCTTTTCGGATTTTATCTGCACACTTAAGTGGGCTTATGACTTGATTAAAGCAGAGTCAACTACTAAGACAAAAAGATATACCCTTTCAATTTAATGAAAGCGTATAAACAAAAAGCCCTCAACGTTGCCGAGACATTATTAATAATAATACAAAAATAGCCTAAGCGCTTGGTTTATGTCTAGCGCATGAGCAATTATAAAAGTTGTAAGAGAATACACAAATCAAGTTAAAAATAAAAGAAAACAATTTGTGGATACATATAAAGCGGGTTTGTTTGTTTTAATGGTGGGAAATGTGTCAACTCTACACCGTGTTGTTTGCAGACTGCTGATTAACTCCGACACAGATTAGGTTGCAGCATTGGCTAAGAAAATGGAAAATGCTGCATACTTTGAGGGGCCAACTGGTGATTGTACTATATTCAAAGTTTAAGTATTCTAAGAACTTAAACAGTGTGCAAAGGTTTTCAATCTAACTATGTTAATGGTACAATTCAATAGTACTGATAAAGTTGATGGTTGATAGTTAGATTTCCAACAGATATAAGTAATATTAACTTAATTATCAGCTACGTCGTTCAATCTAAAACTCATTCATTCGTCTCATCTCATATTCAGCACATCTGTTTAAATACAAATATAATTGAATGCTTAAGCAAAAACCGGGATTTAACTAAATCAAAGGTTGTATTAATAAAAGATGACCTAAATTCAAGCAAACAAATTCAAGCGAATTGAATCACTGTCACTGATGTGCTTTAAGATAATATAGATCGTTTAATTAACTTATTGTAGTATTCACCTTATCTGTAAAAATACAAATATAATTCAATGATTAAGCAAAAGTCATGCTTTCATTAACATTAAGAAATGTGACACTTGAGCTTAAATTCAACAAATGGAATTCAAACGAATTGAGTAACTTTTAACCGAGGTGCTTTAAATATGCATCGTACCAAACTTAATTCTTTTGCTCAGTCCACAAAACTGCAACAGCGACCACTGAACTTTTATCTCTTATCCCCTTTCGGTTAGATTAACTGTCATCGTTTTGGTTACAGTTAAGTGGGCAGCGTATAAATTAGCCGGCAAACCCATATCTCAACCCTTTTCTTAACGATGCCCAGCGGTTATGTGCCAAGTTCGTGGTGACTTTAATGGCAGAGAGTTGAGTTACTCTGGCTTTTGGCTGGATACCAATTAAACCAAAAGTCTTAGCTACAGTAAGTGCACTCCAAATAGCTGCAGTTTAAGTTTAAAAGTATAATTTAATTATACATAATTTATATACTGAGAGATGTGCCTTTTAATGCGGGTTAAAATTGTTAAATTTTCTGTTTTTAAAAGGCAGCTGAAAATTATTTGAAAATGTTGTGAACCATAAAAACTTGATGTGTTTGCCTTGATGGGATTAAAGCCACATAAATTAGAATATACAAATCATTGAAAGGTTAAAGTGACTTTCCCAGCTTACCTGACCAAACCCGTACGTGATTCGCATAGAGCAGATCAAAAAGCAGAGAAAACGGACGATGCTCGTTAACAACTTAATAATAACAACAACAGCAACAACAACAACAACTGAACAGCGACCGAAATATATCCGGAAAATTAGAGAAGGTAAATGCAGGTGAGACGCACTCAAATATTAAGCATACGATGCTTGTGCAAACAAAAATTAATATGCAAACGCTGTTGTGGCTGAAATACATTTAGTAAATGTGTCGCTGCATGCTCTCTGCTTACAAAATTACAAACAGCTTACAAACTTAATGCATTCCAAAGTTTTGCTCGATGACGAGGTAAAAGTTTTCGTCTTGCTTTCATCCTAAATCTGCGAAAAGCGGCTTAAACTTAATACGTAGTGTGCTGATTTTTTAAGCGTCCTCTTTTCTCGAAATTAACTTCATTATCTTCAAAAAAATAAATAAAATAAAATGTACAAAGGCCCGCAAACGAGGCAAAATGAAGGCAACAACCTGGCTTCTTCTTGCGGTTTCGGACTACACATGTACATATGTATGTATGTATGTATATAGGATATTCTTTATTCATTTTTATTTATTTATTTTTTTTTTTTTTTAGTTAGGTTTCAGGTCACGTAAGCGGGTGTAAAGTGCCTCAGTCTCTGGATTGGATTGTGTCTGCGACCCTTTTAATGGGTTGTCGAGTCACGCGGCCATTTACACGATTTTCATACATTTTGTAGGCCGCTCTGCCGCATACTGCTAATTTTCCAATGTCCGCACAATACCGCAATGACTACAAAAAGATGAATGTATGAATTTATATCGGCATCACTTTCAATTCCTTTGGCTTTTAGCTTCAAATTGTGATAAGCGGCTTAAGCCGACACCCGCATATTATTTTCAATTCCTGTTGTACTTTTTGACACTAGTTTTGATTTGTGCTATGTTCTTGCACACATTTCCATCATAGACAGTTAAACTAGAGTTAGGACATTCAATATATATTATATTCTCAGTTATATATAGATACATGTATCTATAAACAGATATGTGTATGTGTTCATTATCTACATATATAACAGTTTCGTCCATAGCCAGCAAGTTTTCTTTATGTACCCGGTCAGGTATGTTCTCAATTCGTGCAGTGAACTCAAACTTTGTTGGAAAATCGTTCACTTAAAAATCCTTTAATTTTTCGTTGTTTTCCTTTAAAAATGAACAATATCTTTGCACAACTATTTTTAGCGTTTAGCCGCCATTTCCGAATAAAGTACGAACTGCCTTAACCCACATTTTTTTTTTTTCTTTTTTTTTTAGTTTTTTTTTTTTTTTTTTGACGTAATTTGTAATTTGCTGCTAACAGGGTACTGTTTGAGTTACAGTTCCGGGCATGTTTTTGATGGTTTCGTGGTGGGGGGAAGTGCGCAGTACATCATGAGAATAGCCCCGAGGTGAAAACTCATAATAATTTCACTTCATTTTTTATGAGTAAATTAAAAAGCTAACCCCCATTCGTTGCTGGATGTCGTTTGGCATTCTGGTCGTGTCTTTGCCCACACCACGCTCTCGCATCCACATCCACATTATAGGTGGGAATCGTGAAGGGGGCCAAGTGGCGGAGGCAACGCCAACAAGGGAAACTTTACTGAATCAGAGAGTCGAAGGTTTTTCTGCTGTCTGCTGCAACACACTGCGTATGCGTGATTTGTGTGTCTTATCAATCACGTCTAATGGAATTTCTTTTCTGCGGCCACATACTTGAGGCAGACAAAGTTCCCTAATATTTCATAATAATTTCGTGTTAAAATTGAAAAGTTGTCCAATGTTGTTTGACAATGAATTCTATTCAGGAAAGAAAAATCACACAAGCACACACATATACATATATATATATACATACATTTATTTATATTCATATTATTTTTGTTAACTTATGACAAGGCAGATAATTTGAAGGACACCTAAACAGACTCCACAATCAAAGCCGCGTATGGCTGTAATGTAAGGTTGTTTAATGTGACGCTATCCCTGTTGGTAGAATAAAAACGAAGTCATAAATTGAGCCATTGATTAACAAATGGTTTTGTTAACTTACCCAACACTGGCCTTGGCCTGCGGATTGAGCAGTTTGATCTTATAGCTGCCCGAGGCATAAAGTACGCTGGCCACATCAACTCCACTGACACTGGTGTCCAGCACATTGGCCACCAGTACATAGCTTTGCTGTCCACTCAGCGATCTCTTAATGGCCAACACATTATCATTTATAGCAGCATATCTCGTTGCACCATATTGCAACGTCTTCAGCTGACGCAGTTGCACCATCTGTTTGTACAGCTTGAGGTGACTCGAATCGGCGGCACTCTCTGTTGCCACATTGACCGTCATATAGTTGGGATTGATGGGCAGCCATGTGTTGCTGCTTGTGGAGAAGCCCGCATTCGACTCGCTGCTCCAGTGGAAGGGCGTTCTCGACGGATCTCGCGTGAACTGTTCGTAAATCTCCTGATTCGAGTTGCAGGCAGCCGGATCACGTGTGTCCTCCCAGCTAATGTCCAAATCAGTCATGCCCAGCTCTTCACCCTGATATGTAATGCTCACGCCGGGCAGGAACATTTGCAGCATGTTCATCAAATCGATGCGCTGCTCTCCATAACGGCTGCCAACGCGACGCTGATCGTGATTGCCCATCTGCAAAGAATATTCAAAGCATATTATTTTCCCTTTTTGTTTACCAGTTAATTACACTTTTAATACCTACCACCCAATTGGCTGTCTGTCCGGCTGGCATCTGGCTCAACCAGCTATTGATGATCTTCACAAAACCGCCTGCATTCATTTGTGTGTTGTTCTTGTCACCCTGGCCGCCGACAATGAACTGAAAGTTGAATGGTATCTGAGCGCCCTTCGTGGTGCGATCTCCATAGAATTGCATGACATAGTCCAGGTTTGAATAGGTCTCCACCATGAGGACTCGACTATCGCCGCCATGCACACGCTGGTAATCGTCGAGTAGTTGACGCCACTGATAGACCATGTCCACAGTTTCGTGTAGATCCTGCGTGTAGATGTGCTTCAAGTAGGAGGAATCATCTGGATCATTTGTATATCCACTCAGTGGCTCGTCCGGATAACGGCCCTCAGCGTCGGGCAGCACCTCAAAACACCAGGGTACGGCATCAATACGAAAGCCGGCCACGCCGCGATCCAACCAATAGGTGAGAACACGTTTCATTTGGGCGACCACCGCTGGATTGCGATAGTTGAGATCGGGCTGCTTGACCGCAAACTGATGTAGATAATATTGTCCACGCTGCTCATTCCATTCCCAGGCGCTGCCTCGAAAGGCCTGCAGCCAATTGGATGGCGGCTGCCTCTTGCCAGTGATGGCATCGATATACCCATCGTGCCACACATAGTAATCCTCGTAGCCCTTCTCCCGCCTAATGGACTTTTGGAACCAAACATTCTCATCACTCGAATGATTGGGCACAAAGTCCAGGATAATCTTCAGTCCACGCTCCTTGGCTGCTGCAATCAGTTCATCAAAATCCTGCAGTGTGCCATACTCCTCCTGAATATCATAGAAGTCGGCAATATCATAGCCAAAATCAGCCATGGGTGAGGTAAAAATGGGCGATAGCCAAGTGGCCGTCACGCCCAGATCCTTGAGATAGTCCAGCTTGGAGATGATGCCCTGCAGATCACCAATGCCATCGCCATTGGAGTCCTTGAAAGAGCGCGGATAGATCTGATAAAACTGCGCCACCTGCCACCAATCCCGAGTGCCGCTCGCTCTCTCCAGATCCACAGCAGCTGCCTGGCTGCTACGGCAGAACGTACCCAAGCAGAGCAGCGTGACTAACAACTTGTATAAATATTCCATGACTGACTAGCAAATTGATTTTGACAGCGGCTTATATACGAAGTACACAAAGTGATAAGCATCGAGTGCATTGATTGCATATAAGTATTTATTTGGTTAACCGTTCTGACTATATTAATTAAATGAAACAAATGAGTACCCGCTATCAATTAAGTGTCACAAGAGCTCGACGATAGCTCAGATAGAGCGCCACTTGAGCCAATAGCAAATAAATACCAAAAACGGGCAGCTGGCGAAGCTCTCCATTCGTATAGTAAGTGTAATAAGTAGTTGTGCTTCTCACAATCAGCGACTCCTTGGGACTCAATTGCAATGAGCTGGCATCGATGAGATCACTACGAATTTAAAAGGAAATGAATATCGTGTAACTTCTTATAAATAAATGAAAAATTGCAGAAAAATTGAGTAAGACTGGCAGTAGACAGGAAGAGTAACTCTTGATAATAAATGATATATAAACCATGTGCTTCTGACCAAGCCAATCTCTAGTTGTTGGTTTTTCATTACTTACCCCACTTTAAATTTGGAGTTGCCTGCTACGAGCACCACTTTCATTTGGGCTGGCAAGTCAGTAAAGCTCTGCTTGAGATTGACTGTCTCAACGCCATCGAAGATATTCAGCAGTGTCAAATAGGTGAAGTCATGCTGAAGATAGCTATGTAAATACAGAGGTCATACGTTAAAATGGACTTGAACCACTGAAACCCACAGAGCACATACCGCTTAACACCGAGTACAGCACCACTCAAGGCCTTCACTTCCGTTTTGCCCAGTTGCAGGGTTTGCGTCTGCTTTCTCAGCTGCATCAGCCGCTTGTAGATATTAAGGTGACTCTGGGGCTGCTGGCGTTCCTGGTCTACGTTGACCAGCTTGTAATCCTGGGCAATTGGTAGCCAAGTTTTGCTGGCATTGCTGAAGCCTGCATCAGTGCTGGCACTCCACTGGAAGGGTGTGCGTTCGGGATCACGTGAGAAGTGCTCATAGATGCTGGCATTGGTATTGCAGGCCGAGGGATCCTGGGTGTCCTTCCACGATATCCACACATCTGTCATGCCCAGCTCTTCACCTTGGTAGGTCACACTGGCACCCGGCAATGTTGTTATCAACATATTCAACATGTCCACGCGATCGGAGCCCAGGCGCGAACCCACACGCGACTGATCGTGATTGCCCAGCTGTAAATTACGAGATCAGAGGGTTAACTTAAGCATATATATATATATATATATATATATATATATATATATCTCATGCTTACCACCCAGTTGGCAGTACGACCCTCTGGCATATGTTGCAGCCATTTGTTAATGGTTCGAGCATAATCCTCCGCATTGGACTTGTTTGAAATCTCGGTTATCAGCAGAAAGTTGAACGGCAGCTGAGCACCATCCACGGTTGCATTGCCGTAATACTGCATCTCAATATCGATGGGTGAATAGCTCTCGGCGAGTAAAATGCGTTCATCGCCATTGTGGAACTCATCGAGTACGGCACGCCACTCGTAAACCATCGCTATTGTCTCCGGCTGATCAACAGTGTAAATGTGCTGAAGATAGCCATAATCATCGGGATCGTTGACCCAATCGTTGCGCGGTTCATCGCGATACTGACCCTCAGCATCGGGCGCTATCTCGAACAGATGCGGCACAGCATCGATACGAAATCCGGCCACACCCTTGGACAACCAAAAGCGCAAAACATTCTGCCGGGCATGATGTGGAAGATGAATAATTGAATAATGTCAAGATCTGCAGAAATCAGTCACGATCCCTTTGCTCACCTTCATTGTCTCTCGCACTTTGGGGTTGCGATAGTTGAGATCCGGTTGCTTCTTGAGAAACTGATGCAGATAATATTCCTTGCGGGTCTCGTGCCATTGCCAGGCAGAACCGCGAAAGACGCTCACCCAATTGCTGGGCGGGTGGCGAGTGCCGTTCACCATTCGCCCGGGATGCCACACATAGAAGTCCTTGTAGTCCTCCTCACCAGCCGCCGATCGCTTGAACCAGTCGCACTCATCGCTCGAGTGATTGGGCACGAAGTCCAATATGATCTTCATATCCAGTTGCTTTGCGATTTTTATCAGTCGTTCAAAATCGGACATGGTGCCAAAGATTGGCGCTATCTCCGTGAAGTTGGCAATATCGTAGCCAAAATCCGCCATCGGTGATGTGAAAATGGGCGAGAGCCAAGTGGCCGCAATACCCAATTCCTTCAGATAAGGCAGGCTGCCCGCAATGCCTAAAATTGCCAAGTATTTTGAAGTGTTTTTTTCTAAGCAGCTGCTTTATTCTCATTTTTGTTTTGATATTGGCTCACCATTCAAGTCGCCTACGCCATCGCCATTGCTGTCTTTGAATGACCTTGGATAGATTTGATAGAAAGCGCCGACTTGCCACCACTTGGGCTGATTACCATACTGATCGATGTCCACAAAGTCTGCATGATAGTTCGGAAATGGCTGACTCAACGTCGGTCCAATCAACTGCAGCATCAGCCACACTAGCAAAACCCCCATGCGGTTCACCATGTTCTCCTCGTTCCACTTTTTTCCTCAGCTTTGTTATTGTGTATCCGGCGCTGCTGGATCTGAACGTGACAAACAAAAAGATATAACTGACAATCAAATGCGAAATACGTGCGGATCATGCAAATTTACAAGCGATTACCTCTCCACTCTCTTTCCGTACAGCTCTCTGGCAGCGCTGAGCATTTATTTTTAGTATTCATATGATCAATGCTGGTCTCTTAAGAGAAAAAGAATGGAGAGAGAAAGATAGAGAGAGAGAAAGATAGAGAGAGAGAGAGAGATAGGGAGAGAGAGAGATAGAGAGAGAGAGAGAAACATAAAGAGAGAGAAAGATAGAGAGAGAGAGAGGAAGAGAGGAAGCATATAAACATATATTTGAACAGTGCTTGAAAATAGTTGGCATACTCTTCAATATGCGCTATCTGCATTTGCCATCTAAAATATATCAATTAATGTGTTTCGAAACGTTTGTGTTGTTTTCATCTATTTACTGTATATGTAAATTTATAGTTGCCATCCACTGTATAAGTGGTATTCATGCAATATTTAGACTATTATTTTGTTACTGCGTGTTGTCGTTTATCGGATTTGCATGTTTCTCTTTATATACATACTTACGTACATATATATATATATATATATATATATATATATATATATACACTTGTATGTGCGTAGAATTGAAGTGTGCGTTAGAGATTCGATGATAACCTTAACACTATCGATTCATTGTTTATTATTATAGATAATAGTAATAAACAACTCTTGTTTAAATTGTTTATTAATTTGGATTGATTATACACATACATATTTCATGTGATTTAAATGCTTTGAAATTAAATTCAATACACAAGGTATGATATAGTTTACTCTCAAAACTTGAGAGACGCATGCCTCATTTCCCCATTAAATCAGTCCACAAAAGAATCAAGCATCAAGAAAAAAACATTTTTATTATAATACGGAACTCTATTTTTCGGCTCATAGAGTCGTTGTGGAGCGCAGGACAATGGACTCGTGGGGCATTAGGGTGACACTGCCAGCGGAGACCTTGTCGCCCAGCTGCTTGATGGACTTGCGGGTGACCAGCGCGTACTGGAAATCATCTGGCAATCCGTCGAAGACGTCGTGCAAGTTCACATTCTCAATATTGTCGAAAATATTTAACAGTGAGATGTAAACGTAATTGCCGCTCAGATAGCTGTCAAGTGATCAATATAGATAGTCATTTGGGGCATGATTGGGATACCCATGGGGGATCTTAACTTACCGCTTGTTAGCCAAGACATAGTGGCTGACTGCCTTGATATCGGCGGCACCCTGCTGGATGGTTGGCTCCTTGCGCAGCTGCTGCAGCTTCTTGAAGACATTCAGATGGCTGAGTGCAGCACCGCGCTCCGTCTGGACATTACGCTGGGCATAGTCCAGACCAACTGGAAGCCATGTTGTGCTGCCGGTGGTGAAGCCAGCCATGTTGCCATCGGTCCACTGCATTGGTGTCCTAGCCGGATCACGTGACATGGCCATATAGTTCTCCTCATAGCCATTGCATGCCTGAGGATCTACCGTATCCTCCCACGAGACATAACCATCCAGCATTCCAATCTCCTCGCCCTGATAGGTGATACTGCATCCGGGCAGTGTCAGCAGCAGAATATTGAACAGGTCAACACGATCGGCACCGAAACGGGAGCCCACGCGGTTCTTATCGTGATTACCAATCTGTGCGCCGTATCGGCGTCAATTGATTACAGTTAGCAATTAGTCACATGATCTACTACGAGTTCTCGAAGTTCTCAACTTACCACCCAGTTGGCGCTCTTGCCGTTCGGCATTAGCGATAGCCAGTTGTTAATCAAGTACTCGTAATGATAGGCATCGGAGTCTCCGTTCAGATTGGTTATCAATTGGAAATTGAATGGTATCTGTGCGCCCTCCGCCGTCGAGTTGCCATAATAGTGCATCACAACCTCAATTGGGGACCAGGTCTCCACCATGAGTATGCTACAATGACAAAGATCATTACGTAAACGAGATGACTTTGGCTAGAGTTTATAGTTTTCAAGTACCCCGGAAAAGAGTAAATGTTTTCCGAGTGAGCACTTTCTCGTTGACTTACCGCTCTTCACCGCCGTTGTCCGCCTGGAACTGATCCAGAACCTCACGCCATTCGTACACCAAATGCGGCGTCTCGGGCTGATCGACCGTATAGATCTTGTGGGTGTAGCCGTACTCATCGGGATCGTTGGTCCAGTCGTTGCGGGGCTCATCTGGATAGTTGCCATTGGAATCAGCCTCAATCTCGAAGGCGTGATAGATGGCATCCACACGGAAGCCATCGACGCCCTTCTCCAGCCAGAAGCGGAGCACATCGTTCATCTCCTCGCGGACGACGGGATTGCGGAAGTTAAAGTCGGGCTGCTTCTTGTGGAATTGATGCAGATAGTACTCCTGGCGACCCTCGTGCCACTCCCAAGCGGAGCCACGGAACACGCTCACCCAGTTGCTGGGCGGTCTGCGCACGCCATTCTCAACGAATCCTGGATGCCAGATGTAGTAATCCTTGTACTTCTCCTCGCCGGCAGCAGATCGAAGGAACCAGTCGCACTCATCGCTCGAGTGGTTGGGCACAAAATCAAGGATGATCTTCACATTGAGCTGCTTGGCACGCGCCACCATATTCTCAAAATCCTCCATTGAGCCAAAGAGGGGATCCACCTCCTTAAAGTCGGCAATATCATATCCAAAGTCGGCCATAGGTGAAAGCAGGAACGGCGACAGCCAAGTCGCAGTAACTCCGATCTCCTTGAGGTATTCCAACTTCTCGGTAACACCATTCAGATCGCCAACGCCATTGCCATCGCTGTCCTTGAAGGAGCGCGGATAGATTTGATAGAATGAGGCTGTCTGCCACCAGGGGGCACTGGCATTTACGGCCAAGAAGCCCAATCCCACTAATAAGACAATGCTAAACCAAGTGGTCATTTTGAACTAAAGGAGTTGCAAGGTCCATCCAACTCTTATATGCCCTCAACTGCGTGAAAAATGACCGAATCTAAATTGTAAAACATATGGAATTAATGGCTTATCGGTCACCCTCTTCACTAGTGTCCAATTTTATAAATTTATGGATCAGTTGACTTAGATTTCATATGCCAAAATATTCCGATTAAGGTACTTCAACTGCTTATGTCAAAGTATGAGATATGTTAAGTAAAGATTTAGAC
Source organism: Drosophila anomalipes (assembly GCA_035041615.1). NCBI lineage: Eukaryota > Metazoa > Arthropoda > Insecta > Diptera > Drosophilidae > Drosophila > Drosophila anomalipes. The sequence goes on along the minus strand of JAWNKZ010000041.1, from coordinate 11,889,673 downwards.
AACCAAGTGTTAATACAAAGTGGCGACTATATTCTAATGTTTCCTTAATGCATACTTCATTATGTTCAAACAAATTTAATTTTATTTTAGATTGCAAACCAATATAGAAAAAGAAAAAGATCTTCAGATCATTTCAATAATTAGACAACGTCTGCATAGATTTCGTATAGGAAAAAATGTTAATGCCAATTTTTCTGTATTTTACTATGTACTTGCTCAAAATACCCCCAGCAGAAATATGGTCATAAATTGATAAATAGACCATGGGCCTGGGCAGGGTCATATCTTTTATGAAACAGCGAAATATAATTGATGTTTATCTATCGCATGATCTAGAAACGTGAAACCAGAATAGCGATAATATAAAGCTTCCATAAATACACCCTACGTTGTTTATTATGGAGAGACTATTGCAGCTTGAACATGCTTTGGCCATAAACAATTCCTAAAGTTCTAATCAGTGTGCGATAGTTTCGAATAATGGTGGGTTTATCTCGTCCTTAGCTTATCACTTATTTTGTCCGAGTGCATAAATAGAGGCCGTAGTTAATCCGTTGCCGCAATCGCCATTCCGACACCATGCTGGCAAAAGCTTTGACATTGTGCTGCCTGGTGGCACTCGCACTGCCAACTTTGGCTGAGAAAGGCTGGTGGCGCTCGGCACAGTTCTATCAGATCTATCCGCGCTCCTTCAAGGATAGCAATGGCAATGGCGTTGGTGACTTGCAGGGTATGTCTGAATGTCTTCCTATCTGGTGCAATCCAAACTAAATTTTATATTTGCTATTGCTTATTTTTAGGTATTACGCAACAGCTGGCATATCTGAAAGAGATTGGCATCACAGCCACTTGGCTATCGCCGATTTTCACGTCGCCCATGGCGGACTTTGGCTATGATGTGGCCAATTTCTATGAAATTGATCCGCTCTTTGGCACCATGTCTGATTTCGAGGAGCTTGTGCAGAAAGCCAACCAGATGAATATTAAAATTATTTTGGACTTTGTGCCAAATCACTCGAGTGACGAGTGCGATTGGTTCATCCGATCGGCAGCCGGCGAAGAGGAATACAAGGACTTCTATGTGTGGCACACTGGAAAGGTGGTGAATGGAATTAGGCAGCCACCAACTAATTGGATTAGCGTATTCCGTGGATCGCAGTGGACCTGGCATGAGGGTCGTCAGGCCTACTATCTGCATCAGTTCCATGCCAAGCAGCCGGATCTGAACTATCGCAATCCCAAGGTTGTTGAGGCCATGAAGGATATACTCCGCTTCTGGCTGCGCAAGGGTGTATATGGCTTCCGCATCGATGCCGTGCCGCATGTTTTTGAAGTTGAACCCGATGTCAATGGCAACTGGCCCGATGAGCCGCGCAATCAATATGCCAGCGATCCAGAGGATTACGGCTACTTGGATCATATCTATACAACTAATCAGCCCGAGACCATTGAGTTGGTCTATGACTTCCGCCAGGTGCTTGAGGAGATGGATCAGGAGCTGGGTGGCGACGACCGTATCCTCCTAACCGAGGCCTATGCCCCGCTGGAAGTCCTTATGCAATACTATGGCAACGACACCCACAAGGGTTCCCAGATCCCATTCAACTTTGAGCTGCTCGCCAACGTTCACTACAACTCGACTGCGTTCGATTACGCGCAGCTGATCCACAACTGGCTGGACAACATGCCCGCTGGCCAAGTGGCCAACTGGGTGCTGGGCAATCATGACAAGAGTCGAATTGGATCGCGCCTCGGCGCAGATCGCATCGATGCCGCCAATATGCTGTTAATGATGCTGCCCGGCATTAGTGTGAACTATCAGGGAGAGGAGCTGGGTATGCTGGATGTGTTCATCAGCTGGGAGGACACGGTGGATCCACAGGCCTGCCAGTCCAATGAGCAGGAGTTTGAGCGTCTTACACGCGATCCCGTTCGCACGCCATTCCAGTGGAGCGATGAGGCAAACGCTGGCTTCACCAGTGGTCCAACCACCTGGCTGCCCATCTCAGCGGACTACAAGCTGGTGAATGTGAAGCGGGAGCGTGGCATCGCCCTTAGTCATCTTAATGTCTACAAGCAGCTGCGTGCTCTGCGAGATGAGCCCACCATGAAGGATGGCGATGTCACCGTCAAACCCATTGGACCCAGTGTGCTGGCCTTCAAACGGTTCGTCGCAGATCATTTTGGGTTAGGAATTCCTTATGAAACTAAATTCTTTATATCTATTTGCAGATCTCTTGCCGGTCATAAGTCGTACATAGTCGTTTGGAACCTGAACGATGATGTTGAAACGGTTATCCTAGACTCTGTCTTCATCGACCTGAGCACCGAGCTGCGCTACGTTGTTGTCACTAACAAAAGTATTCGTCGCAAGAAGTAAGTGAAGTCCTCAAAGTATAATGTTTAAATTGTAAATTAACTTTATCTTTTTCTCATTTTTGTAGTGATTTGACCTATGCCAATTCAGTGCTCTTGATGCCCAAAGAAGTTATTGTACTTAGCACTGTTTAACTACCTGATTTCTCATTTTTATTAAGTTCATTTGTGTTCGTTGAATATCTGCAATGTCAATTCAGATTAAACAACTAAAAGTATCATATAAAATATAATACACATATACGCACACGATTCTTGTCAATATATATATATACCTTATAACAGGTCGTAATTTTTCCTTATCAGCCTATTGGGGTTGGTTTGATAAGCCAACTCGTTGGACTTATAGCTACCAGAACTTCGACACTCGCATGATTGACTTGGAAATAAAATGTGTTATTAAATTATTGATTTTTGGCGAGAACCTTTAAATAACTTATTACACATATTAGCTAAACTACCAAGCTGTTTTTAATTGATTCATATGGCACATAGTTCCAATCTTGATTAAGATTGCGAAATGCACTGACTAAATTCAAACTCGTTACTCAGGCCAGCCAGCGTAGTACGATTGCTTCATATGGCATCAGTATTATTCGCTCTTTCAGATCAATAGTCTCTCTATAAAATATAGAATTGTATGAGCAACAATTCAAATATAATGGAATTTAAACTTACCCAGGTCTGTGTACGGAGTAGGCCGTCACAAGTATGTATTCAAATACTCTATCCACCAGACCATCGATGATTTCCATTTTGTTGCCCATGTTGACTAGAATGCGATACTCCTCATTGCGATTATTGGTGCTGCGGAGTAGAATATCTCATTCAATGACAATTTCTCAAAGTTGCTTTGCTTGCCGCTTACCGCACAATCTGGAGGATCTGTTCCGTTACTGCCGTGTAGGAGAAGCCATCCTTTTGCTTGAAGGCCCTAAAAGCAGAGGAGCTCTTTAGCTGCTGCAGACCCTTGAACACCTGCAATGAGGAACGTGCCACGCCTCTTTCAGTTTTCACGTTATAACGCTGAAAGTCGGGACCAACGGGCAGCCAAGTGTTCTCAGCCGTGGAGAAATCAGCATTTGTAGCTGGAGACCATTGCATGGGCGTTCTTTCGCCATCCCGATCATCGCATGAGATCTCAGTGCACTCAGTCTTCACATTGGACATGCCGATCTCCTCCCCGTAATAGGTAACTGAGGCACCTGGCAGTGCATTAACAATCACATTAAGCAGATCCACCTTATGTGCACCCATCCTATCAGCCACGCGCTGTGTGTCGTGATTGCCCACCACCCAGTTGGCAGTCTGGTGATTCGTCCACATGGTCTGCATCCAATAGTCAATAGCACCGACAACATCCTTGGCCGTTGAGAAGCCGTTAAGATACATCAGCTGAAAGTTCATAGGTATTTGGGTGCCCTGCCGCTCGCCATTGCCAAAGTAAGCGCTCAGCGTTTCCACCGAGCTGTACGCCTCTGCCAGGAGGACACGTGTCTCGCCGCCATGCTCGGCCTGATATTTGATCAAGTAATCCCTCCATTCGTACATTAGCTGCACAGTATCTGGCTGATCTTTGGTGTAGATGTGATCGAGATAGTCGTAGCTATTGGGATCGCTGTTCCAGCCACTTAGCGGCTCGTCACGGTAGCTACCATCGGCATTCCGATGCTCGTAAATGTGGGGCACGGCATCGATGCGAAAACCATCGATTCCCCGATCCAGCCAGAAGCCCAGCACGTCCAGCATATGCTCGCGCACCATGGGATTACTGAAGTTCAGGTCCGGCTGCCTCACCTGAAACTGGTGCAGGAAGTACTGCTGTCGCGTCTCATGCCAGGTCCACTGTGATCCACCGAAAACGCTCACCCAATTGCTGGGTGGTTCGCGTTCACCCGTCTCCGCATTCACCTTGCCATCGTGCCACACATAGAAGTCATCGTAGCCATCGAGTCGTTGCACAGATTTTTGGAACCACTCACACTCATCGCTCGAGTGATTCGGCACAAAGTCCAGTATAATCTTCAAGTTAAGTTTCTTGGCTTGCACCATCATGGCATCAAAATCATCCATTGTGCCAAAGATCGGATCAATTTCCTTAAAGTTCGATATATCATAGCCAAAATCTGACATGGGCGACTTGAAAATCGGCGACAGCCAAGTGGCTGTGATGCCAATTTCCTTCAGATACGCCAGCCGTTGCGTGATGCCCTTTAAATCGCCAACGCCATCACCATCGGTATCCTGGAAGGATCGCGGATAGATCTGATACAGCGCCGCATTCTCCCACCAATCGATGTCGTTGGAGCCAATTGTGGGGCTCACTAACAGTGCTGCGAGCAGACCCAGAAGTAGTCGCGTTAACATGTCGCTCGCGTTTGAGTGCAGCTCAATCAATTAGTTAATAACAATTGCCAGTTTCACATGTTGCGATAGTAATTGGATCGATAAGGCCAGCTATTCTCGTATACGATATACGACATTCAGTACTATTGTATTGGTATATGGCATGCCAGACACTTCATAGATTACACGAGTTGCTCTTCTTCTTTTTAACACCCTGCTGCCAATGGCAAAATGAGTTTATTGATTAAATGCAACTAGAAACACAAAATCTATTTCTTCTAACCAAGGAAATTAGCAATAAAATTAAGATAGATTCACAATAATTGAGAATGAGAACTTTATTTTATATAAATAAATTTAAAAGTACACTATACTGTAGTATAAAGATACGTATATGTTTATATTACAGTCAGCGAAAGATGGACGCCTGTTCAACATCAATCGACTATTCGAATTATTTGCTTTCAACTGAATTTCAAGGTATTAGTTAGTCGAGCAATTTTCTCCAGATCACTCTTCTTTTATGATATGATTTTTATGCGACTCGAGTATAACATTGCGATACTCATCGACCTAATCTTTAACATTTTACAACGTTTGTTTACGGAACATTTAAGGGAAAGTGTATTTCCCCAATCGAATCATTTAATATAGCACACCCATATTTTAAAGCTATCTAATGGTATTTATAGGTTCTAAAAAAATATCGTATCTAATTACTATTTTTGGGTATGAAGGTATGCTACAAAATAACCATTAAAATTACTTTTAGTCTATAATCGCTTATGAGTTCATTTTCGAGCATTTCGAGCTGTTTAATGAATTTAATAGTAATTTCGCTCGAAAGAACGAGCACCGAAATAAAAAATTGACATTATCTTTGACACAATAAAATCCAATGGTTGAAAATTTTATGTTCATGTCCTTCTGACCACTTGACAGCTGTGACAAGTGTCACAAAGCGCTCACTCGCCATTTTTAAAAAGCTTGACTTTATTTTGACAAATTTTTTTGCCAACCCACGGGCATTAATAACTCGACGTGCTTTCAAATAAATTACACTGACTTAAGTGTATATTTAGTTAATTAATGGCTATAGTTAAATGTGGATTTGTGTGGTCTTCATACAAGAGTTGCAAGAACTAAATAGTTTTATTACGTTAACTCCTCCCTCATGCTCTAGAGGCTAGAGTCAGCTTAATTAAAATATCTTCTGTTATTTTACAGGTATTATTATTATTATTATTGTTATTAATATTAATATTATTATTACTGTCATTACTATTACTCAATCAATAATATTATTATTATAATAAGAACACAATAAAATCAAACAAATTGAATTAGTGTTATGTTCGACTCAAATGTTTTTGTTATAATTAATTGTTAATTAAGACTTTGTACAGCAAACGACAAGCCTTATATTACATGTTTTATAGATGTTATATTATAGATGTTTAAAGATAACGATAATATTTAACAAAGCAAATGTCATAAGCTAAAAATAATCTTAATATCATATAAATAAAATGTCATTGTTTACTTGTTATATCTCTTATTTATGACAATATAGAGGGAACTCAGGTGATATTTAAATAATTAAAAAATAAAACCGGATGCTTATCAATCATAAATCAGACTCAGGTCGTTTTGGAATTAACATTATTTTGATAAAAATGGGGAACGGCCAAAGAGTGTAAGGCTTTTACTCGGATTTGATTGGCAATATATTATTCTGATGAGCTAAATAACACATTTGGAATCATTCCAGCATATAATTTATATATTAATATTATTGTATTCAAATTTTAATAGAATTCAATGCAATCTTTGACAGGTTTATAAGCCCCACAATTTTTAAATGTACAGTTTTCAGTTGTTTTTTTTTTTACAGAATCGAACAGATTTGGGGGCTCGCGTTGCTTTGCAACCGAAACGAGTTTCGGATAGCGGATTGAACGCGTTTCATCGTTAAGCTTTTGATGCACTTTGGCATTCTTTTTAATATTAATACTAAACAATATGTTGTCATGCTGTATGTAAGCAAATAATATAGAAATAGAACTGGGTTTGGCCGGGTAAGTCCACACATAATTCGGGGTAATGGGAATGCAAAGGGGACAAGTCATGAAAAGAACTCGATTTGGATATTGGTCAGCATCATCTCGGAATAGTATAAAAGGTAGCAGCTGGTCAGAGTGGATCATCAGTCAACGTTCGTTCTTTACGCACCACAACTGCAACCCCTTCAAGTTAAAATGTTCAAAATCGTGAGTTAATCGTTGACCAAAGTAAGTAACGATAATAATATCGCCAATCTATATGTTTTTAAGGTGATGATCTGCGCTGTTATCGGCCTGGCCGCCGCTGCTGGTGGTGGTGGTGGTGACGATGCCCACGCTGAAGTCATTTCGCGCAAAGATGATATCCGCCACGACGGTTTCGATTCTACCCTTGAGACCACTAACCACATTACACGCGATGATCACGGCGATGAACACGGCAATATCCACGGCAGCTTCGGCTGGATCTCCCCCGAGGGCGAACACATCGATATCAAATACGTTGCCAATGAGCACGGATACCAGCCATCGGGACACCCAATTCCCGAGGCAATTGTGCGCGCCGTTGCCTATAACATTCAGCATGCTCATGCCCCCGAAGAACACCACGGCGGTCACCATTAGAAGAATGTCAGCCCCTGTGCCGTTCGCTTGGACTGGACTTGGAACGTACAACGGACTAGCCTCAAAATAATTCACTATTGTCTTCAAGTTATTCGCATCTAAAGAATGTTAATTTTAAACAAGTGTAATAAATACATTTTTGCAATGAATGCCACTCTGGTTTACTGATAGGTTCACAGGCTACATGTATCTATACAGCTTCGAATATTTAATAACATTTTAACGGCGTCATTTCTTTCTGGTAATCAGCATTAGGTTATATATACCCTTCTATTGCCAATACCTGCTTATCTATATAAAATATGTTGTTATAAAATTCGTATACATAATTTATTGTATTGCTTCGGCATTGCCCAATTTAATCTACTCGTGAGAATTAACTGGTAAATAATTGACATTCGAAATTATTACATTAAATGAGCTAATGGACATAAAAATGAATAAATACATAAAGGACACGAATCGACTTTGGACAGCTGAATACATGAATTCTATATCTTTGATAAGACATTACTGTTATTGATATGTTCCTAAATTGTTATCCTAACCAAATTAAAAAAATATAATAAAAATATGTATTAAAATTAATTCTCATTCCTTGATGTAGCATAGTGAAATACATTTTGTTGATGACATTTGCAAGGTTATCAAATGTCGATCACAAATAGTTTGAGTGTAATAACAATTTTTTGCTAGTGACTTTGTCGGTTATCTTCCAATAAGGCCCCTTAGAGGTAAGCTTCTATAATTTCAAGTATGCTTTTAATTTTCGCATACTTCCCATCAGATGATTATTATTGCAAACTGACTAATGCCCGATGCACTTCTATTGCTGTAATTACAAAATCAACAACAAATTTTCCGCAATCGAAAATCACAGTTTTAAAAAGCTAATGCGAAATCGCATTGTCTGACTTGTCATTATAAAGTGCTTTGGTGTTTATACTTAAAACGAATGACATTCGAAAGTGGTATTATTTTACACAGAATGGTTGCTCTGTAAACTATGCGATCAGGTTGTTTACCTAACAATTGAGATATCCACTTCATGTGGGCACAAACTCAATGGGCATGGTCTTATCGGGCCCCATAAAAGGCCCCAATCAGTTGTCAGTTGGAACAAATTCATTCAGTATGCGATTTGTAACAGTCGTTGCGATTCTGTCTGTTGTGCTGGGCATCTGCAGCGCCACTGAGTGGTGGGAGAGTGGAAACTATTATCAGATTTATCCGCGCTCATTTCGTGACTCCGATGGAGATGGCATTGGAGATCTGAATGGCGTTACAGAGAAGCTGCAGTACCTCAAGGATATTGGGTTCACTGCCGCTTGGCTGTCGCCCATTTTCAAGTCACCCATGGTTGATTTTGGCTATGACATTGCCGACTTTTATCAGATCCATCCAGAGTATGGCACCATGGAGGACTTTGAGCGTTTGATTGTACGCGCCAAGGAGGTCGGAATTCGGATCATATTGGACTTTGTGCCCAATCACTCGAGTGATGAAAGCGAATGGTTCCTTAAGTCGGTAAATGGAGATCCGAAGTACAAGGACTATTACATTTGGCACGATGGCAAAATCAATGAGGAGACTGGTGAACGTGAGCCACCAAACAATTGGAATTCAGAATTTCGGTTCAGCGCTTGGGAATGGAACGAGGTCAGAGAACAGTATTATCTGCATCAATTTACGAAGCAGCAACCGGATCTCAACTATCGCAATCCCGCTGTGGTGAATGAGATGAAGAACGTGATCAGGTTTTGGCTGGCCAAGGGAATTGCCGGTTTTCGGATCGATGCGATACCCTATCTATTTGAAATCGATCTGGATCGCTACAATCAATATCCAGATGAGCCCCTTTCCAACGACAACACCTGCCCCGATCCCGACGATCACTGCTACACGAAGCACATCTACACCCAGGACCAACCCGAGACATTCGACATGATCTACCAGTGGCGCGAGGTAGTCGATGAGTTCCGCAAAGAGCACGGCGGAGAGCAGCGCATACTCATGACTGAGGCCTACACCAGTTTTGAGAATATGCTCAAATTCTATGGCGATGGCGTTCGCAATGGCTCGCAGATTCCGTTCAATTTTGACTTTCTTTCGAATATTAACAATGCCTCAAAGGCTACAGACTATGTGGAGCACATTGAGAAGTGGCTGAATGCCATGCCCTCTGATGTCTATGCCAATTGGGTGCTGGGCAATCATGACAACAAGCGTGTCGCTTCACGTTTTGGCGTGCAGCGTACGGATCTGATAAATATTCTGCTTCAGACATTGCCCGGACATGCAGTCACCTACAATGGTGAGGAGCTCGGCATGACTGATGTGTTCATCAGCTGGGAGGATACTGTGGATCCGCCAGCATGTAACTCCGATCCAGAGCACTACTATGATCGCTCTCGTGATCCTGCACGAACACCATATCAGTGGGATGCTTCCCCAATGGCGGGTAAGTACAGGGAAACATCATTGTTGTCAGACCCATCACCCATTGCATTATATGTTGCTTCATAACCCGCTTAGGATTTACCAGTGCTGATCACACCTGGCTGCCAGTCTCGACTGATTATAAGACGAACAATGCCTTGCAACAGCTGCGAGCTCCACAATCGCATCTGCAAATCTTCAAGACTCTGGTGCGTCTCAGGCAGGAGCCCTCGTTCCGTGCTGGTGGCTTGAAGATTCAAGCTCTCGATGACGATGTCTTTATCTACTCACGGTATTTCACTTGTACTCCTTTAAAGTATTCACTGACTACAACTTTTGCTCCGTCTCTCTTGTAGCCAAAAGAAAGGAAGTGATCTATATGTGGTAGTGCTGAATCTGGGAGGTACTGACAAATCCATTGACCTAACCAAGCACTTCAGTTTGGGCGCTACTGCTGAGGTCATAACCAGCTCGTTGCAATCACAGCACATCAATGGTGACATCATTCAGACATCTGCGTTTGTGGCCAACGGCTATGTGGCCACGGTTTTAGTTGCCATCTAAAAAGTTTCGAACCTGATTATGCAACTGTAACTTTAACAAACTTTTAATAAAATAAACAATGTGAAACGCCCAACATATTAATATAAATAGAAAAACAAGTTAAACTATTTCCTTTCACGCAACCGCAGATGTAGGCCATTCTCTGACTTAAGAGTCAGAACGGCGGACAAGATCGGATCGTATTTGTGACCCCGCGACTCCTTCATCTCTTTCTCTGCCTTGGGGAGGCCCAAGTAGGTATTTAAGTAGCCATCCTTGGAAACAAGTTCATCCACAGCTGGCAGCACCTCAAAGGTACGCACTAGCTTCGAAATCACAGTCTTAATCTCCAACAGGGCAAACTTTTGCCCAATACAATTGCGTGGACCGGCGCTGAAGGGAATATAATCAAAGGGCCCCGGCTTCTGCAGTTCGAAGCGTTCTGGATAGAAGCGATGTGGTTCCTTGAAAGTGCGATCATCATAACCCAACATGATCAGTGGTAGATTCAGGGTGACGCCCTTTGGCATAATGGTGCCATCTATTAACAGATATCAAAATCACGATGATGGTTCAGTTTCCGCTGTGAGCATTTTTCAAACTCACGTATATCGTAATCCTTATCAGTGTAACGGCCAATGAACGGTACACTGGGATACACTCGCTGCGCCTCCTTAATAAACAGATCCAAGTACTTCATGTCAGCGATTTCCTGAAAGGTAGCATCACGATGCATTTCATTGCCCATAACAGTGCGCTGTTCCTCGTATAGTTTGCGCTTGGGTTGAAGATGAAAAACATTAGCCAACTTTTAGGCTGATCAGTTACAAATTACTCACCTGCTCTTCCGGAAATCTGGATAGTATATAGGCGGCGAAACCAACGCCCGATGTAGTCGTATCGTGACCCTCAAACATAAATGTTGAAACTTCATCATAGATCTCCTGCTGAGTCAATGGACGACCGTCAATAGTAGAGGAGAGCAGTGTGTCCAAAAAAACCATCTTTTTGCGGGAGAACTCATCGCCATCAGTTTTCTTAGCAGTACCAGTGCGATGTGCTTCGATTCGCTTCTCAATGATTTCGTTGGTGAAGTCTTCTAAGATTTTGAGGGTATTCGAAAATTCAACGTAGCTGCGCGTAAAGCGATGAATCCAGCTGGTTCGCTTGAGGGGATCATATGCTCGCGAATTGATGTTGTAGCAAATGCTGTAAGGATAATGTCAACAAAACTGTAAACTTAACAATTACCCAAAAATCAACTCACTCTTTGAAAGCCTTTACAACATTGACAGTGTCCCGCTTTTCTATTGCATTTACTGTTACCCCCATCGCTGTATTGCAGATGACATCCAGTGTTAGATAATGTGTTTCATGCTGAAAATCTATAATATTGTCGCCAGCTGAAATCTTTTTCAGCTGCTTGATAAATGTGGTCGAGGTCTCATTCATAACTTGATGAAAGTCTTGCAGTATATTAAAATGGAATGCGGGCGTAATCATTTTCCGATGCTTATGCCATTTGCTGCCTTTGCTCGTGAGCAGTCCCTCGCCAAGCCAGGGATGCAACATATCATAAACATCTGATTTTTGGATCAAAGTGTTGCTGCTCAATATCACCTGAAAATGGACAAATCCATATCTAAAATATATATTTAGATATATTTTGCTTAAGACTTACCTCCAGGTGTTTTGGATTGCAAACCACAACATTGCCATAGTAGCTTGCCCATATACGATAATTATCCTTGTCATATTTATGCCACCACTCAAATAACTTGTTTAGCATTTCTAAATAAAAAGAGAATAGTAAATTGCATTAAAAGCAAGCTAGCACAACATTTAAAACCAAGTAATTAGTTGAGCATTATAAAGTAATAAGTTTGCACAACCATCTAAGCAGACACTTACAGACGAGTAGCTAATATGTTGATCAAGTTTATATGTGTACATACATAAGACGTCTCCTCCAAAAATATATTTAACACTTTCATATATATGTAGCTATGTGTGACTTGTGAAACAAAATTTATAATAATAATAATAACAAAAATCACCATATCTGACTCATACTTTGCGCTCGATTACTTGTCGCTAAAGTTGTTGAATAAACATAAATATTACTATCAAAGTTTATTAAACACCTGGCCCATATCAGTCGTTTGTCAAAATACATAAGATTAAAAAATAATTCAAATGTTTTTTGGTTGTCAATGCATAAGTGCCTTAACTCGAATGGCACTTTAACTGATGAATTTCAAAATTTTCATCACTTACAATGCAATTCGAGAAAAGGCAATAAGCCATTAAAACTTTGCAACTTTCCATTTCAGTAATAATCCAAAGTTAAGTTACCCGTCGGGTTTTTTCCAATTTGATGGGCATTGCCGAGGAGTGGCAGTGTCGACGGACCCCTTAATTTGTTAAGCATGCGTTTCTTGTGGGCAAACTTCACTTCAAAGTACGTCCACACTAGCAGCGGCAGTGCCAGAATAGCATACAAAATAAACCACATTGTTCGAACACGCACAAGCCGAAATTAAACAAAATCAATACTCGAACTGGTCCGGTTCCGTCCGATCACGACTATCCAAAGAATTAAAGTGCCATGAAAATGAGAAGACGCTCAACTTAAATACGAATCGCCCAGATTGGAGTAAATTCTGGTTTTAGCGAGTCACAATGAGTCAACCAAAAAAACAATAAGATAGCAACGTAGAGGGAGACACATAGATTGGTAGCTCAAAGTCAAAACTTACTGGATTGCGGTAAATATATCTGAATGTATTATACAGAGTATTTTATCTCAACTTAAAAACTTACAAAATACATTTAAATACAGTTGCAGTCAATACTCTCTTAGCAACGCATTGGGCACACATGAAAGCTAATTAATTATTTTATGGCAATTAAAAAAAAACATGCATTTCCTAAAGCAAAGTGCAAACAGCTGGCGGCAAATAAAGCATACACTTGAACATCTGGACTCCGGACTTTTTAATATAATAACATTCGATTTTTTTCTTAATTTCAGCTATTGCTCCAAAATCAATATTGTAAATGTATGTAGCTTAATTGTATTAGCACATTTGCCCGATTCATCCCAAGGCAACTATATACTATATACAGGTTCATTCCGGCCGAAGAATATAATCAAAGTTCAGCAAGGTGTGTGGAAAAAATTTACTCTCAGGAAAAAGTTTGTTTTCGATAAATAAAAAAGCAGGTTTATTGTTTACATTTTTATACCCTTTTAAGGGTATTACTATTTTGTGGTGACATTTGCAACACATGGTCTTAGACCTCTGCAGCCCCATTAAGTATATAAACATATATTCTTGATCAGCATAACTAGACAATATAGCCATATCCGCTTCTAAGATTTTTGTCTATGAACATTCATATTTCAATCAATCTCGGTATATACCAAATCGGATATATACTCGACTGATTATCTCTGAAAACATATAAATAAGTTTTGCTAACTCCTGTTTACAATTTAAATGTCAGCAGATTAACGCCGGTCAAGAAGGGTATGTTATATTCGGCGTCCTTCAGATATGTCTTATTGATGGTTTTTTTTTGGGTTTGAGGTGAGACAAAGAAACCATTAACAAAAGTTTAGCACATTTAAGAGTCATGCATAGTGAGTTTTCAGTTGGCATTCCAAGAGTTTTTATGTCGAGCCGTTTTTTCTGAGGTAGCCTAAAAGTATACAAAATTGTGCGGCATTTAGTTTGGGGTCTGATCTTTGCTGAGTTAAACTTAGTTATCCAAGTATGGGTGTTTCTAAATTTGTTGAATATTAGCACCAAGCAGACAACACATAGAGGCGTCAAATCGACAAAACAAATTGATTACTAAAAAAAACCTGTGACCGAGCGACACACGGCAATATTAGGGAGTTAATCTAAGCTTGATATACGATATATTGAATTTGTTTTATGTATGAAAAATAATTGAATAGCTCTTTATTATATTATTGTAAAGGGAACAGACAGACCGAAATAAAATCAAAATTATAATATAACATTATTAAACTTAAATTTATATTGATATTTCGACGTGGGCAATTGAATGTTGTCCTGGGCGTGGCCAAGATAGATCACCCTACTTGTTATTTTTCTTATTGCTTCAAGTTTATAAGATTGTCAGCAACAATATCAGTTCAATCTATTTTTGCCACTGTGAATCAATACATAATTGCAAAAACGCAATCGTTGGTCAACAATCGCAACCAAACAAACTGATTGGTCTTATCAGACTAATTACGTGGGTGTTGATTCGCATTGCCCTTTAGACTAACACGTCATAATTATGTGTGGCCAGTGAGGCAATTAAACCATTAATTAAAACCATTAAACCATTAAACTATGAGTTAACAGCAGCCACTTCTTTGGGAATATACACATCGGCAATGTACATATGTTGTTATTATCTAGCGATAATTACGAGTTTTAATTAGACCTGGACACTTTGTGCAACGAGTAGTTGTGCATAGAGTAGCAATAACTAGATAAGCTATCGATTATGCTATCGCTCTTTTGATCACATAACATTTTGGCGAAGACTTTTGGACATTAGGCGATCAGTTAGCAAAGCATTCGCCAATTGAGTAGACCGTGGATCGAAAGACTTAAATTTTGAAAGTCGCAGAGAAAATTATCAATTCTGAAGCGTAATATATCGAAAGATGTTTCTGTTGGCGGCGGCAATACTCTTGGCCACCATTTTGGTGTTCAAGGGTGTCAGGATATTCAATTACCTAGATCACATGGCTGGTATTATGGAAATGATACCGGGTCCAACGCCCTATCCCTTTGTGGGTAATCTATTTCAGTTTGGACTTAAGCCAGCCGGTAAGCATAAATAAATCACTCGCAACCTATATTTATGTACTATTTGGCAGTGTGAATTGAAATACGAATACAAACTAAACCAAAAATATTATTTTTGTACATTTTTTTTGTTGCAATTCCACGTGCCAGATAAATATAAATTGGGTTTTTATATCTAAGTTATAGAAATATCAATACATCAAGATAGATTACAGCTGCATTCATTTTCTTTTCTTTGCCACATTTCTTGTCATTTTCATCAGATTTTGTCTGCTTGCGCATTGGACCCCTAAGCCATGGATTGGTCCCAATGCAAATCAGGCGCCCGTACAATTTGTTGAATATTTTTTGTGCTGTTTCCCTGCACGTACTTGCCCACAAGTAATCATTTCCAAATGCACAATAGCCGGAGTTCAAAACGATGCACAACAATTGATTGCTTTGCCATGCTTCGATATGGCTGGAATAGTCTGTATGTGTGTGTGTGTGTGTGTGTTTAGAGGGGAGAAGGAGTCTTTATTTGTTTGACTCTGCGAATGTTGCACATTGTGGGCATCCTTGGTGCATATTCTGTTGCCATTTCTATCATCCTTGTTTGATTTTTCTCTTATTGCGACTTAATAGATACTTGATGCAGTCATTGTGTTGAATACAATGTACTCATTGTGGATCTTCAATAACTTGTACTCATTGTGGATCAAAGTAACATGTGCAAGCAGCCAAACCCCCTCATTGATTTCGACAATTAAGCAATGCAATATTAAATGCAAATTGCAAATTGAAATGTTAAAATGTTTTTGTGATCGGAGTGGAATGATAGATAATACTTATCTGGCTACTTGCTCAAGTGACCCTGCTGCTTCCCACTGCATACGCACTCGTCTGTTGACATGGAGTAATCAGTTGAAACCCTTTCATTATTCTTGTACTTTCCCTCCACGCAGAGTATCCCAAAAAGGTATTACAATATTGCCGGAAATATGATTTTCGAGGCTTCCGTTCGTTGGTGTTCCTGCAGTATCACATAATGCTCAGCGATCCGGCCGAAATTCAGGTAAGTTGAGAATTGTGGACTTCAACTCAATACCAATTTTATGCTCTTTCACAGAACATGTTGTCGAGCTCGTCACTGCTGTACAAGGAGCACTTGTATTCATTTCTACGACCCTGGCTGGGTGATGGCCTGCTCACCAGTTCCGGTGCCCGCTGGCTAAAGCACCAGAAGATCTATGTGCCCGCCTTTGAGCGGTCTGCCATTGAAGGATACCTACGGGTGGTGCATCGAACCGGCAATAGATTTATGCAGAAGCTGGGACAACAGGCAAAAGCCGCAAAGCCTTTTGATGCACAGGAATTGGTTGGCAATTGTACTTTGGATATTGTTTGTGGTAGGTGGTTGGCTTATTGTTTGTTGGTTGTCGTTTGGCAGAAACTTTACGCTATGTCATGGACATTTTATATATTTTGCTAAATTCTTACGGTGCGGCGAAGGCAGCCAGTTGCACCCGTTTATTTTTATAATTTATTACGGCCATTTTATAAATATGATTTATAGCAAAAAACATTGCCACAAGTGGCACAGATTGTGCGGCGGAAAAGTATTACAGCGCATAAAATGTAGCGAGTTCCTTTTTGTATATTTTGTATAATTTTTAAATAAGGTGAAGAAAATGTGAAGAACTTTGAAAAATGAACAACAACAAAAAAAATGTGGAGAAAGACATAGTGAAGAAATATTTTTGATAGCCTTAAATGATACCCTCCGGCAAAAATGAGTTTAGCTGCTTTCAGAGTATTATTTTCATTTACTATTGATTTATATTTATCACCTACATAGAAAACGCAACGGGCAATGCAAGCAATTCACTGAATGGCGATCCTTCAGATTTTCATAGCGCCATCAAAGAGTAAGTTCAAGTTGAGTTTGGAACCGACCCATAAGAAAACATTCTTAATTTCGTTACACCTTCAAACAGCCTTTGCGATGTCGTCCAGGAGCGCACTTTCAGCATTGTGAAGCGCTTCGATGCACTCTTCCGATTAACCCCATACTACATGAAGCAGCGACGAGCGCTCAATTTGCTCCGGAATGAAATACGGCGGGTAAGTGTATTAATAAAAGTTGATGAGAGTTTAAATTCAAAGTTAAATTCTTTGGCCAGATAATAACTCAGCGGCAGGAACACTTGGCCAAGGCGAAGGAGAATAAAAATGCTGTGGAGCTGAGCAATAAACCCTTCATAGATGTGTTGATGGCCGCCAAGCTCGATGGATGTGCGTTAAAGGAGCGCGAGATTATCGAAGAGCTGTCCACATTTATATTTACAGTAAGTTGTGTATATATTTCACATATTAGAGTCGGTGTTGATCTCTTTTCTCACTAGGGCCACGACCCCGTCGCCTCAGCAATATCCTTTACGATCTACACGCTCTCTCGCCACCCTGAAATACAGCAGAAGGTCTTCGATGAGCAACAGCGCATATTTGGCAAGGATCTAACTGGCGAATCAGATATAGCCCGGCTGCAGCAAATGCACTATCTGGAGCTGGTTATACGTGAAACACTTCGTCTCTATCCGTCGGTGCCGCTGATCGCGCGTACCAATCGCAAATCCATCGACATTAGTGAGTAATTCAGAAATCCATTTTTGTTGACTATAATAATAATTCATCGTCTTAGATGGCACAAAGGTTGCCAAGCGCACAACGGTCATCATGTGTCTGATTGCCATGGGATACAACGAACGCTATTTTGACGAACCCTGTGTTTTTCGACCGGAACGCTTCGAGGAGACCAACTCGAACAGTGACATTGAAGCCTTCAAGAGTGTGCCGTTTAGTGCCGGGCCCAGACGTTGCATTGGTAAATACAATATAATGTTTTGGCCCCAACGAATCACGTAACTAAATTGCATTGCAGCCGAAAAATTTGCCATGTATCAGGTGCAGGCGCTGCTCTCTCTGCTGGTGCGACACTTTGAAATCCTGCCAGCTGTGGATAATCTGCCCCCAGGCATCAATGACCACTCGCGCGAGGATTGTGTGCCGCAAAGCGAATACGATCCGGTGTTGAACATTCGCATAACACTCAAATCAGAGAACGGAATTCAAATCAGACTAAAACAGCGTACTGGAATGCAATAAATTAATACCCAGCTCTGACTATAATTTATTACAATCATTTACTCGATGCTCGTCAGCCGAGAGCACTGCTAATTGTTTCTACATACAATATATATTGGAAATGTATAGAGAACAAAAAAAAATATCCAGTTGCTTCATATTAAGTAAATACCATTAAATAGATTTAGGTGGAATTTATACAAACAAAAGTTACTCAACTGTCTTTAAAGTATCAAAAATATCACTGATACCTTGGCAATAAAAAAGCTAAATACTAAACATTTAACAATGTCAAATGTATAATTTGCACATTTTTTTAAAACCTTTTAAGTGTTAAAATTAAATCTTTATTCAGAATCATTCCTGTGTTTCCAAATATCTTCAAGAGCGCGAAAATATAGCATGAATGCCGAAGTGATTATTTCTGTATATATCATTTGCAATCATGTAGCTTGTGAAAACTCATAGTATGTCAATTTCACATCGACTCGTGAATTTTAATTAATATCTAAAATTGACCTAGTTATGTCAGCAAGTTATTATTATCTTGTTTACAAAAGCAGCAGAAATTATATGATTTCATGTTGCTTTGCATAATTAAAGATTGGTTATTTTTACATTATTGTTATTATTTTTTTAATTTACATATCGTTTTAATTTTTAATTACTTAATAACGTAAAAATGAGGCAAAAATATTGTAGTTATCCACTGCAGCAAACTAATTTGTGCACCGTTGTTAAGGAAAATGATAGAAAATTACCATATTTCGTAGCCGACATATCAAAAATCATGTTTATTTTTTATTTCAACTTTACTACTATTCATGCTGCAGTACCACATATTTAGTAAGTGCTTTGGTCAATATTTTAAATTTACTTATGCGAAAAACAGACGGTCACAGGCTGACCTGTATATGAAGTTTGCGAACATTATTTATAGGGACAACTGGGCATTGGAATAAATTTAATTTGGATAATTGCTGCATCGTTTTAGTCATCTCATCTATTATATTCCACTCTGAGTCATGTGTGTTTTTGAGTGCTTTGCCTAAGAGGCGGGTCCGTGTTGAAATTGTTGAGCACATGTCGCAAAACACGCATGCAATTTTAAGCCGCATACTCTCACTTCAGTAATACATGTTACATAAATTTACCCAAAACAGCCCATGTTTTACATGGATATAGCCAAAAAGGAAAACATGCTGGCAAACAATAGAGCTGCATTTATGCATTTTCCCCATTTTGTTTATCTATTTTGTTTAGCTACTGCAAACAATGGAAAAATTATATGAATAATCCTGGTATTAAAGCATACGAAGTCAAGGTTTTCAATAGAGATATGACAGTCAAATTTACAATACCGAAAATATTCTCCAACGCCATCTGTGTCTTAAATTATTTCCTGTGCAGTTAATCAATAAATTGACAAAGGTTTTTCGATACAGTTTCCAGGAGCGATGTGTCCATAAATTGCAGCTGTTATGAGTTCCACGAACAACTAAAAGCGCTTATGCCCCATTTGCGTGTGGCAAATGGCAAAAACGAAGGCCCGAATGAATTGTCTGAATTGTTCTGGCACAGATTCGATTTCACAGTGATTGTGCGATTTTGGCTCCTCTGCTAATTTGCTACAAATCACAAATGTATGCCATTTATAGCGGTCCAAGCAAACACACAACCAGTTTACATACACACCTAGATACACACATGCACGCTGTGCTTGTGTATGTGCGTGCGGGTGTGTGTGTGTGTAAAGGCTCCCAGTTATTATACGAGACTTAATTAAATATTATGAAAGAAGCACATGCCCTAAAACAAATAATGCAATTAGAGAAAAGCATTTAACATAATAAGCTTCATTGTACTTCTGTTATTTCAATTGCTGAACTTTGTGTTTATTTATTTCATAATTTTAATGACTAATGATGAGCTCCAGCGAATGCAGATGTAAATTGCTGTATTGAAGTCTTTAAATGAGTTGCATTTCTGTTTGCCCAGTACGTCCCACCGAATGTGCCCAGTTCTGTCTCAGCTTTCTCGGCTGCCCCGCCGGTTGCTTGGGACATGGCGCTCCTCCACTCACTTGCTGAACTTGAGGCCAACTTTACACGAGAGAGAGAAAGAGAAAGAAAGAATTCAGTAAAGACATTATTCAATTTGCTAGAATTGCAATCACAGTCGCACCGCTACGTGGGTTCTTCATCTTGGTGGGCTTCTTGCGCACCTCCGGTTGGTTAATGCCGCCGCTGTTACTGGTGCCCGGTCCGTGTGTGTCCACCTGCATGCTCTCATCGCTGTCGGAAGCCTGGCTCTTGAGCACTTTCTTCAAATTTATAAGCTAGTCAAGTGGAGGGAGTAAAAATCGTTTAGCACACTATTTACTCGGTTTGCCGCCAGACTCACCTCCTGCTCGATGCGCTCCTTGTTATACAGCCGTTTGGCCTTCTCGCTATTCGCATACTTAATCTGCATATCGATGCAGTTGGATACCCCATCACAGGAGTTCACCCAGGCCTGCAGGGTTTCCACTATCTTGCCCGTATAGCCGGGCGGTATATCACGTCCTTGTGCATAATCCACTTCAAGAATGCGAGTGTTCTGAAATAGTTTACCATGAATAATATCTGCAAAGATGATAAAGAAGATTTCATTTATATTTATTAGCCCTAAAAGTTCCATGATAAAGTATTGTAGCCGAATGTGCAGCTTTTTGCGACACATGCAAATTATTTATACACTCCCCCAGATGTTGCACAAGCTGGATTAATTAAGTTGAGGCTGAGCAGAGAGAGTTTGTCGCACAACAGCTGCTCAAAGGGCAGTCCACACATTCGGAACAACAAATAGAAAATATGTGCACACCAGTGTTGCCTGCAGCAATTCAGATTCAGGCTCAGTGTGAGAACTGCAATGAGAAATGAGTGAGCCTTTGTGACTCATTGGGGCCATAACTAACTGGTCACTGATATCTGTGAGCATAGTTCAAGGTCCATCCATGTGTCTCTTATTGCCCTTTTAATGAGGAGTCAGTTTCCGTTAAACTGCATGAACAAGTTTTAAGACGTGACCTATAATTGCTTGGGTTATCACGTACTTATCTCTTCTCTCTATTCTCTTGGAACGTCTAATCGACAAAGTTATTTGAGATAACTTGAAAGAAACAAGTTGTTCATAAGTGGATTTATATTATGAGCTTAAATTATATTTCACTTAGAGCTTGGAAGGAACAGGTTGCCATAAGCTATTGACTCGTTAACAGATTTAGATTTCAACTTTAAATTATCTATCTTATTTACAGTTAGAAACAGACGGAATACTCTAATTAATATTGGTTTGCTTATGCTTCAAGGAACTAGTTGAAAAGCTTGATAAAAATCGATTTTCTTACAATTAATTTGCATATATGCATAACTAAAACCCAAAAATGCGTTCATAAATTAAGGCAAATGTTATGTTTTGAATTTTGAAACCAATCAAAAAATCAACTCAACTCTACATTTATTGTCCAACCAATCGAATATCAATTAAAATGATGTGAAATTTGTGGAGCACACTAAAAAAAAAGCTCGCATATAAAAATAAAATAAATTCGATAATAATATTAATGTCGGAGCTAGTGTATTAATGAAAAACACAATCGAATATTTAATTTACGTTTTAGATATTTTACGGAAGCAAGAGCTTATGAGATTAGCCAACTGTGCTGGCCGGCCAGATCTACTCAATTACCAAAATCCCCCATTTAAAATTTAAGCGCTGCTGGTGCTGCTGCAGTTGGCAACATCAAAACCGAAAACAAGCCAAATAGAATGGAATTGTTACTAATTAGTTGAAAATTGTTAGAGCAGACTTTAGGGTTTCAAGTGCGCCTGAACCGGATAACGATGGATTAGTAGCAATTCTCAATTGAACAATTTGCCAAAGGGTAAAATCACTAAAGTGTTGCAGAAGCCAGCAGCACATAAGGACAACAACAACTGGCTCAAATGATAGCCAGAGTGTCGGAAACTTTTCGACACGGCCAAGTGAATCCATTAAGTGTCATGGGCGCATTCTAATTTGTTTTTGCTTTAGTTATTGTTGTCCATTTTTTTTTCTTCTTTTTTTTTGGCCAAGTCAAAGCACAAGTTAAGACCTTGAGCGCGTTTTGGCATTGAATTAACGGCCACTTGGCCTTGAATACGACCAACTTTGGTCATAACTACGGCATACACACATGTAGGGCAGGATTGTAGCCAGAGTACATTCACTTTACTCGACCCTCATCTCTCAGTGTATGCTTCTGTGTATGCCTCAGGCATTTAGTTTAATTAGCTTGAGCACTAGGAATTTTGATTGGATTTACAGGCCTAGAAGTCTGTAACAATTGAAAAGACAAGGGCTGAAAAACACACGACAAACAGCACGCCTCATCCCTACGAATAGGGCTAGCTATAAGTGGGCGTGGCAGCCACAAGTGTTGTACAATTTTGTGGCATATTTGCCGTTGACATGTGTCTTGGTTTTGTGGGTCGTGTGTGTGTGTGTGTGTGTGTGTGTGTGTGTGTGTGTGTGTGTGTGTGTGTGTGTGTGTGTGTGTGTGTGTGTGTGTGTTTGTGTGAGTATGTGTGTTCGCTGTAAAGCTGGAAATTCAACACCAAACAATCAATCATGCTGTTCGCGTGCAAGCCGCTCCCTCGAGGGGCCACCAAAAATTGCGACTGCTGTCTGCTGTCTATTTTGTGAGGGAGAAATCTGTTGATGTTGCTACTGCTTCTGCTTCTGCTTTTGGGTTGTGGCTGTAGCTGTGGCTGTATTTTGACGTAATGTACATTTTATATATTACAATTTTTAAAGCACGCCTTAAAGCCCGCCAGCGAGGGACAAGGGAATTTTTACAATATATAAAAGCAAAAAAGCAAAAATAAAAAAATGCCATTAAAGCACAAGCGGGGAATATAAGAATATTTAAATATTGTTTGTTTATAAGGCTCACAAAATCATTTAAAGTACACTACTTATATAGCTTTAATATCAAAGGACACATTTTTGCAACGGTAGCAGGTTTATTAACGCAAAAAGGACATCTGCAGCACATTCAAAATAAAACGGAAATTAAAATAGAATTATAAATTAAAAAAACACCACATGCACTCAGAAGAACTTTGACCAGATAATCACTTTGAAAACTTTTCTAGATTTTAGAAACAATTTCACAAAACTAATATTCTAAAAATAGGAATATGAAGAATGCAATGTTTGTATTGCTGAAATCTTAAATACTGTTCTGTGTACACATTTAAAAAACATGCAGGCTTTTTCTAAATTTAAGAAAAAACGTTCGCTCTAATTAAGAAAATAAAAACATTGGATTTTAAAAAGACAAAACCTTTCAGATATATACTGTCTCAATAGTAAGGTAAGTTATCCAAAGTCTGGTATAATATATTCAATTATTTGCATGTCCTGCCGCATTAGTAAACACAATTCTCTGCGCTTAATGGAGCGTCGCATCTTAAGGAAATAAAAGCTACGCATTATGGAAAGTTTACATGCACCTGTCGCTGACAGCTCAGCTAAAGCTGACCCCAATTTTCATATTTTTTTGCAGAATATTAAATGAAAACTTATTAATTGAAAACTCAGAGCAGCGACAAGAGTGTACTGACAGACAGACGGGCAGGGTGACAGAGACAGGGTGGCAAGGAAGCCATTCAGCAAGTTGGGTCATCAATATTAAGTCGGGGCAGCAGGCAAACAACTATTGAAAACTTTTCACCTAAAACTGACAAAGTACTGAGCCAAACTGTGGAAACTTTCGCTTCATTCGCTTACAACAATGTGCGGCAGACACCTCAGAGTATACGTTGCAAGAGCGCACAGCCATCAGAAACAGTTGCATAACCAACCGATTTGGGCGTAACCCATGGGCGTATCACACGCATCCTGTTGTCAGTCAAAGCATGCTACACGATGCGAAAAGAAACTACAACACAGCCACAAAAAAAAAAAAAAAAAAACGCAATCAAACGCAAAAATTGCAAATTCAAAAGCGAACACAAAAGACGAGATTTATCCAGTTTGCCGGAGATTTGAAATATGTGTAGCATCACGTGGTATAGACAACCCATATTGATTAGTTAAAATAAAGCTAAAATGCCAAATATGAAGTTAGTTGGCAAGTTTGGTAAAGAAATCACACTGATGCGATGATGGTTGTATGACATCCTAGTCCTGTGTTGTTGGGTTTTTGCTCATTCACACAAAATCGACAAACGCCTTCGACACATTTCAACAACAAAGAAAAGAAAACGCAGTCAGTCGAAAGAGCTTAACTGGGAGATACGCTGAGCACAGCTGTTATATTAAATTAAATTAAAATAAAATATAGAATACTTTGTGTACTACAACATTGTTTCTTATTCTTATTTTGATGAAATTCCACCAGTCAATATCAGTGCCTATCATGTATGTATCAATTATAAACCTTTGCCTTTAAAATTGTTGCTTTTATTGCTATCAGTTATCTAAAAAATGAATTAAACTTGACTTGCGCGTACCAACTGAGATCTTATATTATACAATTTAAAATCTATGGCTCTCTAGTTCGTAAAGATGGAAAGACTATATAGATTCGGCTGTTGATCCTGATCATCAATATATATATATACTTTATGGGGTTGGAGCAACTAACTTCTAAACGTTTCGGCAATGCACAAGCTGAGTGTTCATTGAGGTTGTATTTAAGTCGAAGCTACTCCTCGTCTTTGTTCAATGGCTTTTGCTAATTTTGGCCAATGCAATGTTTGTGTTGGCCTAGTTGAGAAAAGCAATATAGAGAAACGAAAACAATGCAAAGTCATAAAAACAGCCAAACGGCTATGAGTTGAGCAGTTGATGCTACTGACAACGGACATATCCTTGAACAGTGCTGATGAGGGTTCAAAACGCTGGATACAAAAGGCGAACCAACAACAAGCGATCCACAAAATGTGAAAGCTAATGTCTAACTACATTTGGGTAACCTAAAGCCAAATGTGCTTTGCGGCTAACCAAGAACAATGAACAAGGTGCAAAGCTAAACCAGCCGGAGACTTAATAATAGTTGCTCGACACTTAGAATTGACCACTTAAATCAAGTGCAAAGATAATGAAATATGTCAAAGTTTCTTTCTTTATTTACCTAACTCTCAGACTTTCCAAGTGTTGGCAAACATATAGAATGAAAAAATCTTGACATTTTTCATCATTTTAATAATTTACTAAAAATAACATATTTTTCTTTATTTTGCTTACATTCTTGTTAAACTTTCTTTAACCTAATCTTAATCAATTTCAAGTGTCAAACTGTTTCGGCAGAATTTTAGTTTTTTGATTGCTAAGCATTTTCCATAAATAAATACTGAACAATGAAGAATTGAAAAGCTGAAATCAATCCAAGTGGACTTAGTCCAACTACAGCTATTCAAAATTACCAAATTTCAATTACAAAATACATTTAATTAGCGTTAGCAACGTGGGGCACAACAGCCAACAGCCAACGCCACCAGACACCAACAACTTCTGCTCCTGACCCTGCCACCGCACTGTCAAGACAAATGATGCTATAATGGGTCGCCGTGAAACGTGAGGCATACCAAAGAGCAAACATTAACGACACCCCAGTGTGGCGCCACCCATAGCAAGAGTCTAATGCCAGCTTATGGCTCGCCCACACTCCACTCTCCATTCTCCACTCTCGCGATTTCAGATTGCGGCAACTAATGGTATGCAATGCTTTTTAGGCATCCATCTAGATTGTTGCCACTCTGCGTTAGCTCAATGATTCCAATCATAACATAAGTCTTGGACGTAGCCCCGTGGCTGTAGTGGGGATTTCACTTTGGATTTGGAAAGCAATTAAACAGTTTGTGCCTCGCACCTTACATTTATGAGCACACCATAGAGCCATAAGAGCTGCGGGCTACTGCGCCTGGAGCATACAGTTGTCACTCTATTTGTTTAGTTGATTACTTCGATAATGGATGCGAAGATTTCATTTGAGCTCTATTTGGTCTTTATGATACCCTGTAGTTAAACAAAGGTGTGTCGTGGATAGCAAGGCATATCAGACTCTATATTGCTTATAATATATGCAAATATAATAATGAACATCAAATGTAAATTGCTAAGAAACCCAACTGTTAATTTATTGGGATGTTGCCTGAGCACAAGTAATAAATAAACATACAAAATAATAAAACCCTTGTGACAAATGTCTCTTCATTTATAGTCATATTTTTGAAGAATTGGGATTTTATAAACTTGTATTGCACTCGATTTCAAGTGTTTTATCTAAAAAGTTGTTGACAAAAATAAAAATAACAATAACAGTGTATCTACTGAATCTGTATTTGATAGTGTCTTCAATTCGAGCAAACTCGACATATTTGCTGCCCATACTTATCTCGTTAAATGCCATAGTTTAAGGCGATAATGTGCTTATTATGCTTTGGATTTTTTCAAATTCTGCTTAAGCAGCCGTTTAGGCATAATAGCTATGTATTTAGTTATTTGGTTTAGCGCTTTAAGTGGAATATATGCTTTGACATCCAAAGAGATATTTTATGCAAAGCAGCGAGAACACAAAATTTATCGCACGAATGGGAAAAATGGCAACTGGAACTTTTAAAAAATGCTGGCCAGCAAAGCCGAATAACCAACAGAAAGCGCGGTACATTCCCAGCGAGTTTTCTAATCAACGCTGCATATCCTGCAAATAGTTTCGGATTGGGTTTAACTTGCGGCTCTTGCTTTTGTGCGGCACACAAGTAAATGCAAAAATTCATTGAAACAAGGGTGGGACAGGGGAGAGGGGGAAGGATAAAAATATAAAAAGTCAAATCGTTTGTTACTCGTAGCTAGAATGCTGCACGGGCTCAGGCAACAATTAATTAAAAACGGCAAGAGTTGTTTCCGCTATGAGAGAGATAAAGAGAGAGGGGAAAGAACGAATGCCAACAATATGGTTATAAAAGTATTTAGTGTAGACCAGCAAATATCGCAGCTGCAGCTGCTTCGGGTCATGTTACGGTGCTTAGGCCGAAATTTGCACAAATCAAGATTATGCAAGAGTTTTACAGAACATGTAAATGAAAGCCAACAAAAATATTAAGGGCTATTCAGGTTAACTTTAAAGCAAATATTATTCGCAACTGCAGAAACTAAAGTACATTTATTTAATATTCTTAACAGTCTTAGTTGATATGAATTATGATGGAATTCTATAAATTGAGGTATTTTCAAATTAGGTTAGCATTAAATGTGAACTATTCATATATCAATTCAAACAACCAATATATAAATATATTTATGTATCTATATCTATATTTGAATAACAACTACCCGTCTCTAAGATATGTTAACTATTCTATTTAGCTAATATATAAACGGATAGAATATCTATAGATTGACTCAAATGCAGAGCATACAGAATGCAGAGATACAGATTCAATTCAACCAAACAGAATCTTTAAGATGAATTTTACTTATATGTAGATGCAAATATTGACTCATTTACAGAACACGCATGTGTATATATAGTAATATAAAAACATATATATTAAAAATCGCAATCTGCAATTTCAAACATTTTTCGAATTGCTCACTTTATGCAATGGAATAACTTAAAAACTCACCCGCATAGATAGCCTCAATGATGATGTCTTCCAGATGTCGCACATTATCGATTTCCAGTTCGTTCAGCAGCACAGCATAGGGAATGCTCTTGGTCTTAATGGCTAATGAGACGATGGTCAAATGCTGTAGTTTCTTTTGCATTGCTGGTGTCAGTTCGATGTAATCCTGCTGCTGGTCACGGAACTGCTTGTAGGTGCCGTAGGCGAACAGATTCAGTGTGTTGTAGTACTTGGCATCGGGTCCGTCTTTCAGCTGCAAGAGCAACGCTTAGTATGCGCAGATAGTTATTAGTATTCATTTACCTCTGCGACATTGGGCTCCGTGAGGAGTTCACCGAAAACGAAGACATTTGGTGCGTCCAAAACTTGTTTGATGACATCTAGAAGTGCTGCGCCAGTTGCGTTCTTGGCAAGCAGACAGAACTGCTGCAGAAATGTCTCCTTATTGCTGCTGGGCTCCTCTGTGCCAAGTAGCATGTCCTGTGCCATTTTCTTTATTTTATATTATATTTGTGTTTGCGTTTAATTTGTTTTTAATGTTTGGCTGCCTTCAATTGCACAGCTGCTTTAACAATATCGACATAAATACAGCAAATCGATATATCGAACACGATGTTGAAGCCAATAATTATACTATCGATATGTAAACATCGTCAGCAGTCCGCTGTTGCCTGGCAAAAAGCTGAACGCTACGACACACATACGCGCGCAAAATTTGAAATTTATGAATCGTTAAGAATTTCTGAATAATCATAAGATTTAATTTAAACACTGATAAATATTAAACACAATTTAGCTGGAAGCGCAGTTGCCATTCTATAACCTCATTAGGCCTTAGCTTGTAACTAAAATGTTGCTAGATGAATATAACATAACATTTTGTCATATTACTACGCTACAACATATTTTCCACAGTTTCATTCAAAAGATATTTATTGCATACTTTTTCTCTTAAAGCTTCAAAATCTATCAATCCAATAATGCTTCTGTTTCTTTTAAACACTTTTGCACTCTCCTGCAACAATTTTCACATCCTCCTCCCACTGACTCACATTCTTTGGGGAGCCATTGTAAAAATGCCGGTAGCCATCAGAAAATTTTCCCCTCCCTTCGACTTTAAACTTTTTGTGTGTCTTGCTACTTTGGCCACACTTATTATTATTTGCCAAGTCTGCACAAAAAAAAAAATATATAAATATATATTTATATATGTATAGAAAAAAGGTGCAGGTCAAAGTTGGAAACCCTTTATAATGCGGCGCCGTCTGTGGGGCTTTTGGGGATTCGCCTGCTCATCGATTATGAAAAGTTAAGCAAGGCGCACAAATACATACACACATACATGCAAACATACAAATACATACATATAAAGGAAAGGTCAATTGCCTGGGGGGACAAGCTGTGGGAATCCTTCAAACCCAAACTCAAACCAAAAGCTATTAAATACCCCACGCCTATTTTGTTACCAAACTGCAGGTTGTGTCATTTGCAATGTTGTTTGTAGTTGGCAGTATTTGGCTAAAACCAATATGCGTACATGCAATGCAATTGAAGTGACATGAGCCTTGGACCTTGATTTTATTTGGATTTTGTAGTGGTGAATGCCTCGTCGAGTGCATGCCAAAAATTGTTTTCTCTTTGCTAGTTTCGCGCATATTCGGATTGTGTGCAATGAAATTGTAATTCATTTAAAGTGATTTCCAAAAAATCAAATCAAAATATTTACGGTAATTTAACACAGCATTTTACAAATTGACTTTTATTTGGTTTCCGTTTCGGATTTGCCACGCACAATTTACGTTTGTCACAGCTAAACAAATAGAAAGGGGGGAAAAAGGACTTGTCATCTCGAAAACAGCATTTTATTTTGTAATTCATACTCATTTTTATTGCAACGTCATTAATTTGACACAAAATGACGCAGTTCGTTTCCGTTGCGAGATTCAAACAGATTCCACAGCTGGGGCAGGGTTTGACATCTGGTGAACTGCGTTAAATGCGGGTTAAATTTGCTCAACTTCAGCTAACAATATTGATATTAATGCTCAAAGTGTATATTTTAAGCTTACATATATTTTTTAAAAGCTCGTTAACGTTCTTATCGATCTCGATAAGCCGCTAGATGCAACCGTGTATTGCACAGTGTCATTTGTTTTATGCTATGCATAGTTCGCATGTTACACATATGTAAATATTCGAGGCATATTTATTTTGTATCGCAATACTTACTTATGAATATGAATATGAATACTTACTTATGAAAATAAAATTGAAAGTTTTGCAAGGACATTTCTTAGCCTAAAACAAACAGGTCACATTATTTAATCACTATTCAAATACTCGACGCTTATCAAAAACTGCTCTCAGCATGCCACGAAGTAGGGGAAGTGAACTGTTATACAGCACTAGGATGACAGTGTACTAAAAGTGCCTCGATACGTAGCACAGTGCCTCCTCCTCCCCTATCCAACACTAAACGTTTACTTTGACTTATCAATTTTATCAGCACAAAGGCAAATGCCGTTAGGATAGGGGAGGAGAGGAGGGGACCGGACTTGACCTCGTCTTTTAGCTGCGCGCTGCTCATTAGGGCTAGAATTGCTTTGTGTGTGTGTTGGCAGTTGTTTGGCTCAGTTTGTGGTTTATTATTGTTATGTTTCTGATTGTTGTTGCTGCTATTGCTTATCGACACAAATGACCAAAACTTTTGTGAAAACATACATATAATTAACATAAATTTTTACACTCGAAGAAAATAGCAAAAACAATTTGTGCTTAAATACTCGACAATAAGTATTTAGATCAAATAAATGTTGATTGCAGTGGATGTGTTTCAGTCTTCTTATTTTGCAAAAGTTCTGCTCGAGAAACTTATTTAATCAAAGCGAACTTGTTACAAATAAAATTCAGAAAATGAATTAAGTGCTATTTTTGTCAAAGTTTCTATTCTTTCTGGAGAATGACTCAGTTCACAGCGCAATTATGTTAAAAGGTTGGGGAATGTATGACGTTTAAAATATAATTTTTATTCGTGTTTTTTTCTCTCTTTTTTTGGTGCTTAATATAGGACTTGCAGAAAACTATTTCATTTATATGCATGAAAATTATTTCAATTATATTACATGAAGTCATAAAAGGGAAGAAATCGAAAGTTTATATTTAAGTAAGCGTTTCACTTGTATTCTTTATTATTTTTCTTGCTTTCCGATTTAAAATTAACGCCAACTCTTATCGATCTCTATCCTTGCGATCAACAGAGTTGCTTCGCACACTTACAGACATAGTTTTTAATATCGATAACAATGTGGCGATTTTGTTTAAATGAAAAAGCAGTACTGCAATACTGTGATTTGTTTAAGGCAATCGCTGTTTGACTATGGTTTGGTCCCTTGTTTAATATGCCTAAAGATATTCAATTATTTTTGCAAATAAACGCAAACTACACCTTCATCAAGCATAGCCTTCAATCTAACTCATCAATCTTAATTGACAGTGGCAAGAGAAAACTGTTGAATTTGAAATATCCAAATATCAAATTCAGCCAACGCAATGCAATAAAGCAGAAACCCCAGCACAAATCTCAACTTGTTGTGAAAAATCCAAATATGGCAATAACAAAAACAGAAAGCACAGAAAGCTAAAACTATGTCATTTACCATCCTATCTACATATGCTAATTCATATATATATATGTATATATGTATATATATATATATATATACATATATATATATATATATGTATTTGTATATGTCTTTATGTATATATGTGTAAGTCAGTCAGGCGTCACATATGATTATAACAAATTCGTTTATTCTGCTGTCCCTGGGGAAAATCATCTGAATATACAACTTGATAGATGGCCGTCGCCAGTGTTGACACTTCCGTGTAAAAAGGCAGGCGTGTGTGTGTGTGTGTGTGTGTGTGTGTGTGTGTGTGTGTGCGTGTGCGTTTCCGACCTATAAATACTTTTCTCGGACTTGCAAATCAGAATGTGCAAATTTTGGTTATGTTCGACACAATTGTGGTATTTACACGGTTTTCACATAGTTTTAGACTAAATAAAAAATAATAATAATATAATAATAATATTAATCACATATCATTTAACTACTGAATAATATATGAAATAATGTTATTATTATGGGGCTTCAGGCAGGTTAGATATAGGCGCCTTAGCTCTTCCATCAATCCTAATTCCTGCACGACTGCGAGAGGGTTGAGGGTTTTTAAATCCTCCGAGCTTAAGACATGTTTCCCTATGATACCATATTTTCATCTGTCTAAAGCGACGCAATCTGCTACGATGAGCTTGAAGGATTATTTTTCAGTATCACAAAACTTGACAAAGTTCGCTACAGAAAATACCTAGTTTAGAATCAATTGTAAAAAGGTTCCATATTTAATTTTCAGCCATTCTTTTTAACTATAATTGATAATAATCGGTTTTATTATTCAATCGATTTGCCTTTAAGCACAACACATTTAAATTTTAGTTTCTCTGCCTTAAGGCTTTGACTTGTTAATAAAATATTTGTTTTGGCATGGACAAGCTATCATCAGGCAAAAACGATTTGCAAATTAAACTTGAGGTATTCCATTCGTTTTCCACTTGCTGCTTTCAAGCTGATTTTCCTATAAATCCACTTAGCTTTTGTTAAACGCTCTAAGCTGCTTTTGTGCTCTAATCAGAACTTAAACATTTCAACGAATTTCGGGATGGGACATGATGATGATGATGCTTGCTGCTTGAGTTGAGGTTACCCCAAGCAACAGGCCGAGACTTGCCTTGTGTGCCATCAATTTCAATCTGCATTGCCTATTTTTAGGCAGCCTAACATGTTGACAAGCACCAGCAAATTTTACCTACTGCTACCTGGCTAAGAAATCATGTTTAACGCTCATGTTTGTCGGTCCAAGGATCAAGCCAGAGGCAGAACTCCGATATATCAACCACTTCCCCCACAGAATGATATGAAAATTGATGAATGGTTTGCATGATTTGTCCCAGTGCAGATTAAGCCCCCATTAAACCAGGCAACAACTTGACTCACAACAGCAAACATAGCCCAGAAGCTACACAAGTGAAATGAAAACAAAATAGTCCAAAGACTCACATGTGCCGGAGCTAGCACAAAACCCACCCAAAAAAACCGCCCCTGCCAACCTGCAAAAAAAAAAAAAAAAGGAAAAAAAAATATAAAGTAGAAAGTCGAAAAGAAAACCTATCAAAACAAACGATAATGTTGCTGTGGCTATGGCATTGATGATGTGTACAACGGATAGATGATAAGGATGTCGGAATGTGAATGAGCTCCAATGCCACTTTAATGAAACGCGAAGGCCTTCTGTCTGCCCTTCTCATTGCCCGCCTCCCCCCTAAATCTTTAGCCTCATGTGGATGATGTGCTGATTGCCCCGGCGGATAGCTGAAAGGCACTTGGAACGAGAGATGGTCGGGGCAAACGGAAGTAAAAGCAAGTCAATTGGTCACCAAACAATAAAATCAAGCGGAAATTGACCAAAGCGAGTAGCACCTACAAAATGTAGTCTCGTTATAGACACATACATATGTAATACACAAGTACTCACGTATTTCGCGTATAAAATAAATTAAAGCACGTTTAAATGGGATACCAAATAGTCAAATGATTTTGGGGGGGAGCAAACGGAATAGCAATCGCAGTCAGAAAGCGGAGTCGAAACATATAGATTCCTATGCATATATCCATATATAATTTAGTTAGCAAAGAAAACAATTAAGAAATTTACATTTTTTTGCGGCTTGAAATATTAAAGAACTGACTACGACTACGAGATACCCTGTACTCAGCTATTAAATATATTCTGATATTAACTGACAAACTTCACTTTAAAAAGCTTTGCACAAACAAATGTTGGCATGCCAGGAAGTGTTCTCCGATCTTAAAGCTTTTAATTAAATAAAATTTAAATTCAGTATTTTCTCTTTTTTTTTTACAAATGCATTAAAGCATAATATATTTAATAGCAACTGGCTGTCACTTAAGCGCTTATATTGATTACAGTTTTTGTGTGCGGACTTTTCTTCGGTTTCTTGGTTGCTATCAGTGGCATAATTAACGATAATTAGCTCAGCAATCTGTTCAATTTAATAGTGGGGTTCATTAATTATACAGATTCTTTTGTCAATTGCGGCTCTAATGCAATTTCATTCTATATGTG
Source organism: Drosophila anomalipes (assembly GCA_035041615.1). Classification (NCBI taxonomy): domain Eukaryota; kingdom Metazoa; phylum Arthropoda; class Insecta; order Diptera; family Drosophilidae; genus Drosophila; species Drosophila anomalipes. Next base: position 11,855,461 of record JAWNKZ010000041.1, on the reverse strand, counting down.
CGGCTGTTTTTTACAATTTTTTTGTATTTTTTATATTTTTATATGTATATATTCTTTATTTCACAGAGTGCAAATTAGCTCATTAGCCAGGGGAACGCAATGTGTTGACTGCTTTCGAGGCTTTGAGTCAAATTAAAATGGCTAACAAAAGATGCGAGGCATTTGGGCAACTCAATTGGCCTTCGAATGGAATTGGCAGTGTCATTCGTCTTCGTTTCATTATGTTTAACGTACTTGTAATCCTACACCGAACTTAGATCCCATCCCGTAAGGTGCCCCACGCCTCCCGCCCACCAGCAAGGACGCAAAGTCGCCATTTTGTTTTCACTTTGAATGGTTGCCCGCCCAGGCAGCAGTTGTTAACGCAGCTGTTGTTGGTTGTTGGCGTTGCTTTTGCTGCTGTTGTTGTTGTTGTTGTTGTTGTTGGCGGCGGCATTTGTATTGACAAATTTATTTATTAACATTCAAGTTCATTAAACCTTAATATTTGGTCCGGCTGCTACTCCATGGCATTCACACGCTCCGCTGAGTTTTCCAGCAGCAGCAACCAACCTTCCTCCCCACGACCCCTGCCACCACTTCCGTGTCCCATATAATTCGCATGCCGCATAAATCACTTCGGCTCTTGATTCTGACCGCCGCCATTTTGTTTGCACCTCTCCCGTCGCCCTCCCAACGCACCGTCCCAACTATCTTTCAGATTGTCGATGCGTGGCACCAATAAAAAAATGTCTGTGGTAAGAAGTAGTTTTAAAGCTCTTCAAATTCTTTTACTTGCCACAGCGCCAACACAGAAGCGACTAAAACAACAGCGATAGAAAGAATACCAATATATACATATAACCTCTTACATATATGGCAACTTTCCAACTAATCCAAAAAGATTTGTTGCATAAAGCTGTCAGTTTTTTTTCTAAAGCAATAAAATATTGATTTAGTTGCGTGTAATGCACCAAAAAATGTATGGCTTTTGTTTAACTTACGCGCAATTACTTTAAAACACACAAAAAAACTTCATACATAAAAAAAAACGTATTAAAGTAAAAAAAAATCAAATATGTATATAACTTGCCTTAAAGCTCATTCGGAAACAAAAATTGGATTCCATATAAAGTTTGTCATATTCAAAAAATAATAACTTGAAATTGCTCTTTAGTATAGCTAAAAATTATACAAAATTACATTTTTTTTGGCTAAAAAATTATACTTCTGAGGTTCCAAAATTAGTAATGAAAAAAATCGCATTTGCCAAGCGTCTTCCAAACGTCGGCGCATGATTTTTATCAAGGATATTACTATTATTTGTTAACCTATGACAAGTTAAAGGATTCCTTTAAAAAAAATCATGAGTTTCCCCATCATGTCCCGAGTGTGCTCAATGAAGGACCCAATGTGAAAAGACTCTTTTGAGGCAACGTGTACAAATAAATGTTGGCTTGGGTGTATTTAAATTTGTATATTAAATTTACATATATTTTTTCTTTGGTATAAGCAGGCTACTGCTCTCCAGAGTATAATAATGAGAATGACTGCACAAATATTTATTGATATTCAAACATAACAATTTTGTCAGTAACTAAATCGGTCATAAAAAATGGCTATGTACAACAATGTTTCATATTTATTTTTTTATTTATTTTTTTTTTAACCATAATTTATCGAATGGTGTTGTTAATATTTATTATCAGTTACGCAAACCATAAACCAAAAATGAAAAAAAATTACATATTTTTCAACCCACTCAATAAGTGCAACAAATTGGGGGTAAAATAATAAATTCCATTGGTCGCCTTTTTTGTTCTACTTTCATTATGTTTGTTAAACTCAGAATGTTTACTTATTTCAGCACTGACAAATTTATGTATATATATCTATGTATATATATATATATATATATATATATATATATATATATATTTATATATTTTTTATTTTTTACAACTTTTGCTACCGTGGCAGGTTTGCGTTTCTTTTGTCAATATTTGCCTGCGCATGTAAAAAAGGCAGCTGGCACTTTGTGGGTGAAAATTGTGGCTTAAAGCGCCAAAGCCTCAGTGGAAACACGCACCAATTTTGGCAAGCTGCTGCTTTCTGGCTGCCTGTCTGTATGGCTGCCTGTTGACGTTGATCGATGAATTTGGCTTTAAAGTTTGTTGGGCGTGTTGAAGTGTGAAAACTTATTGCCTGATTATTTATTGAATTTGCACGCATCGGTTCAGCCTAATGGAATTTGTAACTACACGCACTCAACCACATTTAATGGGATCCTAATTGCTAAAATAAATTTTTGCGGTTGCATCATTACACATTTTCCACACAAATTAATTGCAACTAATTGGTTTGTGTTTTGGCATAAATGTTCTTTGAAATATTTCAAATATCTTTACTTCAATTAAATTTGGGCTATCAGTAGTTATTCTAAAAACTCGTTAGCCCATCAATTTGTTAACAATATTAGTTTGCAAGAAATGTGTGTAACCTTATGCAAATGTCCTGTCTTGAAATTGAACAGGTATCTGCAACTAATTCAATTGCATCAATACAATAGTTGAGAGCATAATTATGCATTTGATGTCACACACCAGCTGAAAATTCCACACAGATTAAGAGCACATTGTGGCATATGGTTTATATATATGTAGATGTGGTTGTCATTTACGCCAATATTTTTTGTTTACTTCCATTGCAATTAAGCTCATATTTAGCCATTTTCAGCCCACATGAATTCAAGTGCAATTTAAATTTGATTCAATAAAATATGTTTTGTTATTCATAAATGAAAATCGATTAGACAGATGTTCGCTAAGCGCATTTACATAATGAATACCCCTTAAACAATTAAACAAATGGCATATCCTTACTGTCAAGTTTTATATTGTGCAAATAATCGACTTGTCTGCTGGGCATCTTTCACTCGATCATTCTTGTTAGTTTTTCCTACATTGGCATAATATCAAATAATACGATTTCTGTTTTATGATTTGCCACATGCATTTTGCATAGTTTTATTTTTGATTATTTCCTAATCATTACCAACGATTGACACTTTTCATTGTAATCGAGCTGTAAATCATTTCATTTCAATGGTAAATATTAAAATGAATGAAATGAATATGAAAATGAATTAGTAGCATTTGTATAATTATGGGAAACAATATTATTCTAGGTGATATTTAACTTTTCCGTTCACATTATGAACTTTTATTATGATTTTTTTTACTCAATCTACAATTTATTGCAGTTCAATTAAGATCTACTTTTAAATTATTAACTTCTGTACTAGTGCTTAGATACTATTATATAATAAGTAAACTATAATTTATGCTTATCTTAAAATATTTAATAATGAATTGCGAACGAAATTTGAAAAACAAAACAATTGGATTTATATTTATGCTAATTAGTTTCTCCTACATAAATTTTGTCTGCGAGCCGTTTGTTAGAATTTTACTGCCAGCCTGTGGGAAAATATACAATATTCAAATAAATCCCGTTGTGTCCCTGCGTACAGCTACCATCGTAATATTAATTTTAGCATCGTACATATTTGTATCTATATGTATACAAATACAGTTTCTCTTGCCCCACTAGGTTTTATAGTTTGTTTCTTTGACGTTTGCTGTCAGTTGCTGCTGCTCTTACCAAAGGTCCATCATTAATTAAAAGACAACGCAGAGTTACGCGTTGCCAGTGGTTGCGAGTTTATTTGTCAAAGGAAATATCTCCATGGCATCATCAATTAGCACTTGTGCCCATCCCTTTTAATTCCATTCAATGCTATTCCGCACGTTGCAGTTGCAGCTGCAGTTACGGCACTTCAAACCAAGCCGAAACTCAGCATTCCAAAATGATGTAGAATTTCTCTAAGCAAATATCTGATAAATACATCCAATTGAAAAAAAACGTATACTAACAATTAAAATTTGCAAAATATAATATATTAATATTGATTTCGTTCTATGATTTCTTGCCACTGAATAAGTATGGAATTATTTGATCTAACAGCTGTAAGCAACGACAGTTTACTGCCAAATTTTTAACGTTGTCCCAAATAAAGGTTTGTGCATTGACTAGCAAAAGCTTGCCAGCTGCCTGCTGTGGAACTTATGTTAAAACTGGTTTAAATTTACCGAACATTTAGCGACAAACATTGCAATTAAATTATTAAGCACTCGTTAAAACTATCAACTCTTGAGATTAAAGACAGTAATTAATTCATTAAAGCTTATATTCCATTTATGCCGCTCCTTGTGCGGTCATTTCTATATGAAGATTGATTGATGGATGAGAATGCCTAATGGTGTAAAATCAACATGGTCGAATAATTTGCATACACTAATAATTACAAATCGAATGATAACATTATTTTGGCGGGCTTACCGTGAATTATTTTGCTTAAATCAACATTTGCCAGCTGACACACCTGCAACAATAATATCTAAACGATTTGTTATGATTTCTCGGCATATTTCATTTATGTTTCAATTTGCATTTTAGCGTGTGCAACAAATTAATTAATGCCACACAGGCAGCAATAATAATTATAATAAAGAATTCATATGCCATTAATAATGTGGTTGAATGATGCGAATGAACGTTTGTGAAATTAAAATAGAGCAATTAACTAAAGGAGAATGGTATTAGAATAGTTTGAGTGCACTATTCACCAAATGATTGTCATTTTACGTACAGTTTGAATAGTAATAAATAAATAAGCATGGTTAAATAACCTTTAATATTTATGCAAACTAAACTACACTGAAATAAACATTCAACAATTTGAATAGCATGAGATGAAGTTCGTTAAGTTAACATTTAATAACAATGCAATTTTAAAGAGTTGGCCGGTTTTGGATTAAAGACGATTTTTTTAGAATAGCTAAAATATATAAGCTGATTATCACAAAAAAATTAAAATTATCTTAAAAGCCTGTACTATCATCGAATTCGAAAAACTAAAGAATATATGAATTTAAAGCAGACGCAAGTATCATGAATTTAGCTCAAGCCAATTAAATTGTTTCACGTGCAGACACAATTTATAAAAAATACACACACATATGAAATTTATGCTGTATAAACCGGCACTCAGCTGGAAAACAAAAAACAAAAAAAAACGTCAAGCAAAACTCACACAAAATATTTATAGAAATAGCGACGACCTTCAAATGGATTTATGGCAATAAAATCAGAGCTGTAAATTCAATGCGGACAGTCCAATTCCAAATCACAATTCGCAAACTGTTTCAAGTGAAAGGCGTTCACGAGTTGACAGATATTAAAGAACGCTGAGCTTAACCTGAACACCAAAAAAAGGGGGGCAACAAGGTGGAAGGGGAGCGGGAAGCGGGAAGCGGAGATCGCAAGTCATTCGATGTTTGGTTTGGCACATATAAGCGGATTATGTAAAACGAGGCAAACAACGTGTAAAATCGCTATACCATTTCATGAGTGCATATTGTGCGCTGGAGATTTTTTCATTTTGTCACTCATTTTGTCATCTGGCTGGCAAGATGTAAAGCACCAGCTCTCAAGCAACAATAGCAAACAACCATAAGAACAGCATCCACAGTAACGATAACAATAATTCACACGCAGGCAGTATGAAAACAGATCAGCACAGAAAACTAAACCAGTTTCGACACAACTGACGCATCGGCAAATAATTGGGGAAATACCTGGAAACAGTATACAGAATTTTGGCTTAAAGCAAAACTTAAATCGTTGACGTCTTCTTTTTCTACTTTTGCCATTTGCATACGTCATTACGGCCAGTTTGTTTATTTAAGTCTAGCTGTCAAATAGCTGATGAGAAAAAAATGTACAAATTTTTGAATGTTTTTTTTTTTTTTGAAGAATGGGATTTTTATTCGCGTGTTTTGATTTAATTAACATATATAAGTCATTATGAATAAGTCAGCAAATGTCAGTTATTCGCATTCGCTTTAAGCTCAAAATTGTATATTATGTGTAAAATGTGATTAATTATTTTAAACGCACACAATTTAAGCGAATGTTTGCAGTAATCAGGAAATGTTTACAACGCTGGTCTAAAGAACATTTTTCATGAATTTTGACAGAAAATTTGACTAAGAAATATTCATAAATTTCAGTTGTGGACATTGTGGACAGAAAAAATTCATGTTTTGACATAGCTACGACAGTTTGGGGCAAAAATTCTTTCAGTGTTGACTTGCTTGTCAATATTTTTTCCTATCTTTTGCTATCTAAAAAAACAATTGCTTGTCGTTTTGTTTTTATCAACTCGTTATTGAACTTAGTTAAGGTTGAGTAAAGAAACTCAGTCATGATTTTCGATACAAAGTTGTTTGAGAAGCTTTCATCACTATTTTTGACTAGTTGGGCTTTTAAATTTATATTTGATAGCTTCATGATTAGTTTAATATGGCTTATCTGTGACCTACATATTTATGTCTAACGATAATATCGATAAGTGTCTTACAGAAAACAAATATCGATATAGAAATGTAAGTCACAGCTTGTAGATATAATCCAGATATCCAGTCATGCAAATTTGAGTTATATTTGCGTGTTCATTAAACTTGTTCGAAATGTTTTTGACTTTTGCCTGTTTTCGAACGGGTTTGATTGTGACTTGTTCTGTTGTGTCAAGTAAATCACAGGGCGTATGAGTAATCATGTGTGACCATTATCTGAGAGTTTAGCCTTCATTGGCAACCAGATGCTGAGCAACGTCAACTGCAACCCTTGCAACCGCAGATTGTGGTAAACATCAGCTGATTAAGTGCGGCATATTGCTGAGCAAGTTCTTGAGGTGCCACGCCCCACCCACAGACCGCATAGCACACACCTCGTAAGTTCAAAGACGGCACGACGATGCAGGTGATTGCAATAAAAAATGTTTATAATAAAACAAGCTAACTAATGCTTAAGTTGAGTTGATCAACGCTTGCAAGTACAAATCGGGGGGAGCACGATTTAAAGCTGAGGTTTCAGCAAAACCCAAAACCTGTCTCAATCTGCTCGCTGCCTGGCTGGTTGTCTGTTGCCCCTCCACTCCCCCACTCCCTCATTCCCCCATCTTGTCGCATTCATTTCCATGTCATTTCATATTTAGAAGTTCGCCGCCTTCAGATTTCAGTTCAGTTTTAATAGCCCACGACAACGGACCACATTTCGATACGGAGCTCCACGTCTCGGGAACGGTCGTCTATATTAATAATATCTCGAAGAGTGTTATCTTTCAGTTTACATATTGTAGTGTCATATTATACAGGTAAAAAGAGTGAATTTCTGCTGGATGAAATCAATTTAAATGCAAATTGTACACATACTGTATTTAATCAGAAAATAATTCATTGCTGGTGAAGTGATTTTATGCGTTGCATCAATTTGTGAAGAGAAAACATCAAGTATACGCAGTGAGTGTACGAAAGAAAACTGCATTAATTAAGCACACAGTTGAGAGTCCATTTAATAACAAGAAGAGAGAACTGAAAAATGTGAGCAAACAAAAGAAGAATATTAAAGCGTTGGACAGACACCAATACTGAATATTCTACATGAATTTTTATGAATGCTGGGCGCCTTTTTAAGGAATATCAAGTTTATAAAATGGGCGTGTTTCGTTTAATTCATTTCCATATCTGTAAAGTGTTGACTTTCCAGTTTTGATTACCATTGTTGTTTTGAGAGCTTGTGACGCCTTCAATTGGCAAATTTCAATTTACATAAAGTAAAGCTTAACTTAAGTGTTCTATACAAGATTCCAGTTTGTTAATATATATTTGTTTATAATCTTAGCATTTGTTGTTATCGCTGGCAGCTGAATCAGAATATATGTAAAACCGATCTCATATATATATATATATATAAAAGTGTTTCAATTTAAGAGCATTTAGCTCAATTCACGAATGTATTATTTAAACTGTTAGCTAGTGTGAAGAAGTTGAAGACGTGGTTGGTGATTTGTTCTTTCACAAATTGTTATTATAAATGCCTTGTCTCTCTGCCCTGTCGTTTGGATAGAAAAAAACAGTATTATATTACATCGATGATTGATGTGCTGTGTGTTTTTGTATTTAATTAAATTCATACGGTTATGGATAGTATTCAACTTTTTCCCAATTTTCCGGTGGCATTTGTCTTGGTCAAACATTTCGCAGACGCTGTAAAGCAGACGTTTGTCGATGTAAAGGGAGATGGGAGCAGCGAGAAGACAGAGAAGAGAGCAACAATTTTAAGATAGAAATGTGAGTTGGCGTTGTGGCAATGTTGGCCACATTGATTGCTTACTTTTTTGTTTTATTTTTTTTTGTTTTTAGTCTCGGACTGTATTAAATTCTGTGAGAAAAACAAAGTTGCTAAGTTCAAAGTTTCGTGATTGTGTTTTAAGCGTCAAAGTGCTGGTAAATAATTGCGATTAATTTAGAAATTTTGTAATCAATTTAAGTGGACAACTTTAGTTTGTTGACTCTCAAGTAGAAACGCAAAAAATGACAGCTCTATAAATACAAAAAAAGTTTGTTTGCCGCCGAGACGCACAGACAAAACACTTAAAGTCTAAACGAATGAATGAAGCTGGAAGCTGAAGCATTTTAAGTTCAACTTTAAATGGTTTTTGTTGTTGATTTTCTATAAATGTAGTAGAAGGCCTTTTTACACGGGAGCAGTTTTGTGGAGTAATTGAAGCTTGATTTAAAGCTCAATAAATTGTGACTTAATTTATTTAATTAGTCTTAAGTTTAAGTTTTATGTGTTGTTGTTCACTTCTACCTAGTTGAAGGGAAGCAGTTTTGTTGCATTTGAAGAATTTGTTATGAATTTGTTTCATAAGAGTATTTAGAGAGAGAGAGAGAGTAATAAAATTTGCTTTTAACTTTAATTTAAAACTGGATTTAAGATCTAAAATATGATACCCAAATTTGACTTAAGTATTTTACTAAGCGTATCTCTTAGTTGGTGTCATAAATTAACAGCTGATGCTGTAAGCTCTTTTCCACCAAAGTTGACATTGGTTTTGTCTACTGCTTCTACTTCTACTTTTATTTCTACTTCTACTTCTACTTCTACTTCTACTTCTACTTCTACTTCTACAACTACATCTCCTACATGCACACGGGAGTCTCATTAAAATTCGGAACGGAAACATAAACATTGAGCTGCGTTGCATGAATATTACGCACATTCGCTGCACAAGTGCCAGGTGAACGAGGTCGCGACAACATTGGCCTCCCAGCATGACACTATATTGCACTGCTCCCTGCCTATCCTCCCCCACATAATAGTGTCATCAGATTTGTTGCGTGCAGCATGTGCCACATGTTAATATTGCCTTCCCTTATAAATTAAGTTACGAGTTTTCAACACGCGAATATGACACCATCTTTCTCTATTGGAATTCGTGTCACGAAAGCTAACTCGAATCGTATGCAATTCCCATATGCAGTGAGGTAGCTGAAAAGAGTGTTAACTATTTTGCAAAACCGTTATCATATTTTCAAATAGGAGTAACAGGACTCAACAAGCCTGAACAAGCCTGAACAATTCCTTATATTTAGCAAAAATCATTGCTGAAACTAAGAAAAATATAATTTTAAAATTCTACTAAAAATATAAATGTATGTCAAAAACTGGATCTTTTGTTTTTGTGTTGCCACATCTGCTCATCTCTGTTCTATCTACCCCATAATTTGCTAACTACCCCTAACCCTCGCTTAAAAAAAACCATCCATTGCAATCTGTGCAGTGTTTTTGCTCATTTGCCATTAATAACACTTTTCAATGTGATACCGCAAGCATTGTGGCTTCAAGTTTTTTGCAGTTTACACAATTTCAACTTATGGCTCAATGCTTGTAGTCATTTACTAACATTATTTAATATGTATACATCTACATATATCGTTAAGCCCATTTTGTTGATATTCTCACGCTCAGCAATGCAATCAATTTGGAGTTGTGGCTTGTGCTATGCATATTTAATGCCAATTATAATATTGTTTGATTCCTGATTATCAGCTTGTTGGCTGATTAGCCATTCAAATATTTTAGCTTGCATTTGGCTATAGGTTGAACCCTACCTACTATGAGAAGGGAGCCAGTCGTTGTTATTCGTTTGCATTGCAATTCGGAAAACAATACAAATAGTCATGGCCATTGGCAATAAAGTCGTTTAATTGCTTGCTTAAATGCTAAACAATAGGGTGCAATAATCAATAAGAGAAAAATGGATATGAAAGCGGGGATTTGAAATGTTGGCACAGGTCAGGTCAGCTTTGGCATAAAGTGAAAGGGAAAATGTATAATTAAGCATTGAAATCTACAATTGAATTCCACAATACGCGGGATAGTTATAATATAGACTAATTATCTGGGTTTGTATTCGGCATTTTTTCAATAATTTTTCATTTATTATTCAAATGTGAAATGTAAATTATGTAAGTCTGGTTTATTAAAAATAATTTTATTATATATGCAGATTGTGTTTTTAAGCCAGGCACAGAACATTTTATAGAGTCGGACAAATTGGGTTAGTCTTTATCTTGAATAAATTACGCCTGTCAGCTCCAAACATTTCCTTTACCCAGACACGGAAACTATTGCAATCCTTTTGCAGTTAAATATTGCAACGCACTCGTTTGCTCACTTAGCCAGTTAGTTATTTAGTGAGGGGGGGAATCGAGCAGAAAGCCGAGCATCACAGAAGCGGCATAAAGAGCGGAAGTATTCCACAAATAAAAAAATACTACTACCGTGCACTCTAGCAGATGTAAAAACATAATTGAGACTAACGCGCTGCTGTGCATATACATATATACATACATATATACATACATATATACATATGTACATGTGTGCAAAAAGTACATATGTATTTGGGCTGCCACAAGGCACACTTCCTCCCTTTTCACCACCATCCCCACCCCCATACCCAGCCTAATCCCCATCTCCCCAAGTAGAAATCCTCTTCAAGCACCTCGCGAATAAAATATTGCAGACGACAAAATGCAACTGAGCAAATATTTGTAGAAGCAATTGCACTTGTGTGAAATGCTATGGTTTAAGCAGTGTAAACGGCGGAAGTCTTAAGTATTTTATTATTTTAATTACCACACAGCTGGCAAGCGTCAAGTGCGCTGCGCCTCCGCTGAAAAACGAATTCATAAACGCTTAATCAGGGTATTAACGCCTTACAACTCAAGCTCTTGCTCATTTAAAATTAGCAAGTTTTTGTGCAGAACTAATAAAGTTGGAATATAAGTTCTTGTATACCCAGCGCATATCAGTTTTATATAACTTTTAACGATAACTGCCTCCGTTTCGTGAATATCAATACATACACAGAGCGTATTCATATTGATCTGTGCCTTAGTTTTAATTTTCGTTTCCCTTCAGTACCTGTACATTTGAGTATTTAAAGCGTAAAAAGTAAAACTAGAATATAATCAACAGCTGGGTTCAGAGTATATCGTCGTAATGCTTAGTCGACTACGGCATTCCTACCTTATTTATTTTGCTGGCAAGAGTGCAAACAGTTCTTGTGTTATCCACATGAACAAGTGATTAATTGGCCATCGCAATCAATATTGGTGTGCACGTCTAGCACAGTCTAGTTTCGCATCAGAGAGAACGTTTCAGCTTGGTTTGGAAATTGCATTTTCAATTTTATCGTTTGCACCTGCTTCGAAATATTGAACATTATAAATTTCAACTGCAGTTGCATCAGATGGCATTTGATTTCCAATTTCGTGTGCAGTTCCGTTTCCGGATGCCGCTTGACTTGTTGTGCATTTCTAACCTCACCATTTTAATCTTTCTTTCACTTTGTTGCCAGTTGCCATGTTCCTGCTAAAACGTGACAAATTAGTTGTGGAAGCAAAAAGGCACTTACTGCACCACACTCAACTCGGAAGTGCGGCATACTTTGTTGCAGCTACCTCTGTGTGTAGAATTTCATTTTTACCTGTGCCAGTGCCAAACTTTATAATTTGTAAGCCACAAAATAATGTTTTTTACAAATAAGAACAGAAAAATTGCAATGGATCGATATTAGAGAAGCTGTGGAACTAGATTGAAATTATGCACTTATGCAGGTAGGCAGTACTGGGATGTGTTCTACGCTTAATAAAAAGTAGCCTACTGTAGTACAATAACGAAGCAAGATAATGCTAATTTGTTGATCTATAAAAACATAACCTGTTCCCAAAACAAATGAAAAAATGTGAATATATAGTGTAATTAGTGGTGCGACTTGAGAACAAATTCAGACACTCTGCTTGAGATATGTAATTAATGATATAAATAATAAATTAATTTAAATATTTACCTTATTTAGATGATTGTCTCTTGTGTCTAAGATGCTTAGGCTGTTATCAGTTTTGATAACGCAAAGTTGGCAAGCTGTTGAACTGAAGCTGTTAAATTCTCTTAAACTGTTACCGTATTTAACATGCTGTGAGAGTAAGGGAAATTTTAACAGCTCGCTTGAACAGCTGTTGAGTTAACAGCGACAGCATATGTTAAGGCAGCAACTGAGAGCAGGCAACAACAATATTGAAATTAAAGTAAAATGTCGCATATTAAATCACAAGCTGAATCGCTTTGATTGAAATACATAATAAATAAGTAGTATTTTGGCATTGCATGATCTTATCATTGTTATTATTCTCATTTTTATTTTTATTGTCACTCAAATTCCGCTAAAGCAATGAAAAACGTTTACGTTTACTTTTACGTTGGCATTTGCATCACATTTGGTATTTATTTTTTTTATTTTATTTATTTTTACTTTTTTTTTTTTTTTTTGGTTATGGCCTAATTCCGCTAAAGTTTGACGGGCCTATAAAAACCGACTGTGTGTTAAGTAACTTGGCTTGTCACACGCAAGGGGCTTCTTGGTGATAAACATAAAAATCGTTATATAGGTTCTGATGACATTATAAATTTATGATTGACTGGGCTGAGACGACACTGAAACATGGCCTTTAACTCCAAACGAAATCACAGCATTGATTTCCAGGCGAGATGACAGCATCTTCAAGTGTTTCCATAAAATTGTCACATGTCCTTGGCTGCCGCCAATTTGCAGCACTCACTTTCGGGACGGCATGGCTCATTAGGAAACGGCAAAAAAAAAAACATAAGCTAAATTATCGCATACTCAGAGCAACAATAAAAGTTCCAGCCAGGGCGCTCATAAGCATGTAAAATACTTCTGCTACTCAACTCATTTGCTAGGCTAGCACAGTGGGGCAAAAATATGAGAGATATCTGTCAAGACTTCACTTCTTCTATAAATTGTCCTTCATTAAATACATTTGCGTTCTTGCACTCCAGTGTAAGAAACTAAACTTGGCCTTATTGCATTTCTTTGAATAGTGAAATAAGGCAACATATTTTATGGAGTTTCATATATTTCTTGCCCGATTTATTTGGTCTCATCTGAGCCGAAAGAGATCAAAGCTGCCGAAAGATTTATGCCCGAGTCCTGATGTTCCGGCATTAATTGCATTAAGTTTTCTTAAGCGTCTACCGAAAACCTCTTTTTGAGCCTTGATTTTTGCTTAACTTTGTAGTCAACTTTTTTGGGTAGCCTTCTTTATGCCATTGTTACAATGTTACGGGACGAGACAGCTGCGGAAGAGTTCCAGGTGGGAAGAAGGGGGCCTGGATGGGGCGTCTCATGGCTCCCTGCCTGGTTAGCACACAAAGTAAGTTTTCATGGCAAGATACGTTTTATTTTCTTCAGCTTTTGTATTTTTTGCTTTCCTTATTTTTGGACAATGCATACTTTTGTGTGCATTGTTCGCTTTGAATGTTCTGTTGGCACCTGACGCACTCACTGTACATATGCTTAAGTATCTTTTGATGAGCCATATTAAAGATTCTCCTATGTGAGCTGCATAAGCCACACTGTTGGTTTAGCCTTAATAACTGCAAAGGAGAATAAGACACTTTGTCACAGATCAAACAAAATTGAAATGCATATGAGATTTTTGGATACAAATCTCATGGAATTGCGGTTTGAACTGCAAATGTCAGATTCAACTATTCTTAATGCTCTACAAATCGAATTTACACTTAATTGATGACTTTTACATCCTTGCATGCACGCAAATAACAGCTAACATATTTGTTCATTTAGATATCGGCTTTTGATTTATATTCCAGTGAGAGTACCTTAAACTGGTTTAGGAAGTTAGGACTTAATTTTCAGTTGCAATAAAGTTGTTGGCCAACATTATTGAGTTTGTAAGCAAGCAAAGATTTGATTCGATTTTAAGGTATGTTTTTGTTTTGTTTTTTATATACTCCGACATATTTCCAATCCCGTCAGTTTGGAATTTAGTTAAATTATTTTTTTTTTACTATAAAATTAAAGGGATTACAGTGATATACGTATACGTAATATTAATCGTATTACAGGGTAGCATTTTGGCAAACACACTCAGCCATCTTATGCCAGAATAATATTGTCGAGTTAGATGCTATTGTTCGAATTTTTCTTCCGTTCCTTTCTCCCTCCATCCCTCCACTCTCTTAGTCTCTGTATCTGTTATCATGTTGTCTCTATTCGAGACTTTCATTCGACTGAACTGAGAATTATATTCTGAATTTAACTTTTGCCACAATTTCACACACACGCAAAACAAACCAACAATATTTATACAAAAAAAACATCGCTTTAAGTTTCAGTTTCTTAGGTATGTGCTTTTGGGGAGAAATTGGTTTTGAGAACATGTTTGATTATATTTACAAATGCATGTCTCTGCATTTTGGGAGGGGGTGGAGTAGCACACAAAATTGATAGTAGTTTAATGGAGCAAATGTTAAAGCGAATGTCGAACAATCATTGTGATTGCAAAACCAAACTAAAGTTCACACACTCTGACACACACACCCACACCCACAGCCACACACACACATTTCGAATAGTGTTGGCTGCTTTTGGGTGCTACTCAAATTTTATGGCCGCTAATCAGTTGGTCAAGCAAACTGATTTGATGATGTATTCGACTCATTTGTATTTGTGTTTGGCTTGTGCATGAATGAATGAGTGTTAAGCGAGCATAAACAAACATATAATAGGCATGACAGATCTAAAGTTAATTACGGGCATTATTGTTTCTCAACTCGACATGTGCTACTAAGTACCAACTTATAGGCATAATTACCGCCTTGTGCCAGCCTTTAATTTGTATTTTCCCGGCCTGTGCCATAAGTCAAAGTATATATACATATATTCTTTATTTTATATATATATATATATATATATATATACATATATTGTTTTGTTGTTTTTGCTCTAAGTTGGACAGTGATTGATTAGCTGGCAGGTCAGCAGCTGTTTTTTTCCTCAAATAGGATGTACTTCTGCTTGGCTCAAGGAATCGAATGGGTAATCAAAACTGACTTTTGTGCAACTAGCAATCACGAGTGCATGAGTTTGTTCATGAAATTCAAACTGAAACTCAAGCTGCTTCCTGTTTATCTCATATAAACGATTTCCGTTGGATTCAACAGCAGAATGCGTGTGCCCCCCAAAAGAAAAGTTTGTCATTTTTGTGGCAATAATTTAATAAAATTACTTTGGGGCGCCACATAAAAAGCAAACATAAACCAAATACCCAAAAATTATTGTTATCGGGCTCTGGCACACTCACATACAGTTAGACTCACTGGCTGGACGACATTTTATGGCAGCCACAAGGCTCAATCTGGTTGCCAGTTGCCAAGTTTCATTGTTTTATGCAGCAGCATTTTCGGCTTATACAGAGAGAGAGAGAGAGAGAGGGCGAGAAATTGCTGTCATATTTGTCTCCATTTTGTGATTAAGCCTGATTTTCATTTAGATGATGGACAAGATGCCCAACCAGCTTGTTGAACCCCCACTCCCCCACACACCAACCAGTTCCGGGCAAATTATATGTCTGCCTCGCGTGAGCTGTCAACAAACCATAAAAAGTTTTATTTATTTTAATGGTGTCTCGTGGCTTCAATTTTGCCAGCCAATTCCACACAGATGATTGTGCTTGTGTGTGTTGAGTGTGCTGAGTGAATTTATACTTTCAATTCATATTATGCTTAGCATGCTGCTCTACCACTGATAACGCTGCAGCTTACATCTTGAACACGAGTAGTCAATTTGTAAGGAGTTTGCTACAGCACTCACGAGTTCCTCATATTGCGATCAATATTGTCAAAGTTATGGCCGTGGAAGTTCTAAGCTCTATGTTAAGGTTTGAATTGTATTCGCTGAATACATGAAAAATTGGAAACGTGTTAATGGTTCTGTGGTCTTTAACATATTTTTGACCTTAAATCTGATTTCCAAATTTAAATGTCTAAAAATTATTAAAAATCGCAGGCGTTTGAAGATCTGATCTTTTTTGACACAGTTAAGACAGAAAACTCTTTTTATATACAAGTTTGACATGGAACAAACATATAACTTAAAAAGGATTCTTTTTGCCACCTGTTTGCAGCTGTTATTACCAAATATTCAAAGTGATAAATAATGTTGTTTAAAATGCTTTTACTTGCGATGTATTTGAAATTAATGTATAAGTAATTTATCAGACGTATTGCGTGTGGTTTTTAATTTATGTGCCTGTATTTTAAACGTATACGTCTGATAAAGTGCACTTTTCGATGCCAATTCGTGGCATGCAGGGACAATAGTTCAACAGTGCGTATGATTAATGTGTTCGGTTGTTAACGGCGTATTGTGCTAGGAAATGGCTCGTAAAAGTGATTTACGGATTGAGCTTGGGCCTCAGTTGATTGCCTATCAAGAGTTCTGAAATTGTTTGAGCGCCTACGTGTTTTCAAATTTAAAGATTAATTCAACTTTGGTACCAGTGCTTTCAAAAATTGAAGCAATTAATATTTGTTGCTGTCACGCCCCAAGGTATTTTGAACCAATTTCGCTTGATTATTTAACCCTCTTATCGCCGTTCCAAAAATCTTCGAAACAATTCGCTAAGTAAGCGATGGCTGCCGCCAAAAGCAGCTCAGCTCCATGGAGGTGGCCAGTGGGCGGGGGGAGGACTCTGTGAGTACATTAAATCAAAATCATTGCCACAAGTGGGTGGTGCTGGGCGGCCATATAAACATACAAACCTTCTACATTATCAAAGGTGCTAAATTTGCAGCAAAGTGTCGTTGGCATCGCGAAATCAAATGCAAACAAGTGGAGCCGAGCATTCAGCCTTTGCCAAGCACACACTCGCCCATTCCCAATTCCCCATTCCCCACTCCTCCTCCTCCGCTCCCTTGCGAATTCAATATTTGTGTGGGTATTTGTGTGTGTGTGTGTGTGTGTTGTTTGGGCTTCCCTTCAGTATGTGGGCGTAGACAGGCATAAATTTGCACTGAGCTTCGAGCACAACGTGCTGTGTGGCAATGCCTAAAAGATTAAAGACGGCAGTCGACTCAGCAGACATCGTTTTTGCTGCTGTGGCATGGGAAAGCCAAACACCCGGTTTCATGCCGCGCCCGAATTTATATAACTTTCCCTAAAAAAAGGGGTGGACGTAACGCCTGCAGTCAGTATTTGCCAAGCGTGAGCTGCTGGGGAACTTTTGACTTTGATATATCTCAAACCCATTTGAAATACTCTCCAATGGACGGACTAGACGGCATTTTAGTACTCATATACATATATATCCACTTGACGCTCGCACGCTTAATCTAGCTAATAAACCCTGCCAGTTGTTTAGGGTATGGCTATGCGAGGCGGATGTCGACAGGTGTGTTGTCTTTTCTTGTTGCCAACTTTATTGAAAATGTACCTGTGTCGCTCGGATTGCAAACAACTTGGTTGATACAGATCGCAGTCAATTGAATAAAAACAGGATATTCGATTTAAAGTATCACGTCAATCAATAAATTTAAAAGGGAAACCGCTGCCACAGATAATAGAAAAACAGGATATTCGGATTTAAAAATACAGCGTCTTCTCGTCGCATTTTCCTTACTGAGTTTAGATAGGAAAATGTCGCTTGAGTACCCATACAGTTAGAAAGTAAAAGCAACTAATACCACTACACTCAAAAACATGAAGTATTATTGTGTTTTTTAAATAAAAATAAGACTCATCTCCTGACCGATTGTGTATATGGGAGCTATATGCGTAACTGAACCGATCCGGTAATTGTATAAAAATGTCATCAGCAAAGTAGCAACGACCATCTGACTATTGAAAATCGTACTTATCTTAATAGCAGCAGCAGCAAAATAAACATACGAGTTTACTGCAATCAGCAACTACCGAAAGCATCAAAAATACAATACAAATATGAAAATACTTGAATGCAGTTATATTTTTATGCCAACTGTGCCCCATATGCATTCAATAAATATTGGGTAAAAACAAACTCAACTACGAATGGCCAGATTTATGGATTAAATTGCTTTGTATTTTGCTTCTGCTTTCATGCATTACATTGAATAACTCAACGATTAAGAGTTTAAATTCCTCTTTAAACACACACACACATTTCAGTTGATCAGCAATATGGTCTATCCGAAGGACATCTCGGACGTACATCACGAGGAGCTGTCACTGGACACTGCAGCTGCTGCACCGGTCAGCATAAATGGCGATGGCAAAGGACCACAAAGTCAACGCCAGTATGAGCCCCGTGAGCGTTTCATAATTACCAAAAATGTCGTTGTCATTGGTCTGGCATTTATGATACATTTCACGGCTTTCCATGGCACATCGAATCTGCAGAGCTCGGTGAATGCGGACAAGGCTCTGGGCACAACAACACTGGCTGTCATATATGGCTCACTCATCTTGTCCAACATATTTTTACCCATGACGGTGATTAGGTGAGTAACTAAACACTTTATCTTCCACATGGGTGCAGCACAAAAAAACACCTAGTTGTTGTTGTTGACTCTATAAAATGCGTGAATAATTACACACAAGTCATGTCTGCAGATGGCTTTATATAAAATGCATAGTTTATAAATAGGGCGTTATTAAATTAATGAGAATAATGTGAGACCATAAATAGATTGATAAAGATAGTGATAGTCGGCGAAAGAGCTGTTTAAACAAGCAGGACGCATTGTTTTTTAAGGTTATTAATTATGACAATATTTTTTAGGGTTTTTGAAAGTTACTAATTTAAGAATCAATATTTTGATTCGGATTAGCTTAAAGTCTATTAAAAAGTCAAAGAACTTTTCAGTACTAATATGCAGACACTTCAATGGCTCGTTATAATACGCCTATTAAAACTTTTGTGCAACCCAAGACGGTTGCCTTTTTTTAATTTCTGATAAACATCTCATTGTCAAATAATTGCTTCCATTCTCATCGGGGAGTGTTGCCATAAATTCTTGGCGTTACCATAAATGTTTGCAATTGAGTGGCATTTTTATGGCGATTTTATGCAGATGTGACAGTCAAAAGGCAGTCAAAAGTCGGCACTTAATACTTTGAGCCGATGCCCTGAAATGTTCGACTGCGAAATGTCAACAGGGAGAGACCTTTAGAGTTGGGTTTCTGTCCTCTTGCTAGGCTGCACATCCCCCTTATCCCCCCCTCTGGTGTTCCGCCCCTTTTTTTTTTTGGGTTTTGTTTTTGTTTTGGCTAGCTGCCAGCCAGCTTGCACTGGCTGACATTTAAACAAATCGCTAATTTATAGAAAACGCTAGTAGCTTTCTTTCTCATTCTCTCTGTTGCTTTCTCTCTCTCTCTTTCTCTCTGTCGTATAAGGACAAAGTTTCGTCAGGATTTTTCCGACCCGTTTAACTTATTCCAGGCACGCGCACTTCAAGCCGTTGGTCCTAAAATGCTGCTGCTGGCAACTTTAATCAGTTAACTCGATTTATTTAGATTTATGGCCGACCTTGAGTCGGGCATGGGGCCAAAAAAACAAACGGCTAAACACTAAGCTTTTACCACTTGCTCTAATCAACAGTTGGTTCGGCTGCCGTCTGACTATGGCCCTGGCCCTGTTTGCCTATATGCCCTATATAGCTGCCCAGTTCTATCCGCGCTTCGAAACGCTCATTCCGGCTGCTCTGATGGTTGGCTTTGGTGGCGGACCACTCTGGTGTTCCAAATGTACATATTTGTCCACAGTTTCGGAGGCACTGACGCAGGTGCGTGGCAACAAATCTCGGAAGGATGTCAATACGGTCAAGTTCTTTGGCCTGTTCTTCATATTTTACCAAATGGCCCAGGTGTGGGGCAATCTCATCTCGTCGTCGGTGCTCACACTCAGCGCAACGACAACGCCAGCCAACGAGACCCTCGAAATGGAGCCACTTGAGGCGAGCATTAGTCGAGTGGGTGAATTGTGTGGAGCTCGCTTCTGTCCAGGCATTGGAGCTGAAGTCAATCCCAATCTGGTGCCACCAGCACCCGAACAAATTCAGCTGCTCAACTCCATTTTCCTCACGTGCATGGCTGGCGCTGTCGTCATGATGATCTTTGGCGTTAGTTCCCTGAAGCGGTAAGATTACACTAAAATTAAAGTATATATTTGAAAATAATATTTTTCTTCAGCAAGTTGTAAGCGTAAAAAATTGCATAATCAATTAATAAGTATGTGTTGTAAGCCGCATATATTTATTAATTATGATCATCATATTATATAATAGATTATTGAAATAGCATAACCTTTCAGATTTGTCCGTATAGAATCTGATTTGCATTTGGTTCCTTAAGTTCTTTATGATAGTCTTACAACTACTCATTTTTTCTTATAAATAGATATGGCGTCAAGCGCGGGGACACTGGCGATGGCATATCCGGCCTGAAGCTATTGACTGTTACCATTAATCTGCTGCGCAAACGCCGCCAGATTCTCATGCTGCCCATAACCATGTTTATTGGGCTCGAAGAGGCGTTTCTGGCCGTTGACTTTACACGTGTGAGTAAATTTAAAATCTGTTAAGCTGCGAGCGAAACTTGACTAAAATTCACCACTTTCAAAACTCACCACAGTCGTTTGTTGCCTGCGGTTGGGGAATATCGAAAATTGGCTTTGCTATGATTTGCTTTGGCGTTGCGAATGCGATTGCCGCGGGCATTGCTGGAGCTTTGGTGGAGCGAATTGGACGTGTCACACTAGCTGCCATTTGTGCGGTGATAAATATGTGTCTGTTGGCCTACATGTACAGCTGGGAGGCACGTGAGGGCGACTATCTCAGCTACTGCGCCTTTGCGGCAGTTTGGGGCATCTGCGATGGCATCTGGTTGGTTGTTGTCAATGGTAAGCGAGAAATTTAGAAAGCTTTGACACCGACTTTAATTTGCTTGTCTTACAGCATTCTATGGCATCCTGTTTCCCAACCACCTGATTGCCGCTTATAGCAACTTCCGTTTATGGGAGAGCACCGGTTCGGTTATCGGCTATGTCATTAGCTCGCAATTGTGCACTTCCACCAAACTAACGATTCTAATGATTGTCATGGTTGTTGGCTGCATCGGGTCAGTTCTTAATGTTTTTAATATTAATGCATATTTTAATAGCATTGTTCTCTTTTCTTAGATATGGTCTGATCGAATATCGTGTGTGGCAAAAGCAAAAGAACCTGGAGGCCATGTTGAGTGATTGAATTTCTGAATCTCTGCCATTTTAAACTTACTTGATGTGATATCGCCTGCCTACACTAAGAGCAATTAAGAACAATGTATCTAGTATTAGAAAATAGTTGATTTTTTTATACTACCATAATGTTTCCATTTAAAAATAAAAATATAAGTATCTGACGACTTCTCAAAAAAATAAACACTGCGTTTTCATATTTTTAATGTATTGTTTTTTTTATTTTTTTATTACAATTATTTAAATATTTGTTCAGTTTTTCATGATTTTGTTTCTTTGCTTTGTGTACCATTTGAATTTTGTAATTGAAATATTTATTTTTATGTATGTGTTTTTTTTTTTCTTGCCATCGTTTTAAGTTGCTACATAAATTTGCTTATTCTAAATTAGTGCGCTGCCATACATTTTAGTTGGTTTTAATTTCTATGTATTTTTTTTTTAAAGGTTGAGGGATTTGGGGTCTTTGATGGCCAAATGAGAATCGTTAATTGCTAGAGTTTATAAATTGTTAATAAATTGTTTAAATAAAATACACATTAGTATACACGTTATATTATAATATAGCCAGCGCATTAAATGCAATTAATTTTAGATCAGCGCTTATAATTTATAAAGAAATTCCATATTTTTTCTTTGCCATTTTGGTTTTTGCGCTTTGCCATACAAATTTTTAAATGTAAAACTCGTTTAGGCATGAATTTGTTATACATATATTTTCAGTTTTTTCTTGATTTGTTTTTTGTTTTTGTTTTGTATTTCGTATTTTAAATTTTTGGAATGGCACATCAATATCATAAAATGGGCCCTAAAAACTGCCTATAGACTTTAGACTACTTTTAGGCTATTTGGGATATGATTAATATTACTCGTAATGTTATGCGTAAATAGTATTAATTTTTAGATAGGGGGCTCAGATGGTTGGGGCAGGAGAGGGGGAGGGGGGAGGGGGCATATGCTGACATTTATTGTAAATGCTATGACACACCTTTTTACATTACATGGCCTAAATGCTAAACGCTAAGTGTTTAAAACTATCACAAAATACACACAAACTATATACAGTATGTAGCACGTCCGTCCAGCAAGATAATGCCCCACCTAGACCATACCCTTGGACATCATGCGAACGGTATTTTTGAGTGCCTGCCGTTTGTTGCAGAACCAAATGCGAATCACTTCTCGCTCGTAGCCAAGTTGATGGGCCAGCCCAGTTATTTCCGTGCCTGTGAAGTGAAATATACAGATTGATATATATATATATATATATATATATATATATAGATTGATATATATATATGTGTCAACTGAAAGTTACCACTCACCCGAAGGATGCGTATTGCGCTCAAAGTGCGCATTCAGCAGCTCCAGGGCCTGAGGGGTGAACGAGGTGCGACGCTTGCGTTTCTTCGACGGTTCCACACCAATATAGTCTGTCAGATGGTTCTGGCCCGATTTGTAGCGATTCCAGTGACTTTAAATAGAGTAAGAAATATAGTTCAGCATGGTTGGCATTTTGTTTGGGTAAAACGGCGCGTGGAACTGCCTCCATACTCTCACCTCTCTTCGGCCTCCTTCATCCAGCGCTCCAGCACTGGCTTGATTTTCTGTGCACTCTTTGGTGTTATATCCAGTTTCTCGAACCTACATATAGATAGAGTATCTTAGTATTAAATGACTACCGACTCACTCTCTCAGTCTGTATGCGCTAGTTTAACGTAAAAGAAACGTAACTAAAGTGCCAGGACATTGTCAAGTAGCATACTTTTTAATCGCTTTTTTTTTGTTGTTTTTTTTTTTTTGCCAAAAAAAATTTACAAAATTTGCTAAAAATTGCTCATTGGCAATGCCCTGGCCAATTTAATTGGGATGTGTTTTTCTTCATTTTATTTTTTTTTTTTGGAAAAGCGCATACTTATAACATAAAAATGAAACTAACGAAAACGTTTAATAAAAATGAGCTCTTTTGCACTTTAGTTAAGTTTCTTTCGCGCAGACACACACACACACAAACACAACCGCACACACACACACACACACACACATGCACACACACACATACATGTTCTGTTGTTGCGTCGACAGCTGAGCGGCATACATCTGCGCAGCGAGTGCACTGCTTGCATTTTGCCATTCGACATTTGGCATTTGGCATTTGACATTTGACGTTTTTGGGCATTCGACAGTCGCAGCGTGGAGAGCGAGTGAAACAGTAGTAGTAGCAGTAATAGTAGTAGTGTGAGAAGGAGAGACAGTTGGCGATTTAAAAATAAACAAATAAAATAAATAAAATTAATTTTGCATTTTAGTTTTTTTTTTTTGTTTTTTTCATTTTTTTGTGTGATTGTCACTTGTTTAAAACATTTAACTAATTAAGCATTATATTCGATATATCAATAGCATTAGATTATATATATATTTGATTCTCTTTTTTATAGCTTGTTCAAAATGTCCTGGCACTCTAAGAACTGTTCCAGAAATGATTATAAAACATACTCAAATTAAAGCATTCTAAACCGAAATCAATTCAAATGCAAAGACAGTTTTTTTTTTTATAAATAATAAAAATTGAAATATCCTGTTGGCTTTTTACTCTATTCGTTTTTTGACGATTGATTTCTAGATAAATTATAAAAATACAGTAGTATGTTGAGAGAAACCAAAATATTTTATAGTATATTTTAAGAATATTTAAATCTGTTGCCATTTGTAATAACACATACATAATGTTAGTATAAACGTATATATGAAAAATCCTGACACGGAGAATTTTAAAAGAGTAAATTAAGTAATGATTTTCAAAGATTAAAACTAAGATCAAAACGCTAAACTGGAATAAGATCTTCTATATTATTAGAATCATTACCATTATTTTTAACTTAAAAAGATTCCAATTCAGCTTAAGCAGGCTTAACAAAATTTAAGTTTTAGGCTACTTTAATTTTTGTTTAAAAATACTATGAAATATTTTTAGATACATTTTTGTTTTTCTGCAGATTGTTAAAACTATTCCTGATAAAAATGTTAATTTTCAACTGACTGGATCGCTACACATATTTATACTGTGTAAAAGATTGTTTGATGGCACAATTCGTGTCCTCCATTCATAGCTCACCTGCAAATGGCACTCTGGCTGTACGCTGGTCCCTCTGTCACCGAAAGGGCCTGGCCCACCTGGGTCTGGGTGAGGCCCAGCGAGAGCCGTCTCAATTTGAATGCTTTGGCAAACTCCTTGATCTCATCCAGGTCGATGCCGTCGACCACGTTGGTGGTGGCCTGATTGATGGTGGGTTCATCTGTGGAATACGTTTAGGATTCATGGGTTAAAGTCAACACGAGTTTAGCTTAACGGTACTTAAGTGCTAAACTAAAATCGAAATGGAAAATGGAGAAACTGTTTTGCTCTCTCTCTCTCTCTCTCTCTCTCTCTCTGTGTCTCTTTATCTGTTAAGGCACATTTATGTCTGTCTGCCTGTCGGACATTCAGTTAACGGGCTCGGTTCTAGGTAATAACTGTCAATGCGAAATGACGACACAAATTGCCGTCGAGTCGAGTCGAGTCTCTTAATTACAGTTAATTGCGGTAATTGCGAAATATTATTAGAGTGTCGTAGGTAAATTGATAAAACTAATTTGCCACAGCTCAGGCCGAGGCACTTATACTTGCAATTATTGCCATGTCACTTAGCTCTTGTTATGCTTGTCTAATAGGTAAACTAGCAACTTATTGCTTAACTTTATCTGCTTAATTTGTTAGCAGCTGTTGTTGCTCGACACGCACAGAAATTTGATTTATTTATTAATGATATGCAAGCCGACAACAAGGAGACAGCGATTCCTTATAGCAGACACCAACGGCAGCAGCCAAAACCAAAGACATTCACTTGACTGTAACTGCAGCCCCGGCGCTTTAGCGGTAATTAAGATGCACCCCTATCGCCCCCCCCCCCCCCCCCCCCCTTTCCCATCCACTCGCTCCACTTTTAGCCTTGTCTGAATCCTTGCCACGCCATAACTTGGGCTGCTGCTGCTGCTGCTGCTGTTGTCGCTGCTTTGTTGTTGTTTGTTTGGCTTGGAGGAGTGAAATATGTCATTAAATACGAAAACATCTTAAGTTTTTGTATGCATCAATTAGTAGTAATTAAGCTGCATATTGTCTGCAATTTGTATGCGATACGACACTAGAGAGCTGCCATCAAGTACGAAGTAGCAAGTAACCATAGCCAGCACAAGCAACTGAGGCAAACGATCTACCAATGCAATTGAGACTAGGCAACGCAGCGTACTAAACCAGTTAGCTGATGGTTTTAGCCGAGAGCTGCGAGCTGCGAGCTGATGCCTCTTACTTGGGACATCTTGTTGTGCTGATTGGATTTTTAATGCATTCAAAGTTTCAATTAAGGAGAACACAAACATGCACATACACAGATATATTTTCTAGTGAGCATAACATTACTTGAACTGGGCAGAGCCAGAATATAGGCAGCTATAATCAGAAACGATTTAAGCAAATATTATCAATGTGGAGAGCAGACTTCGAATACTCTCTACATGGCAAATAGTTAATTTTAATAATTACACTAGACGTCTACTCTAGCAAGAGTTTGATCTGAAGTGCATAAATATTTAATACGTATTTGTTGATTGATTTCACTCTGAAGATCTTCTAAAGATTCAAGATTAAAGATAATAAAATTATGTAGTGCCTTAAATATGGACGAGTTACCTTTAAAATTGAGAGATTAGCTTTTTCGCAGTAAAAAAAACTTTCTCGCGAATTATTTAGAGATTGGAATTGAATTAAGGGTTGGCACACACAAATAATCTAAATATTTGGCAACACAATTAGTGAGGGTATTCCAGAGCCACACAAATAGAGACACACACACTCATGATGTAATGGTGAATAAGCACAGAGTTGGGATTAGGGCACACGAAATTGAAGTGGCAGGTGCAAAAAAACTGAATTGGAGTTTGCTGTTGTTGCTTCTAATAATGCGGATTTGATGCAGTTGCCTGGTGATTTGATATTCCAGGAGCTGGCCCCAAAAAATCATGCCTTTGTGCAACGAGGGCAACGAGTGATATACATATGCTTGTAAATACATCCCTTCAAATCAACAGCTAGTCATTTGATGGCAACTTTTTCAACATTAATTAACGCAGTTCGAAAGCAGAAAGCATATGTAAAACTTTTGGCTGCGTTTTAAATAAAAACAAACCCTAACAAGTTCAAGAGATTTTGTACAATTTTCAAGTTGTGCGAGGGGAATATCTATCTATTTAGTAGTTCTTCGCCTAACCCGAGTCGTCAAGTGTGCAAAAGTTTTGCTGTGCATTTACACGACTTCTCAGGACATGATTCATAATTGATGCAGTCGCGAGCTGCTCGACGAGCTCGACGAGCTCGACTCCAGCCAAAGATTTTTGGCAAAAGTTGAAAGATGTCAGCCGTAAGTGTTGGGCAAATTAGCAGCAGCGTTGAAGCTGTCACGCATCGCAGACAGTGTCGTGAACTAAAAAGGACCCTAACTGGAAGGGAAGACCTGTCGGAAGGCGTTTGACTAAGCTATTGCGATTAGCTGCAGCAATGCAGACATTAAATCCAATCATTACTCACAGAATTTTAAAAGCATTTACCATTAAATGTGGTTCATTTAAAGTTACTAAAATAATGTGAATAATCTTCTTAAAGTTCTATGTATTAAGTAAGCTCTAACTTAACT
The DNA here is from genome assembly GCA_035041615.1 of Drosophila anomalipes. Lineage (NCBI taxonomy): Eukaryota > Metazoa > Arthropoda > Insecta > Diptera > Drosophilidae > Drosophila > Drosophila anomalipes. The sequence goes on along the minus strand of JAWNKZ010000041.1, from coordinate 11,828,184 downwards.
ATATTCGTAAAGTAGCTAATTAGGTAGGCAAGAAAAGAATCGATCTTTACTCACTCGGTGAATCCATGAGCAGGTCGTTGTCATTGTCATTGTCAATGGGTGACAGATGCGGCGGTTCGCTGCGGGATGAGGGGCTCAGCTTGAGGGGCTGCATGAGAGAAGCACCCGATGTGGATGGCATCGGCACGGGTGAATCGTCACGCGGCGAGGCGGATGAGGCACGCGTGGCTGTTGCAGTTGGCGGGCCCAAGGATTTCGTGATGGTCAACTCGCCATTCGACGCACTGAGTCTGGAAGAAATGTCAAAATACTAGACTGCTTTTTTCTAAGGATGATCTTTTTGGCAAGTGCTCACCTGTTGATGCTACTAAGTACATTGCCCGCGGAACTTGACGCAACTCCTGCCGCTGTGCAGTTGGTGGTTCCGGCGGAGACGCCACTGGAGCCACCGCTCAAACTTGGTCCATTGCCGAGATAGTCGCGTTCCAGTCGAGGCGAGGTGCCCATATTCAGGACATGCACCGGTGGCGAGTGTGTGCGAAACAGTGGTGATGAGTAGCCTCTTTCATTGCCACCGCCAGGTGGAGCTGTCGCCGATGAAGTGGGCGTTAAACGGCCAGTGGGATTATTCCCTGAACCTCTTTCGTGTGGCAAATGATGAACTGATCCGACACTCGATCCGCTCAGCCCGGTGCTCGCTCTCGTCGCCGTCGCTGTCGGCGTGTGCGAGCGTCTCTCCAAGCGCTCGTGATGCTGGCTGAGATTCATGCCTGTGCCGCGTCCTGGACTGTGCTTCGGTGAGCTGCCAGCCGCACTGCGCAGATTGTGTCCGAAATGATGGCGAGCCAGCGCAGATGCCGAAGGCGGCAAGGCTGGCGGGGAGACGCTGCTGCTGCCGCTGCTCAGCTCCAATGGCTTTAGTTCCAGTTGCGGGGCCGTCAGTTCATCGGGATGCCGCAAACTGATTTGCGGATGTGTCGATGACTGGCTGACCGCTGTCGAGCTTGTCGTTCCATGCAGATGATGATGATGATGTAGATGTGTCTGCGTCTCGGGCTTTATGTGCAGCTGCTGCTGCAGCAGAAATGCAGCTGCTGGCGGCGGTGGTGGTGGTGGTTGCTTGTTCGGCAGCGCCGGACTGCCCACAGTTGGTGATCCACTCGGTGGCGTTCGTTCCGCCGAGCGTCTCAAATCGGCGGCAAGGTGGGCATGTGGCAAGTGACTCGCTGCTGCGGCGGCTGCTGCTGCTGCGGCCAGCTGTTGTTGTTGCTGTTCCCGCTGCTGTTGCTGATGGTTGGCAGCGGCGGCGGCAAACAGCTCCGGATGCAGTGCCGTCAACAACTGTTGCACGCCCGTCGAGAACAGATTGGGTTTCAGTAAATTCGTGGGTGTTTGCGCCAATTGTGGCAAGGCCGTCGCGTGCTGCATGGCAGCCAACGGTGGAGCCAACAATTCACGCTGCTGTTCGCGTTGTTGTTCACGTTGCTGTTGCTGTTGCTGCTGCTGTTGCTGTTGCTGCTGTTGTTGCTGCTGTTGCTGGTAGCTGGCAAAGGCGCCAAATGCGTTGGGTAGAAACTGTTCGCTGGTGGGTATCTGTGGACTCACCGGAATGGTGAGAATGGTCTGAACAGCAATGCCTAAAAAAATACATTGTACAAATAATTAGTTTGTAACTTTTGTTTTGAGTAGTACAACAATTTTGGTATAAAAAAGATCTATTATTCATATCTAAGAGTTATGTTTGTCTACGAAAGACTAATTTCATTTCTGTCAAGGCGGAGAAGCCATTTTGAAGAAGTACTTCTTTGTCACGACAGCTTCTACAGGAGTGACCGTGAGGGATGGACAGCCTGGTTGTCTGGTTGTCTGGTTTCCCGTTTCGATCGGCAAAGCCAGATCAGGCGCGATTGCCACTTTCTGTATGAATTTCTCCGTCATTAAATAATAATAAAATCGCAATTTTTATCAAACTGAAAGCTCAGGCTCCTCAATCAAAAGTAGATGAGGGCTGGCTTTGTTATTCTTCTCTTATTCATTTTTATAGATGATAAAATCAATATAATAACTTTGTAAGTCTCAAACATAATTTAGAATTCATTTCATTCGCTATTTTTAATCTGCCAAGAACGGTGCACTGTTAAATCTGCGCAAAAGTCGAGGAAATTGAGAGCACACTAATCGCTTTAGCATTGGCTTTAATAACCAACGACTTTGGCTGCGGCCCAGGCCGGAGTCAAGTGAAGTCAACTATGTTATTGATACCCAGGCAACTAAAACTAATCCCACACAGCACACAACATGCATGTGTAGTTATTTGTTTTGCACCCACCTTGCGCTGTGGGTATGAGCAGCTGGGCACCCTGGACGCCCTGCACCAGTTGGCCGGAGGCGAGTATCAGTTGCGGCATTTGGGCGCTCGCCGGCGGCGCTTGGAGCGCTGGCGGTGGCGATGCGGTCGCCGCAGCCAAAACATTGGCCAGCGTCGTCGCGTTGAGGGGATGCGCGTGGGGTGAGCTGCTGCTGCTGGGATTATCCTGTGGCTGTTGGCTGGATGAGTTGCCGGGGGCGCTGTTGCTGTTGCTGCTGCTGTTACTATTGCCCTTTGACGTCTTGTGCTTGTTGTTGCCATTGTGGCAGCTGCTGTTGTTGCTGTTGTTGTTGTTGTTGCTGGGCGAGGTACTTGCTGCTGTCGCCGCCGCAGCAGCTGCTGCTGATGTTGAGGTGACTCCGCCAACTGCTGCTGCTGCTGCTGCCGTTGTTGTTGTTGCCACAGCCTCAGCGCCAACGCTCAAATTCAATGGTGAGTTAAACACGGAGGCAGCTAAGCCCTGAAGACTTGCTAGTGCTGCTGCCGTCGCCGGATGATGATGGGAATGATGTGAATGTGAATGTGCATGAGGATGTTGCTGTTGTTGTTGTTGTTGCTGCTGCTGCTGCTGCTGTTGTTGGTGTTGCTGTTGTTGCTGCTGCTGCTGATGTTGCTGCTGCTGTTGCAGAGTGGCCAAATTTTGTAATTTTTGCAAATTTATCATGTCTTGCACTGAGAAGATAAACGAGAAAAGACATACGGAAAATGTTGTCATTAGTTTTTGGGTTGAGCCAGTTAGCCAAATTAGTAGAAATTTCGCAAGCGTTGGTTTTGGGGGATGTTGGAAAGCAGCCCTAAAAGCTGCACAGCACTAATTGCTACTGTACTTTACTGAGGGGGCCAAAAGTGTGAGTGTATTATTCAGAGACGGAAACTAGATGCTTAGAATACGAAAAACATAATGGAGACTAGTACTATATAAGAAAGATCTAAGCTTCAATATAAATAATTTTGAATATATCTGAAAAACGAAAATGAATCATAAATGTACCAAGCAAGTCTTTGGCAATCTCAACATAATAAATATATTTTTTTTTGTATTCCAACTTGTTCCATCTCTGTTGTGAATTGGTTTGAGTTTGGCTTTCGATATGTACTCACTAGTTCCATTTAGATGCGCTGCAAATGCCTTGGCCTGAGCCTGTTCCTCGCGTCGCAGACGCATTGCCTCGGCCGTGGGATCCTCCGCATCGTCATCATCCACATCGATTTGCATGGGCAATGGCGAGGCGGAGTTTGTGTCGCGCTGGTGATGATTGGCCAGCGAGGCAGCCTTGGCGGCTAGATTCTTATAGAACTCCAGTTCCTTGACATGATCCTTGGTGTCGTAGCCTGAGTGGTTGGAGTGTGCGGGCGAGAGCAGCGTTGTCTCCATATCTTCTTCATTGCTATTGATGTGGTTATGATGGTGGTGTTGCTGCTGCTGCTGTTGCTGCGGCTGTTGGTGATGCAGGGGGTGGTGTTGGTGGGCGCGGCTGCCAATGCTGGGCGAGAGGATTTTGTTGCAGCTAATCTCCTTGTCGTAGTCCTGCAACAAAAGTAGAAGACACAATTCTTGATTAATTAAAGTCTGATGGCATATAAGACTTAAAGCTAGGCACAAATATTTAATGAGCAACTGCGTGGGCTGCATAAATCAGAGCGCACAGGACCAATGAATTGAGAGCTGTGATTGCTTTTATTATTAAATTATATTTGCACATTTGGTAATTACATAATCCACAGTATTGTCAATTGTGTGACCACGCCCATTGCCCATGGGAGGGGAGACGCCTATTGTGGCACACAGTGGTCCAAATGTTTGCTGATTGGATTATTATTTAAACGACAGCCGCGGCATTTACTCGTATTACATTACATTTTGTCAGCTCAACGAGATGAGTGTTCATTTACATGTTTGAATATATCACATTCGTGGGCTCTTCTATGCCAGTTAATAAGTTAATTTAATTTTTGCTGTAATTGTCAACGCACTTTTATTGTTTGACACTTATTGTGTTTCCTGTTGCTGCTGTTGCTGGACTTGTGGCTTGATTTATGCAAATTTAATTGGTTGCAATTGCAAATATCAGGGTAAGTGTGTGCAATGAATGGGACGAAAAGAATATGTATAATTTAGAACACACCTATAGATGTTTTCCATTCTAATTTGAATTGATTAAATACATTTAAATATCACATTCGAAAGAATACTTTGAAAAACCCCAAATACGCCTTCAGTTGAGCTCTTAAATATGCAGCAATTTAAAGAAGGAACTTGCCCTTAGGTAAACAGAATGCTAGAGGGAAAAAATATTTATAAAAAAAAGAAAGAAAGTGGAAAGGTAAACCAATATAATTATTGGCAATTAATGCTGGCGACGGTCTCCAAATGTGCTGCAAGCCATTCAGGAACAGACGCTAAAGCCAGTACCGTTTGTCCTGCAAATGTTGGTGAAGGTGTTGGGTGTGGGGCGCGGGAGAAGGGGACGGGGAGGGGTCCTACATTAATGCCAGGGCGTCGCAGTTGCCTAAGTGCGGGTTGCTGGCGTCTCCGGCGACGTGGGTCGCGACGTGCCCCGGCGAGAGCTTCAATTAAATTTTATTTGCATAGGAAATTAACATAATTGTAGTGCAAAATAACAACCCAAAACCAAAAATAAAATACAAAAACACAAACAGAAACAGAACGCAAAAGAAAAAAATAGCACACAAGGAATATAGCAATAAAAATAAGCAGCGAACGTGACAGTATAGAAAAAGTGTTAAATATGTTAGGAATAAATGCAAATAGAAATTTGTTGTCCAGTGCGGTAATTAAATGAATTTTTATCGAAGTGTTAAATGCTCGGTGAACCAATACCGAAGTAAAATTGAATGAATAATTTGATTGCAATGCGATTAAAGTTAATCGATAATGCTTGAAAAAATCTTGGTGAGTTAATAGGTATAAAGTAAATCAAGTCGAATAAAATATTTATGAAATAAATATGATAATAAGTAAAAAGTAAACCGAATTTTTAAACTGTTTTGAGTTATGAAAATTATACAAATATCCGACTTAAGCACTTAGAAGTTACAAATAATTCCTGAGCAAGTTTTAAAGCTAGTTTGTGATAGCCAAACATAATGTACTCAAGGGGTTAATTTTATGGTACAGTTAGGCATCCCTTATTATGCATAATCAAAGTTGGCAAACGTTGCATTCAATCAAATATGGACACCAATAATGGGCTTGTCCATCGATTAGACATTGACGCCCATAAGTATGCAACACCATTTGCCATGTGCAGGGACATTAATTAAGCGCTTGATAAATTTCATTGCCGCGTGCTAAAAGCACATTAAAAAATTGACATTTATTGGCACCCGCAGAGGTAAAACAAACATCGATAACTACTTAAGCAGCCTGACTGCTGGCCAGCTGAACAGCCAAATTCATTAAAAAAAAAAACCAGCAGATGCAGGACTCTCGATAGTTGTTGCCACCTGAGCGAGGACGTGCAAGTTAATGCCATTGAACAGCAAATCGAACTAAATTTATGACACACAGCAAACGGGAGCAAAAAATAAAAAAATGAAAAACTACAAAAAGAAGAACAGGAAAAATGAAAAGCAAGCAACGTAAATGTCCTGTATGCAAGTCCTTTGTGCAAACAGGCGGCAAACAGACGGCAAACGCCGACGACGCTGACACTCACTATATGCCACAAACACATACACACACACACACACACACAGACACAAAAGTAGTTGTTGCAGCTGGAACTGGAACTGGAACTGAACCTGGAGCTGGGGCTGATGCACTGATGTGCAATGAATTAACTTTTCAACATATTTACACACGCTCAATTGAATGGGGGAGCGGGCGTAGTCGATAATTGTGGGCGAAGGGGGGAGGCGGTGCAGTGGTTTGACGCTTCGCTCGCGGCACCCAAAGTTGCTGAACAAAACGGGGCTTATAATGAGGCGCTGACGCTGGTTATTGTTGCAAGCCGTCGCAGTAGTTTCGCAAATGAGCGGAAATTAAAAACTGATTTAGTATGAAAGCTGACAGAATGGGGGAGGCACGCAGGCCTGGACGGGACTGGACAAGAATGCTTGAATGGATGTTACCTTGTGCGATAGAGATATCAAGAGGTGTGATTATATATCCATAGGCGCATTGAGACACATAAAACAGATTTGCATTCATTACTAGAAGTTAAGTCACTCTCAAAAATATGCCAGCTGGAAATAAGAGACTGAAACTTAATAGGTCAAAGTTAGACAAGATATGAATTATTAAGTGGAAAGAAACAGTATTTTTTTGTGGTTGATTTTAAGCACTATCCTACTACAAATGAATAAAACCTCCTTACTGCTATTACCCATGAATTAAACATTAACATCTGCTTGCAGCTATAATGCGCCTATATAGAATTATTTTACAGACAATGCAAACTGGTATCGCCTTACACAAATATCTGAGTTGGCAGTTTCCCTTCGACGCATGCAGCACAAATGCCCGCAAAAGGTAACGCGCCAAAATTTATTGCCATGCTACTTGTCTCTGTCCAACAGGACTGGACAGTGGCCGGTCAGGAGCTTGCCCCCATATCCAACAGTCCCCCATATCCAGCGAGCACTTGAAGCTGCCGAACGATGAATGTGCAACAACTTTTACTTTTTTGTTTCTGCGATGCCGTCAAATGAAAATAAGTCAAAAAATAGAAAATGAATTGAATTATTGCAAAGAGCGCGAGCTGCGTTGCCCACCAGATAAAAATGCGAAAGGGTCGCTTGGGTGTCAGGGGTATTTTGGTAGGGGATGCTGGGCACTTGACAGCCCCAGTGATAAGCAAAAGCCCCGGCGCGAAATGGAAATGCGATGGCGGCAAAGGCAACGGCGATGGCGATGGCGATGTCGACGGCGACTGTGATGGAAAACGGCAGCTTTTGCTTTCTTCTTATTATGCGCCTGGCACTTTTCCGCATCTGAGTGTGTGTGTGTGTGTGTGTCTGTGTGTGCGTGTGTGTCTGCTTATGTGTATTGAGGCTGTTGTGTTTCTTGTTTTGGACACCCTGTACCTGTGCATTTAAGGGGGGTAGTTTGAACTTATCTTTCACTGACTCCAGATAAAGTTGTTATTTCTTTTTAATACACCAGTTTATATTAGCCCAGATGGATGAAAAACAATTTCAAAATAAGTTTAACAACTTTAAAATAAAAATCATTCAATCAAATAATAATAAGCAAATGCTAGAAATTTGGTTAGATAATGGACTGAACTTAGCCAGCGATATTTCGTCATATTTTAATATATCGCCAGCCGATATCCACAAATTCATTTATAGCAAATGTGCCAGCGTGTTATAAAATGTTTCACAGGGTATCTCTATCCGCTATCTTTCCACTGTTTATATGTTTATTCTTGCTTGTTTCGTTGCATGCTTTTGAGCGCGACGCCGAATGCGAAATTATAATTCACACATGCGACCAGGGCGAACGACTTGTGGCATGGGTATGAGCCTGCCACCACCCTGGCATTACTCTTTGGGTGTCTGAGTGACTTTTTTTTTTTTGTGGGGTGGTTGGTTGGTAGCAAGGGTTCTGGTATGCTTGGCCATTTGCAGGGTGCGTGTTCGTCGCCTGTTAAAAAATGCAATTGCCAAAAAGTAGCCAGCAAAAAGAAAGAAAGCAGCGGCAGAAGCAGCAGCAGCAGCAGCAGCAGCATCGACTGCGCTGCTTGTTTGCTTTAATTGCAAATGGCATTTTTTGGGGCGCGCGCGTTACAAGCTGACCAACAGCCACCCGGGGACCCACCCAACCCGCCCGCCCACCACCAGTCCCACTCAACGGAGTGGAAATGCATTTTGTAGGGGGTGAGAAGGGCGAAAACAGGCTCATAAATTGTCGAAAAATATTTGACTTGTTCTATTTTTGGTCACCAGCGCCTGCTGCGGCCAGCAATATGCTATATTCTTGCTGGCCAGCTTGCCACCCAACCACTACCAAGCCGAATCCCCGATAGCCGCCCCCTCTCCGCAGTCCATCGCTTTGTTCGTGTGCATGCAAACATTTTTGGTAGCAGCTACAGCTTCGGTCTCATCGGTAGCTGCCTGCACTTTTGCATATTTAATGCTTTGTTTAATGCAAATGTACATAATTTCATCATTGAGCATGCGTGTGTGTTGCGTAAGTGCAGATGTGTGTGTGTGTGTGTGTGTGTGTGTGGGTGTGTATTGTATTTGTTTGCATTTCTCTGTTTGTGTATAGTTTTCTTTTATTTCTACTTTTGCGCCCGTTAAGTCGCCCAGAGATGTGAAAATATTTTTCAATTAATATTTATGTTGCTTTATATGCCTGAATTGTTAATGTCCAAGCTCAAATGCAACAATATGGCATACTGGTAAATGGCTTTGTACAATGCGACTAGCACTTCAGCATTCAGCGACGATTGCACTTTGCCAGGGGCTTAGTGTCGTGGTCAAGTTATCGGCAAAGCCACTCCATTTCCATTCTAGTTGCTCACTTCTATGGAGTTCATTGAACTAAAGCTCGCTGTGATTGTAAATAAGAAGATGTTAAGAATCGGTATATATAGTATATGTGCAGCAATAGGTGCAATTTCTTTCGTATTCAGAAATATATTTGAGCTTTAAATTTGGTAAACGTGTTTTCTAAATTAAATGTGATATTTTTATTTCTAATAAACTCGACTTAGCTTTGACAAAGTTGACAGTGGGATATTCTGCCCCATCTCTATTTTAGATTATATTACTGTTGACATATTGAAAGACATTCTGATCAATACATTATTTGTATATTATAATTCTTATTATTTTTCATAGGGTTGACGGTCTAGCGAGCTTAAGACATGTTTGTCTGGGAAACTATACCTTCTGAAAAGATGTTCTAGGTGTGCCTTGAGAATTCCATAAATTAGAGATTATCCACAACATTCGAATCGCTCCTCGCAAATCGCTTAGCGACTAAATAATTCGAATGTGCATTGATTAACTCCATTGACCTGCAGCGTCAACTGGAGAGCCCCAAAAAAAAGTTGACACAGAAATAAAAAAATAAATGAAAGGAAAACAAAATTGAGAGACAGACAAAAAAAAAAGTCCAGCCGCCATTTGCAATAGCCAAGCGATTTCTTGCACAATTTCCTCGGCACACACAGTGTGAATAAAAATTTAAGCCTCAGTTGCAGTCCAAAACCAAATACGAATACAACAAAGTCGCAGCCGAAGCCCATTACTGATATAGCCCCCCTTCTTTTATACCCCCGCCTTGCCCCCTACGCAGTCCAATCAGCCACACACACAACAAACAAAAGTTGCAAACTGCAGACATTGCAATTTTCACGAGCATTTGACCGGTTCTCTATATACGAGCGGGCATATATAGCGCCTATATATATATGTATGCATATAGGCAGTCGATTGGGGAGGAAGGGGAGAGTTCGCAGTCGCAGCTGACAGTCGCATGGCGAATGGCCAAACGAAAACAAAAAAGCGTGCAAAACAACAGCGAAGCACAAAAACCAAAACAAAAATGTGTAAAAAATAATGGAGCAAAAGTGTGGAGAGAGCGCATAAAAATGGAACAAAACACAGGAGAGCCAAACAGACAAGAGAGAGAGAGAGAGTGAGAGAGAGGGAGAGAGCGAGAGTGAGTTGGGCAACGACTGGGAACTGTAGATTGCCCCCCCCCCCCCTTTGGCTCACTCTACTCCTGCACCCCCACTCTGTGTGGCAGTGGTCTAAAGGCCCATCAACGGCGACAGCAGCAATAGCAGCGACATCAATGGGCGCGCCACTCAATCAACCCCACGTTGCCTGTAAATTGTGTGCTGGTCTGTTTGGTGTTTTCCAAGGGTTGGAGTGGGGATGGCAACTGCTGTTGCTGCTGTTGCTGTTGTTGCTGCTGCTGCTGTTGCTGCTGCTGCTGTTGCTTGACAACAATGAAGGCCAAGTATTGTCCAGGGCAGCGCATCCCAATCCCCCCCACATAGCAGACCCAATTCTTTTTATCCATCCTACTATTTTGCTGAGCATTTTTTTATGTGCCGCTTCATTTAATTTTTTTCGTTTCTTTCGTTCGCCTTTCTCACTCTCTCTGTCTCTCTCTCTCTCTCGCTCTCTCTCTCTTGGTGTATAATTTTTTCTTGCTGTTGGCCATTTTTCATGTTGGCCTGAGCGCCGTGTTTGCCTGCTACAACTTTCTGACTGCTTGGTCGCTGGTCAGCCGCAGTTATTCTTGGGCCCCGCTCGACGCTCGCTGGTCAAATAAATGCAATTTTGCGACCCTCTCCGTCCGCTACTCCTCTTCTGCTTCTGGTCATGTCCCTGCCCCCGCCCTTGCCCCTTAACAGACTCAGGTTAACGGCAACGCCCTCTTGCGTTGCGTATGCGAAACTTTTGCTTGATTTTCACTTTTGACAGCACTTTTCTTCTTTTTACTTTTTTGCGTGCGCCTCAAAATAAAAGTAAAAGTTGCACATACACACAACTCCCCAACCCCTGCTCATATATTATACCACCTTTTCGGCCCACTCCTTTGGCTGGTCAGTTGGTCTGCCTCTGTCCGTTTTTCTTCTTTCCATTTTTGGTGTCTGTCGCGGCATTTATTGCCACGTTGCCAGCCCTGGGGGCCACTCCGTTTGACTCTGCTGCTCATTTACATCAAATTTTTAATTGGAATTGGTGCCGAGAGAGAGTTGAGATTAAAAAGAACTTTTAAGGAGAGAGAGAGAGAGAGGAATACAATAAGCCAGAAGCGGCTTAGAAATATTGATTGGCTTTTTCTGCGCCTATTGCGACATTTATTGTCCTCTCTCTTAAGGCTATTGATCATTGCATATTGCACATACGCCGCGTTGCAGCTGCTAAAAGTGTGCCAAAGAACTTGGCTTTCATTGGAAACTTAATTTATAACACAGCATATTTTTTGCTTGCCCATTATAAATTACTATTTATAGGCTTGTAGAATTTTTCCTTCTTTTATGGTGACTACATTATTTTGGTGTTTCCTGTGCCTCCAAATCTGTAGACAATCATTTGCCTGACCGCTTAGTTAGTGCTTTCATACTTCTTTTACTAACTTTCTTCTTTTCTCTTGCTTTTGTGTGCCTATTGCACAGTTCACCGCATCAAATGTAGTCACTATGGATCACTACTCCTTTCCTATACAACCCTTACAACCCTCCAGCTTTTGAAGTCCACGCTCCACTTGGCTGCTACTTTGTCACCTTTAGCGTTAGGCTGAACTTTTGCTACGCCTGCCACAGTCTCACTTGGCTACCCATCCCTCATGCACTTATGGACAGTAACCCCAACCCCTGCCCGGCACCTCATACGTTTTCTTCCCCATACCCCCCTTCGAGTTGTGTCTGTTGTCTACTTTTGCTATTTTTAACAATGTTTTTGTATACTATTTTTGTTTGTTTTTTAGCACTGTCCAACAGCAAGTCCAGCCACCGACCCACCGACTGCCAACCTCTCAGATTTCGATGTTCCCCAGGGACGCTGCTTGGCTACCGATATGTTTGTTATTTGTCTGTCGCTTTCTTTTACTTTTTGTTGTTTGCTGGTATTTTCGAAGTTTTTGTTGTTGTTTTTATTGTTGCTGCAGATGCGGTTTTTTTCTTTTAGATGGCCGTTGAGAAAACACAAAAGCTTTGCATTTTTATGCAATTGTTTTCTTCTCTTTGGCTTACACACACACACACATGTATTATGGGTTGTGCCTGGGAGTGTGTGTATGTATGTGTGTGTGTGTGTGTGAGTGTGTGCTGTTCTACGCTTTTCTCTACACTTCTCATTCGCTGCCGACGGTGCGTTTTTATCAAGAAAACGAAAAAGTAACGCCTGTACGCCTGCTGCTGATTGGTCCTGTTACCCTTGCCCCCCGCTGCCCCCTGCCACATGTTGTGCGCTTTAGTACCCTTAGCAACCCACATGCACCACAATGACAACAGCAGAAACATTTTTTGTTTTAGCCGTGGAGCAACACACCCATTTTATTGTCCATTGTCCCTGCCGCACGCTGCGGGATGAGCGGGGTTCGCCGACTATTGAATCCACTCAGCTCCACCGTCAGCCCCACCATGTGTATCCAGCGATTGTCCATTAGTCCGGCCTGAATGCATCCAAAAGAAATGCTGCTTCCGCTACTGCTCCTTCTCCTGCAGCTGCTGCTGCTGACCAGGTGATATGATAAAGAACACTATTCGATATCGCTATTTGAAATAATTCAATCGTTTGCCGTCGCGTTAAGGAAATATTTGCAGCAATAAATCATAAATTTTCAATATTTTCAGCAGTAATATTTACTTGTACAGGAGACTTTTAGAAAATGAAATGCTCTTAACACAGTTGGCCAATAAAAAAGAGAGTTCGACCCAACCCAACTCAGAAATTGATTGCACCCGCTAATAGGTATTTGACCATAACTTGATTTTTTCTTATCCGATCTTGCCGAAAATTATTCAGTAGATAAATTTTAATATGAATATCAATATGTATTATATATTGATTATGTATCATATACATATATTGTATATCAATTGGAGGGATCTGCCTTTAAATTTGTGGCTTTTATTTCTATCGAAAACCTAAATAAATGGATATCCTCGGAAGGGGGCAGTAATCCATAAAATGCTATGCAATTTACTGATGCAAAGATATTTCCTTCTGCCTGTTTTATTCTTAAGTATCCTCCAACAAATCCCTTTTACACTTCACAGTATAAAAATCCCTGTTCATATTTTACATCGGAATGCATTCAATTATTTATTGATATGTACATGCATTTTAATATGATTATAATGAGGCACACATTTTTGCTATACTCACTAAGTATTCCTTTGGGAGTATGCGGATATTCTCCCATTTAATGTTGGTTAACCAATCCTTAAGCGTCTCTGCTGCCTCAACAATTGAGTCTAACAAAATGTAATTACTTTGCGCTGCATTGTTGCAACGTGTCTCATGCTACTTGAACATGTTACACTTTCGCGTCCTACACCTTACCTTTCACCCTGCCCCTACTCAGCTGCCACATGACGCTACAGCACTTTAAAATTAATATTCCTATTTTTCAATTACAACTGACACTTGTCTATGGCAGCCGGGCCCAAGCCTCACTGTTCACCCCTCCCGCCCCCACATGTGGCATAGAGCCTACCAAGAGACAGCCGCGTGAGTTTTTGCAATTGTTGCTAGTCGGACGTCGTCGTCGTCGTCATCGTCATCGTGTTGGATGTGGATGTGGATGTGGACGGCACACACCCAATGTAGAATGTCATTACCGTTGACATAAATGAATAGCTGCATTCATTGCATTTGGCAGTGTTGGGCCATTGTGTTAAAAAAAAAAATAAACAAGATTAAAACCACCAACAACCCACCGGAGCACCATCGACCACCGCCAACTGTTCTTAGTCTTGTTGTAATTTCACATTAGCGTTTAGTTAATTAAAGCCAAGTAGCCGTAAAATGTTGCACTGCTCAGACAGTTCAGACATATTCATATCGAATATGTGTGAGCAAAAATGCGATTTAGCGATAAACCTGAACGAGCTTAATTAATTGTCTGGCTATACCAATATCAAGTTGTGAATTATAACTTCTTAACGATTTAAATGGTTATAAATCATTATTAAATTGTGGGTTCCGTATTCCATTCCAATGATTGTTTTGTGCTATTTATAAGTTATGGCTGAAACTTACAATGATAATAATAATTAATCAACAGACCATTTTCTGTCATTTTACAACTAAAATGAGAAACTCCTTTAACCTTTAGCAATCATTTGTACCATTTTTTACATATAGATACAACATTTCACTGGACAACTCTCTAACTAATTGTGTAATCCGAGCTTTTCTTTTAGATTGTGTACCATTAGAGTTTAATTACTGTTTCGTCGTTGAGCTGTAAATGAGCAAGTGATGGCCATCTAGCCCAACCCCTGCCTCAATCCACCCACATTAACTCTGGCCAGCAGCATATGGAGAGTCCAAAACATGCGCCTCATGTAACATTTCTAATTAAAATTTTGTACGCCAGCCCCCCGAAAAAAGGGTATTAACATATTTGCCATAACGTGGCCCATTTGGTTGAGTCTACATCGCCCCTGATACCTACTGCCCTGTCTGTGGTCCTTCGTCTGAGTTATTTACCAGCACATTTGTCCCAAGCTGTTGGCCATTAGTTGGCATGCAATCGAGCAACTTGTCCGAAAACCATGAGCTGCCCAACGCAGCTCAACTAAGTAGCAAAAGTTCTATAACCAGATTTCCAATGCAAACACACACATACATGGAAAGAGAGACAGAGAGCGGAGAGAATGAGAGAGAGAAAGAGACAGAGAGAGAGAAAGGGAGATGGAGCTAGACAAGGAGCGCGATAGGTGGCGACATGCATGCATGCATGGGCGCCTAAGTAGCTGCGCTGTCTTCATTAAAAAGCGCCACCGAACCCACAACTCACCGCCCAAAACCAGACCTAGACCCATGTAACGTTAGAAGTTGCAACTACAACAACAACAGCAACAACAAATCGAGCTTCATTCCTAATTTAAATGCAAATGAGATTCATTTGCCAGAGCAAGAGAGAGAGAGAGAGAGGGAGAGAGAGAGAGAGACAGGGACAGTTGCAACATTGGACAGGCCCATAACCTAGCGCTCGGTCAAAGTCGCACAGAAGCATTACCCATTGCACCCCTCACCTACAAAGGAGGGGAGGTTAGGAGTCGCCCACCTTGGAGCTCAGCTTTTCTTTTGATGGGGTGTGCTACTCGCTGCAGCTGCCCGCTGTAGCACCATTTATGCAAGTAGCTTAAATGGCTGCAGAATGCGTTGCTTTGGCGAGATTTGTTGCATACATTAGGGCCGACTAACCGACTGTTGGCAACGCTTAGGCCCAACTTAAGCCCAACAATTTGAATGGGGCAGACACAGGCAGACACAACCCTCATTTACCCCTCGACTCTGTGGCAATCATCAGGCCTTCCACATCTCTCTCTCTCTCTTTCTCTCTCTCTGTGTGCCTGTGCCCTGTTCAGGTGTCACGCTGCCTGCCTATCCTCACAGACCGGCTGCAAATATAATCAGCCTGAAAATATGCTATGCTTTTTGGATTTCTTGATTAGTGCTGCTGCCAGGCGGCTTTGCTTTTCGGCGTCTACGAATCTTTCGCACTTACTCACACTCCCATCTTCCCTCTCTCTCCATCTCTCTCTCTTCAGCTGTTTCAGCCAACTAGCAGAGTGGCAGTTGATTGTGTATGGAACTGAAGCCATTCGGTGGCCATTGGCACAGAGCATTACAAATCTTTTTAATTATTGGACTACAATGAATGAATTTGGCTGGGATGGAAATTTACGAAAATGATCCCCAAAATCAACTGATAAACTTAACTTTAATCCCTAAACATATATAGTGAAATCGATTTTTTTCATTCTCTATGTATTCAGAATTATAAACTTAAACTTGAGTTCAAACTTCTCTGCCCAGTTATGAATACGCTGTTCATTCACATACTAAAGAGAAATTGCTTTGTTTTATATACTCATCTGTGTGTATTATTTACTAAGTACACACATATGTGTACATATGTACATCAAAATGTCTGTAAGTATAAAGGATAAATTTATTACTCATGCGCCACATTGCACAGAGCACCAATCAATATGCAAGCCATCAAATATTTAAACTAAAAGTGCAAAATAACAAAAATGGCTGCGAAATTTAACACACAACATCAAAATACAAAACAAGTGTGTGTGCGTGCGAAAGAGATAGAGCCATCGAATATTGTTGCTAGACACAATGACAAAGTCTTCTAATTGAGTGCAACGGCATGAGCGACGGTCAAAAAACCAGAGAGGGAGAGGGAGAGAGAGAGTGAGAGGGAGCGAGAGAGAATGGGCTGGAAGACTATGTGTGTGTGAGCTAGACAAGTGGATAAAGACAAATTCAAGGCAGCAGCTGTAAAGTATGCAACAAAACCTAAAAACCAAACCCTTCCTTTGTGGTTAAAATGCATTTGCAGTTATGAATATACACATATATATATATATATATATATATATATATAGATATATAAATGTATGTATCAATTCTTACATACATATGTGTATATTTGTGTATTCGTGTATATCTTGTTGATTTTTGAAATTATCAGGCTTGCAAGGCAGGGGTTTGAGTCTTTTCTAGCTCTTCCATTTGCTGGCCGTCTGCTTGTGGCCATTTTTTGAATGAATTATTAAATGCTTTGTAATTTATTTGATTGTGATTGTGTTTATTGCAATGTGTACAGTATGCACGTGAGTGTGTGTGAGTGTGTGTGTGTGTGTGTGTGTGTGTGTGGCTGTGAGTGAGTGTTAGTCATGTATTTATTGCACTTAACTGTTTAGGGTTACATACATACTACATACTATGTGCAGCCCTCGACACCACATCTAGTTCCATTGTTGAAATCTTATGCATTTGTAATGAATTTGAAATATTTTCGGTTGGTTAAATGGCTCGCCTCTTCACTTGTCTGAGCTCCAATGACAAGGCATTCTACTATATGCGTGTGTGAGTGTCCATCTAGCTGCAATTTCTAGGGGGCCACACCACACCACGTGGATAGTTTGCCTGTATTGAGTTTGTATAATGTTTTGTTGTATCAATTTATTGATCAATATTTATGCTTAGGCATTGCTTGCTTGTGTTGCCTGCTTACATGTGGAGCCTATGCGCGAAGGTGCCACATTAGGCGTACAGTGCAAATTACAACCTTTCAACTAGTTAGTCGATTCCACATTGATGCAGTTCGTGTTATAACAAGCAATATTGATCCAGTAAATGATTTATATATATTATATATAATAATATTTTTGGAACAATAGCAAAATTATATAATTTATTGAAGAAGTAAAAGTCAAAGTTGTTAGAATTTATTTTGCAAAGCTTGAAGTAACTAGTCCCACAACTGGAAATTACTTAAGCATAAGCGAGTTAAGAACTCTGTCGCCATTTTGTTTGGCAATGTCAGACAGGATAGTTAGTACACACACTTATGTGTGTATGTGTGTGTGTGTGTGTGTGTGTGTGTGTGTATGTATGTATGTGCTGACAAACATAATTAGATTGCATTATATAAGTGTTGCCCAGGCGGACAGTGACTACAACTAGCCAACATCCAACGGCAGATGCTCGGTCTTAGCTCTTAACCCTAACCCGAGGCAATTTCAATAAAATTCGGTGTTAGTCTGAGGGTGAACTAAACCCAAAAAGCAGTCAAATGTCTCAGACACAAACCACAGCGATGTCTCGTCCTGGCATTATGCCTTATCCAATACACACACACACACACACACACACATACATAATTTACCCAACCTCTTTGGGCATTTGAGCTGTAGGATTTGGCCAAGGCAATGGCCTTTCAAAATTTTCGAATTTACGTAAATTTAACTTTCTTGAAATACACTTAACTGTAAAATTAATTATAAAAGGCAATTGTGTGTGCGTGTGTGTCTGGGCTTGTATGTATATTTCCGTGTGTGTTTGTGTGTGTGTGTGTGTGCGTGTATAACATGCCGCACACCCACTTAAGTTTGTCTTGGTCTTTGGCCGAAAAGGTGTTGGCATGGAATTTGCATAACCAACTGAACGTCAATGTCTTCTGCATGCGACCAGCATATGAGTATGTGTATGAGTGTGTGTGTGTGTGTGTGTTTAAGCATGTACAGTTGTGCGCGTCGACATTTGCATACGACCACGTTGTATACATGACCAACCTGTTTCTATGTATGCGAAAACACACTAATTAAATGTTGAAGGCAGTTTATATTGATGCCCCGCATGGCCAGCGGGCGGCGAATCAGAGTTCTGCATGGGACATAAGGATGGGGCTGGAGCAGGTAAATGAGAATATGTACATATGTGCTATATGCATTATATACCAGAGAGAAGACAAATGTGTGTGTGTGTGTGTGTGAGTGTGTGTTTGTTCGGCTTGCCTAAGAAAATCTATAGCCAAGGGGGCTCAAACTCAAACCGCAACCAAATGTCTTCATTTTGCACATCAAACCAAATGCAGCCGCACACACATTATCAGGTTATTGCATATGTGTGTGTGTGAGGGTGTGGGTGGGTGTGTGTGTGTGTGTGTTTGCCAAGGATTTGTAATTACATTCGGCATCATTCGGACTTGTCTTTGTTGCCCAAGGCAGCAACAGCAGCAGCATTAGCAGAACAATCAGCATATTCAAGGTTTATGCACGACTATTTTATATGTAGATAATTTATTATATCTCTCTTATGCAAGTTGTAAGCATTTGTTATGCAATATAGCATTTTCGAAATCTGGAAATGATTTCAAATCGGGTTCAGGAAAATGTTTGATGAATTCGTACACCCAGCATTTTTCGGACTACAGATACAAACTTGGAAAGGTATATTTAATAGTGGAATTGTTTGTACAAAGAAAAACAAAAATGAGAGACATGCCTAAGAAGAGCATTCTTTATATCAATAAATTATTTATAATATTGATATATTTTTAAATGAAGTGTATTAATTGAATATGCTTTTAGTCAGCTGCTAAATATTATACTGAGCTAATGTCTGTGGCTTTTGTTCAGTCCCAGCTATGGGTTCTGATTATGCATTATACAATGCAATTATCAGTCTGACAGTTCGGTTAATGCCACAACTATATGGCTAACTAGCTACGACTCAGACATGCCTCCTTCTAACTCCGTGCCATTTTGCAGAGGCAGAGCTGTAGAAGAATAGGCGCCTAAAACACACCCAGCAATGAGCCAGTGTCTTGAGGTTCTGCCACCTGCCTGGTTTACACACGCAGACATTTTTAATTAAACGTAAAATTTTGCGCTATTGATTAGTTTCGAAAGAAACAATTGGAGAGGTGGTGGACGGGGGGGAGAGAACAGCCGTGTGAGCATGTAAAATTGTGCAGACCTAGTTATTGCCAACGCATTAGTATTAGCGCCTCAAATGACGTGACTTACCCCTACGAGTAGTTGGTAGGTTGAAAGGAGGAAGGTGTAACCTACAATTTGGCTTGGCAGGGCTGCCGTCTGCCAACTGACACGCAAACAGAAAGGACTACGGACTACAGGACTACGAGCCTGTCATTGTTCACGTGCCCGGCCGCAGGCAGCGGCAGCGGAGAGAGTGTTGCAAGTTTTGGTTGCCAGTTTGGCGTCTTTTTAACACAATGACAGTTAATTAGATTGTAAGGCTAGGTAAAAGGATATATGCAAGTCAAATGTTGAGTCTACTCTGCAGGTGCAATAGTTTCGTCAGCGAAACTTTCACGTCTACCTGTAAATGAGCCTAATTGACTTGGTTACGAAAGTGGTTAGGACAAGCCAGGTGGTTGTTGAGTGTGATTCGAAATTTATACGCTTTCTATAAGTCAAATATATCTCCAAAAAACCGTGGTATAGTTGTTTTACTCCCCAGGCTTAGAGATTATACATTTTGATAGCTCCACATTTATTATATCCTTTAAGTTTTTTCTTTTTCTTAACTTTAATATTTATTAAAAATTGCGGACTGCCTTTAACCAACATTAAATAAATAATAACACATCACTTTTCTGCAGTTAACAGCTCAATTTAAAGACACTACAAATTCTTGATTATAAAATCAATTTCATTGCTAGAAAATGTGCTTACTAAATTGCCAGCTGTATGGCTTCAACTAATGAAATCATTAAAATTGCTTAAAGGCAAGTTTACGAATGGCAAGCGGCTGGCACACACACAGTAACAGTGGCATGCAAAATTTATGTGGCTAGTTGAAACTATGTTTTGGCTACATATAATAAGCTCATACACATACACACACACACACAAGCAGTAAGGATATACAAGGAAAGGACATTGCCTTGAGCCGGCCGAGAAAAACACAGACACAGTCAAAGTTGCGAGTGGCGCATTTAAAGGCAAAGATACCAAACCACCCCCTTTACTGCCCCCATCCACCTCCAATGCCAAGTGCCTGCCGCGTGCGCTACTTAAACCCTTGCCCAAAACTATCCCCCCCCCCCCCCCCCAACTACTCCCAACTCCCAGCGTGGAGAAGGACAACGGCGGCCAGACATCGAAAACATGATTTTAGTGTTTTCAAATTTGAATTTTAAACAAGTCATAATATAATTTGGTTAAGCAGAAAACGCAAAAGCAAAGCAAAAGCCCAAAACCGAAACCTCATACCTCCTCACCATCGACCCACCTTACTAGGCTCTTGTCTGTGTCCACTTGCCGGGCTTTAATCCGGTACAGAACCCGAACCATGCCCGTATAACCCAAACCCAAGCCCAGCCCGGCATGCCACGCAGCTAGAGAAAATTAGCTCAAGCTGAGGCCCCAGCTCATTTTTCGCATGGCGTTTTTCTTACAGCACAAAATTGTGAAATTTAAATTAGATAGAAAAGTATCTATAGCTCTATATACATATGTATATACAAACTATATGCTTGTAGAGTTACATTGTGGGTGTGTGCGGCTTGCCCGCGTCAGGCAAACTATCTCGCACGGAATATTGTAATTTTCCTTCAACTAAAGACGTAAACGGATATTAGCAGCAAATGTATCCCCACGTCATTTGTGGTCCTTGACGCTGTCCTGCCGATAACTCTGCCTACAGCTAAGTGGCAATGGAAGCGCCTTTTGTTATCGAATATGCGCTGATTAGTTTGAGCAGGGTTGATTAGCGAGTTTTCAATTAATTAAGCAATTAGAGTTGGTAATTCAACAAGCAGACAGAAGTGATAGATTGATACTTAAGAGCAATTCAAATGAATATTCTAAGTATGATTTATATGCGCACTAAACTAATCATTTAGTTCAACACACATGCCTTAAAGGCAAATGGAAAATGGAAAGACAGCCTCGCAAAATGATTGTTTATTAATGTGAACTATAATACATTTATATTCTAATAATATTCCACTTAATGCCACATACAAGACCACTAACTTCTACACTTTCAGAACGATTAAATATAATACTGGTTTCTATTTTTATTTTTATATGTAATTTAGTGAGTTATATATAATATTTTTATAATTAATCTCTCATAAAATTGTGAAAAGTGATAACCCAATCTCTATAAGAATAATATATTTTTAATTATTATCGATTGAGTATCTGAACAATCGAATGCAGTCTAGATGTTATCATCATGCCAACTCTAATTGACTAATTTTTCAATCTAAATCAAAATTGCTCATAAGATTGGCAACAACTTTCAGCTGCCTGGCAACTCTGCGACTGGTCTTGGATTGCTAACGTGGGCTAGCTGAAAGGGACTAAGCATGTACGTATATGCACACACACATATATATTTTAAATCATATAGTAGCATAGTGCTGTCTCTGTCGCAGTCGCAGTCGCAGTCGAAGTCGAAGTCGACGTCGCCCTGGCTATACTTTAAATATGCTTCGATGGGCTGAATGGAAATGGACTGTGGGCGTCATACTTCCAGGGCGTTGTTATCGTCAACTTGGCTTGCATACATTTTCCATTCTAATTTCTAATTATTTATATAATATATATGTATGTACGGGCCTGTGTGTATGTTGTATTTGTAGCTGTCTGACCAGTTGGGTGGGCTCTGTCTCCGCCCCCCCTGCCACACAGCCTGTTTGTCTGTGCGAATTAATTAAGTGTTTTCGTGCGCGGGCAAAATCCTTTTGCGGTTCAGTTGCCTCGTGTGCTGAGTAAAAGTTGTAAGGTTTAGCTAAGGCTAAGGCTAAGGCTAAGGCTGAGGCTGAGGCTGAAGCGTTCTGTCTGTGTAGATACACGTATGTGTATTGTTTGTAGCATGCGAATGTGTTGAGGGAAAATCAATTATAAATTAAACATTTATTAAAGAAAGCACTGCCTTTGCAGCGTCAGCAGCAGCAGCAGTAACAGCAACAGCTCCAGATCCGTCTCACTATGCCTATGCAAATCGAGCGCGGCATAAATAATGCGACATCATTATTTAGGCGGGTAGGCGAAAGATATAGCTACGGATGCGACCAGAGGATGGCAGCCAAGGAAGTAATACCAGGTAACTAAGGCAACCGATTCAAACGAAACGAGACCAAACCAACCCAAGCCATACCATCCCATCCATCCATCCATCAATTATGTTGAAGTCGAGCTTTGCCTTTTGGCAGCTGCTTATATGTGATTCCACTCATTTCAATTGTGTTTCCAGCGGGTTCGCTTGATTATGCACATGCATTTGGTCGACGCGCTCGTACATCAAACTCCAAACTCGAACTGGAAGTCGAACTCAAATAAATGCGGCCTGCATGCATACATACATGTATGTGTATGTATCTAGAATGGGCATATGCTGATAGATGCTGAGCTTAACTGATTTGTGTGTATATATCTGCATTGGTAATTTGTTATAAAGCAACTTTAATGTGGCACACAGTACCCCTTGACTTTCATTCCTTCAGATCTGCGTTTTTCATTTTATTGTAATTTTTGTTTATTTTACTTATTTTTCTTTATTTTTTTTTGCATTTGCACATGGGCAGCAGGAACCTAAAATATGATTTGCATATGAGATGAGAGACTTCGGTTTGCATTAACATTGATAAGTAGTCCAGGATGCAAGAAGATGAACAGACAAATGGATATACAGTTAATAGGCTTTTGAAAGTTCTGTGATTACCAGTTTAAGAGATCGGCTCGAGATGGTAAGAATGGGGTAACATATTTACCTATTAATATATCTATTAAATAAATATGTAAAATATGTAATTGGTTTTCTGTGAAATAAAGTAGCCCCCACTATGTCTGTCAATGTAAAGCTGAATTTAGTTTTATTCTACGCGAAGTTTAGTCATTCTCTGGGCTAGGAGCATAGAGCTCACTTCAAAATTAATTTTTACCCATTTCGGAATTTCGGTAAAAAACTAAATTTTATGTTACATTTCATGGTCTAAATTTGTAAAAGTAAAAAAAAAACGATGTTTTTTAAGTCAACAATTAGCGGCCCCGGTCCCCTACTAGCAAGATCTCCATTTATGGTAGAATCTCTTATTCGATGCTATGCAAAGAAACACAAGCCCTCTCCCATGTGTATGAAAGAGAAAAAAGAGGATTCTTGCACAGATAAACACCCCAAGCCACGTGACGCTAAGAATATACAGACAACCTTTCCATTCTATGACCTGATCAGATTTAAGAAGGAATGCTGCGAAACGGATTGCCCTGAGAAGGACTTTCCCAGCTTTGACGAATGCCTGTACACGGAGTCGGACAAGAACGCACGCAAATACCAAGTCACATGGGTGGACTGTCCACCCATAGCGATCAAGCCCAAGAAGATCTGTTGCTATACCACGACAGAGCGTCCTCCTATTGAGCGCCGCCCGCAAAAATTCAAGCCACCTACGGCCTGCCAGGTGTTCGAGTGCCCGGACCCACAGCAAGAATGTCCAAGGCTCACAATGCCAGGCTGTAGGCCGGTTGCTTCCAAGATCAAATGTCATTTAGTTCGTGCTCCCAGTGACTGTGTCAAGATAAAGGCACCATATCCTGCCTTCTCTGAGTGCGTTCGCCCGGAACCGCGCAGGAAGAAAAGAACTGAGTGCCAGTGCTGGGATGAGATACCAATGTGTGATCTGCTCAGGGTGTTGAACAGGCGGCTCAATAGCGGTACAACGAACATGAATCCATGCTATAGGCCTAAATAAAATTAAAGTATTGCTGGCGGTATATATTAAAGCACCCAATTAATATGTGACTTTAATAAACTAGACACGGTTGTATTTACAACTTATTATAAGTATGTATCCCGAATTTCAGCCTGCCAATATGGGTTCATGAAATAAGCATCTACTATCACAAACTCATTCGCATTAAGGGTTTTCAAAACAAATTGCAAATGGATGTTATTAATGCAGACTTCATTGGGCTTCTCAGTAAGGCTTTTGACTCTGTAAACCACTCTTTGCTAATTCACAAACTTTATCTTCTGGGATTTCAAAATAACCCAATTAGTTGGATATCAAAATACAGATAGATGTCAAGATACTTCCGAAGTACCGCAAGGAAGTCACCTCGGTCCCTTGTTATTCACATTATTTATAAATAACCATCGCTCTCGAGTACTGATGTATGCCGATGATGTAAACTTGAACAGTTTTGAAGCCTATTGATGATTTGGGTATTCTTTGACTAATGTCAATATTATAGCTTAAGATTGAGAAGCATTTTTCTTCCTCTGCTAATCGAGCCTTTGATGTCCTGGATTTCATCAAGAGCTGGTCAAAAGGATTTGACGATCCCTACATTACTAAAACATATATTTCACTTGTGCGTCCTATTCTTGAATATGGGTGTTGTATATTGTTCCCTAAATATAAAGTTCATCAGGACAGGAAAGAATCCGTACAAAAACCATTTCTATTGTTTGCCCTTAGGAGTCTTAATTGGAATACTTACCTACCCATCGTGGTACACTTTTATTAATAAATCTTCCTTCTCTTTCTAAACGTAGATCAATGCTTGGTGGAATCTTTTTCCATAATCTTTTAAACGGTGAGATTGATTCTGTTAAGTTAATCAGCAAACTTCATTTTGCAGTTCCGATTATAAGTACCAGGAATATTCTACCTCTTTCTCTTCAAACTTGTAGTAAAGATTTAATTCATGTGGACCATTGAAAAATATTTATTTATTGCAGCTGGTCAGTGTTCAGTTAAAATGGACTGTGTAGAAGTGCAACCAGTTATGGCCACTGGAGTGACTATAGTCTTCATCACAGACATTTTAATCAGTTTGGACCAACAATATAAATTTTGATAAAAAATCGCCATTAAAAATGTCTACGTTCTAAAAGTTTGGCCACTGAACGCAATTTATATGGGAAAAGCACTGCTTATAGTGTAGTCGAAAATTAGTTCAAGTACCTACATGAAAACTGTTGTTCGTAGACCATAGTAAGCATGTGCCAACATATTTCGATTTTTCGAGGAGCTAGTAAAGTTTGATTTCTATTAATGTTAGTCTACGGCAAGCTTTGGTCGAATCAACAATAGAAAAATATCAAAATTTTCGGCTTCTGCTTTTCGGCAAAAAAAAAAATAAAAACAAAATTACAAAGGGTTCCTTTCTGTTTGCCATTCGGTAACATATTAAATATTAAATTCAGAAAATGTCCGGAATGCTATCTATTGGCAAAATAAACGGCATTCGTGCCGTAACGCCAATATGCCGGTACTTGAGCACTAGCTCAAATGCTAATTTTATGCTTGTGGGATCCCGTGCTGGAGAAGTATTTTTTTGCCGAAAACAGAAGGGAGAAAAA